>JAGPOW010001338.1:56639258-56659032 GCA_030014935.1 Caiman crocodilus
GCGTTGGTCAGGCCGCAGATGGAGTACTGTGTCCAGTTCTGGGTGCCGCACTTCAAGAGGGACGTGGACGGCCTCGAGAGGGTCCAGAGGAGGGCCACTGGATTGATATGCGAGCAGCAGGATAGGCCTTATGAGGAGCGCCTGAGGGACCTGAACCTGTTCAGCCTCATTAAACGGAGGCTGAGCGGGGACCTGGTGGCTGCCTATAAGCTGCTGAGGGGTGATCACCAGGAAATAGGGCAGGCTCTTTTTTCCCAGGCACCACCAGGGGTAACTAGGACCAATGGGCACAAGTTACTGGAGAGCAGGTTTAGGTTGGACATTAGGATGCACTACTTCACAGTTAGGGTGGCTAGGATGTGGAACCGGCTTAGGGAAGTTGTTCTTGCTCCTACCTTGGGCGTCTTTATGAATAGATTAGATAGGTACTTGGCTGGGGTCCTGTGACCCCAGCACTCATTCCTGCGGAGGGTCAGACTAGATGGCCTGCTCTAGGCCCCTTCTGACCCTAGATACTATGATACTATGAGCACTCCCACAATTATTACACCCCCACAACAGAACCATCAGCATTCCTGGATCTTATACCTACACCTCCAGAAATGTAATATATCTCATCCAGTGCACTAAATGCTCTGATGGAAAATACATGGGAAAAACCAAACAACTGCATACCAGAATGAACATGCCAAAAAACCTATCAAAGACAAAAAATCCAGTTACCTGTGGGTACACACCTCTCAGAAGATAGTCACTTTCCTGTCAGTTTCTCAGTTCTAATCCTCAAAGGGAATTTACAAAACATCTTTCATAGACAAGCCTATGAATTTCACTTCATAAATCTACTGGATACCAAAAAGTAATGGACTAATTGGATTTCTAGAACTTTATAACCTGCCAGCCATCTGATTACCCCAGGTAATATCTCTACCCTTTACTAGTTGAATTCTATCATGAGGTCAACATTCCTCACCTCACCCCACCTCACCTCACCCCTACTTGTCTCACCTCTGTTATTATCTCCTCTCTGATATTCCCTGCAATACATTTGCATTTTCACAGACCTTCATTTTGCCTATTGGCTTATGCTTCTATTCCACCCAGAACAGCACATAAACACTAACAGACTCTTCCTATGCCTGAAAAAGGGTGTTTGTGCCCAAAAGCTTTATAGGACAATTTTACAACTATTTAGTTGATTTTATAAGAGAGCACATTTACCCAAAGAAACGTGTCAATCATAATAAAATAAAATCTACCCATATATTTTGGTGTTTGATTTTATTTTAATTTTTTATCATAGAGAATCAGAGCTCCCCCTGCCTCCTTCACTTACCAGCATGTGGAACCAGCTGCGGCTGCCCCCATCCCCATTGTTTTGTGGTTCTGAGCAGCCCTGATATGCCAGTGCCCTGGCCCCTGGCCATCTGTTGCCCGTCACTCCCAAGTCACAGCCCCCGCCACCAGCACTGCCAGTGCCCTTCATTCCCACCAGCAGCCCCCTAGCCCTGCCAGCCTCCCTAATTCCCAACTCTCCCCCCAGGGACCTCTGCAGCCCAGTGGGTGGAATCTGGTGCAGGAGAGCTGAGTGGGATGGGCAGGTTTGATGCTGCTGGTGGGGCTCCATGGCCACTGTGCTGTCATAGCAAGGTGCCCCCTAACTGCCCAGCATCAGTGGGGGTGACATTGCAGAGTTGAAACCTCAGCTATTGCCAGTGAGGCAAGAGGCAACTTATCATGGTGGCAGTTTACCACGGTGACATGATTAGTATGGGGCTCCGACCAGCAGCACCAAGCCTGCCCACCCCACTCTTCTCTCTCATGCTGAGTCCCATGCACTAGGCTGTGGAGGCTCCCAAGGGAAGGGCAGCTGGGTGGGGAGCCCCAAACCTTCAGTGAACAGCTCATACACAAATCTGGGAATCACATGCCCGCCCCCCATTCTTCCCTCCTGAGGAGTGCATGCAGCGGTGGAGAGCCAGGACCCCCACTGGCCTCCTGGACAAGCCCATAACTCTGTCCTGCTCCCTGGCCAGGCCTCATAGCCACACATTCCAACCCCACTCCCAGGTCCTATTTACCGTCCTGACTGGGCAGTGCCCCAGCTCCAACCCTGCCCTACCTCCTCCCTCCTCCCACACATGCATATGATGCCCCCTGACTGATTGCCCTCCTCCCACTCCCTCCACCCCCAAGCAGCCTCTTGAAAGCTGGAATTCTGCCAACCTGTAAAAGTAATCCCACTGCTTCCTGTGCTTTTCTCCCTAAAAGGGGGAAATCCACACTTTTCCACAGTGAACGGACCCCTGATAATTAGAGTACTGCCCCTATTTATCTACTTATAGACCTCCCATCACCAAAGTATATGCGCATTGCCCAGCCATAAATGCATTTTATCTACACAACTTTTCTCTGCAGTTAAGAAACATGTAAGGAAATTGAAGTACAGAGAAATTAAATAAATTGCAAAAGGTCATCCAGCAGTTTATGGTAGAATCAGGAATACAACTTAAAACTATGCTGTACTTCAACCAGAAGTTATGGATGTGATGAAATGCTCTGACCTGTTCTTATGCAGCAAATCTGAGCAGATAATCGTAATAGCTTCTTTTTGCCCTGAAACTTGTGAATCTGGGAAAACATTAACTTGAAAAGTAGCAAGAGCTAGGAGAAAAAGATTAAGGAACCTTAGGTTCAAAATGCTAATACTGAATTTCTAGTAGGGGTATTAATAAAAAAGAACACTGTTATATACTAGAAAATTCACAAAAGTATGGAGCAGGTGTATGATGTTCCAAAAGTCTGAAAACCACTGTTTTAAATGTTTTTTTTAATGTAATTATGACTATTCCTCAACATGATGCAGGCCTATGTTGAGAACTATGCCTTTAAGAGGTATGATCCAAATGAAACTAGTTGTTGCATTAAGCAAGGTTCACATCATGGGGGATGATCTCCTCAGCAGCTCAGAGGCTGAGAGAGATTCTGGAGTCAGAGCTGACTCCAAGATGAATGTAAGCCAGCAGTGTAATGAGGCCATCAACAAGGCCAATCGCACCTTGTCATGTATTAGCAGATGCATGACCAAAAGATCAAGAGAGGTGATGCCCCCCCCCCTCTATGCAGCATTGGTCAGGCTGCAGTTGGAGTACTGTGTCCAGTTTTGGGCGCAGTGCTTCAAAAGGGACATGAAGCATCTGGAGAGGGTTCAGAGGAGGGCCACTCGCATGATTAGCAGTCTCCATGAAGGACCCTATGAGGGGATGTTGAGAGATCTGGATCTCTTCACCCTATACAAAAGAAGGCTGAGGGATGACCTTGTAGCCACCTATACGTTTATCAGGGGAGGACAGAAGGGAATTGGGAATGTGCTATTTACCAGAGCACCCCAGGGAGTAACTAGGAATAATGTGTGCAAACTAGTGGAGAGTAGATTTAGGTTAGACATTAGGAAGAATTTTTTTACAGTAAGGGTGGCCAGAGTCTGGAATGGGCTTCCAAGAAAGGTGGTGCTATCACCTAACTTGGAGGTCTTCAAGAGGAGGCTTGATAATCACCTGGCTGGGGTCCTCTGACCTTGGTCTTCTTTCCTGCTAGAGGCAGGGGGTCAGACATGATGATCCATTGGGTCCCTTCCAACTCTAGAATCTATGAATCTATGAATCATTCAATCCGTTAGAACTTAGACAGTTAATTCAGCTCCGAGTGATTACTGAGCAACACAGGGCACCAAGAGTAAAACTAAATATAAAAATATCCTAATGGAAGATACAAATCACTAGAAGCTCCAACAAAGCTGAAACACTTTGGAAATGCTGGGCATACCTAGAGAAGATTAAACAGCATTTTAATACGAGTCTCCAAGTAATGATTGCTAGCAAAATGGAAAACAAGGTAATGTAAACAGGTTGGCTTGGCTGTTGGCTTCTCCAGGCTATTTAGCAGGGCTGGCTGCCTCCTTTTAAGGGAACAGTCCGCCCTATTACAGGCAACCTAATTTTGAGCACTAGCCAGTGCTGAAGTACATGAGGTGCTTAACAGTTTTCAGTTTATTTGGGCAGCAGCAACTAACAAAAAATAAAACATGTCAATTATGCATTTTCAAAGTATACAGAAAAAAAAAGCTAAAAAGAGTTATAGAGAGAACCCTACAATTTGGAGATAACTGAGCCTCTAACAAGAGACTAAATTGTGATCAACAAAACTGAGAGAGACTACTGGAATACTCGGATATCACCATCAGTAAAAAAGCAATTAGAATGTGCCAAGTGAAGGAAGTCAACTAGTCCAGAATGTAGTTTATGGTGTATGGATAGTGCTCTGACAGCGTAAGTTTGGTAGAAATCCCAAACTGTAAGGAGAGAAACAGGGAGCAAATAAAACAAATTCTTAGGTACAATGTGGATCCTATGAGGTATCATTACTTCAAAAAAAGACACTACCCATCCCACAACAAAATAGGCAACACAGTCTCACATAAAGAAGGGATGTAATAAACACTGATTAGCTGTCTCATCTGACAACCGGGCAGTGCAGCAGACTGATACATCATAACCAGAAAAAATGAACATAACTAAAAATAATGGTGCTGAAGTCTCAGAAGAGACCCACCAGTCCATAAACCAGGATGGAAACCTGAAACATATTGATAACTAATACAGTTAATAGAGTACATGCAAGTATTTTAAAGAATGCATTATACTAATGTTAATTATTAATGATTAATATAATGTAAAGATCAACAATTAATTAACATGTAATAATGTACTTAATGCAATGCAATTAACAATTAATGTAATATTTAGTTATATGCACTATTAAAGAAACATGAATATTTGGTATTGATTGTATGAATCAAATAGACATAATTATGCTATGCAGAGGTTCATGTTCTTCAGTGCTACTCAGATGTATCCAATGAACTTGGAACTTAGATACTAAATAAAGCAGACCTCAGTCATATGCATTAGCTTGGAGTGATTACTGAACAACACAGGCTGACTACAAGTATGTGTATTACTTTCTGTATTGAAATACAATGTTGTCTTGTTTTTATCAATAAAAATGTCTCAAATGTTATCAATGCAAAGTCTCTCTTCAATGACTTTGATGTGTAAATGGATACCATTGTTGGAGTATCGCAAGACAAATAGCACACGACTAGCAACATGAATGGAAAAGGAAATTGCTCTCTTGAAAGATGACTACTTTTAACAGTGAACAGAAATAAGAAGTGGGCTATTTATTTCTAAAAGCTATAACAGCAAGTTTTCTAAAAACGTATTTCAGTTTGGGACTTTATAGGCATTCATTTTCATTAGCTCTGTACTCCTGTGGAAATCCAGAAAGAAAGCAAGCATCTGTTCGCTAAAAGTGAAAAGAGGTATATGTATTAACTATATTTACTTCAGTAAATGACAATTGTTCCTGAAAGAAAGGGAAATGAACAGTGTTGTTCTGTAGTTGTTTGAATATGAATTGTAGAAAAAAATCTGGCTTGTCATATATATTGACATATATTTGATGATTGTTGTAGAATGCCTTATACATGTTAAAACATCTCTAAGCTACTGATATGCAACGGAAGGAAATCCCTACACATAGATGACCTAATACTGTATATGTTTGAAAGATATGGGTATCCCAAAGAAATTGAGTGTCAGAACCTCAACTGTTGTCCAACAAGATGCTTCTATTGATTTACTTGAAGAACATGCCCCTAAATGCATGGGTTTGTTTTAATTCATTAGACGCTAGGAATGGTACAGTCAATAAAAACTAGCAAGACACTAAGGCCAAATTTTGGCTGCACATAGGTCTATACTGCTGTCATGCAAAGCCGAGAGAAAATAACCCAAAATTTAACCCTAAGACAAACTTGTAATACATAGATAATGTATATGTATACATAGTAATTTTAATAGGCTATTCAAATTATTGCAGGTAGGTGCTATAAGGCCTAGGTCCCTTCCAGCCTAGTGTCTTTCCATTGAAATAACAACAGGGTATGAAAGGAGTCATGCTACCCACCAGCCATACTGTTATAATTATTTTTTTCTCCTGCCACAACTTCATCTTACTTCTTTTAGGGAGTTAGTTCCACTAGGTGATACTTTGGGGTCTGTAGGAAGAGCTTCTTCATGGGGCTTCTCCCTTAAACTCCACCCTTACCACTTTCTCAATGTTACAAGATTCCTTTATCATGGGGGGACATCACCTTTGAGCTATCTATGACAACCCTATCTGACTGGATGGGGATCTTTGATAGGTCCTTTTCTGGGGGGGAGGAGAAAGGGGGACAACAAATTTTTGATCCAGGATCTGAGGCTCCACTGAGAGGTTTTAACAAAAAAATGGTCCCTCCCCTGTTCTGGGTTCACTGACACGGTTCCCATGTAAACTGAAAAGTCAACTTTTTTTAATAATCCAAAAGTAAAATAGAATCAATTCAAGAAGGGAATGCCTAGACTTCAGGGTCAATGCCCCTATCAACTGCATTTGTAACAGACCTACAGAGGGCCAAACGTAAACATCAATTTAGGCTTCCATCAGTGGTAAACCCCAAAAGAACACAAGTACTTGCATCCATTAAACCTGCATCCACAGAGTGAGGTAAGCTATAAAGCCTCTCAATGTCCTCTGAGTTGCTTTTCCTAAGTTTTACTTCCAGTCTTTTAACAACAAAAAAACAGGCACCTCTTGGTGACTTCCACATGGAGTAGCCCCTCTCCCAGTTCTCAGTTCACCCTGTGCCATTCCCAATCTGGCTCCTCTTTAGCCCAAGCATTCCACCATGGTTAAGCTTATAACTCCATCATCCTAACAACTGGTACCTTCCTCAACTGGCCTATGCCAGCTGCCACAGTCACCTATGCTAGCTGCTTTTGCTTGCCAGCCAGCCATGACAGACTGGCATGAGTGGGAGAATCCTCCAGCATCTTTTCTGTGGTATTGCTGCAGTCTCTCCCCAACTCCCCCTTTCCACAGCTAGAAGTACTTCATCAGACTTAGTTACTGCCAAGACAGAGCAAGCACTGACTCCAGAAGCATGGCCTGGGACTCCACTTCTCAACCATATTCCTCGATCTGCCTGGGGTAAGTGTAGAGAAGGGTCACCCTTGGTCTTACTCTTCTTCCCCAGGTCTTTATTTCCACACAAATCTACATTTTTATTAAATTTAGCCTTAATGCTGCTCCTCCTATCTTACTAGGGGTCTAGTAATAATAAGAAAGTCTGATCTGACTGAACTGATGGATAAACTGACTTAAACTATTGTACATTATTGTAGGCCACTGAAGTCAATGGCCCAAAGCCAATATACACTAGCAGAAACTTTGGCTTTTGTAGCTAAAGAAACAAGTTAAGCTGCAAATTAATATATCCTTAAAGAGCATGAGACAAGTTTATACTTCAAGAACTATATTGTTAAAGTCCATCTTCTGACAAGCAGACAAGAGGGGAGAGAATTTAGAGTGAATGAAACCTATCAGCCACAAAAGATTAAAAAAAGATTTATTTAAGATTTAGAAAGATTCAGAACAATTGCAAACATATATAAAGCAACCATACATTTTCAGACCCCATATATTTTCTTTGCCTGTCAATTTTTGTACATACATATAATCATTTTAGAGTACGGTAAGGTAAATAATATGGAGTCTTTTTGCACTTGCAAGCAAAAATATTATGCTTCCAACCTACTGCTTTAACCACACACACACTCTTTCTTTTGCTTTGGTGGTGATGTAATATTTCTTCCTTTAGAAAGGAGCATTTCAAACAATTTGCCACTACCTTTATGTTTCTGAGATGTGCACCATTATGTGATTTAATTATGCAAATGCCTAATGCATTGTAAGTCTTTGCAACACTTGTTTTAAAATTCTCATTCAAGTGTGGCTACGCTGAAAGCAAATGGAAATCAGAGGGAAAAAATGCTTGTCTCATAAGATAGGTGGTTATTTTGTTAATTTTCTATATACCTTTTGACTTTCTTGAAACAAATCAATTAAATAAATTATTAAAACTAGCATTTTCATGGTAGCCTCACCTGGAAGATTTAAAAACTACAGATCAAGGTCCCACCCTGAAGCCTCCAGTCTTGTACAAACTTAGGCTATAATGTGGCCCTAACTAGCAACTGAGAATTTCCCTGCTGTAAGTAAGTATAATCTACTTACCCCATGTCCACATTGCAAATGCTTTGACATATCCAGCTACAGCATGGTCTGTTGATGTCATAGTAAGTTGGTATAAATTATAGCATTTCCCAATAGTTAGGGTCCAAAAATCTTTGGCTTGGGAATTAGAAAGTTATTTAAATATATAGGAGTCATTTCAACTGTCATTATAATGCAGCCATTTCGGAGGCAGAATATGAAAACTTGATATATCATTATGTTAGGTGAAAAGGAGTCAATTTTTATAACAAAACTGTGTAACTGTACTCTTAAAAATGAGGTGCATCTCTCTCACAGGACTGCCTGTCTAGGTCTCTGTATTATTGGGAAAGGCAGGGAAAAAAGCTGAGGCCTGTATTCAAACAAAATTGCCCAATATGTGTGAATATTGATGTATTGTTTCAAGCCATTGGACCAGACCTACAGTTTAGATTTTTCCAGTGCAAACATCCAGTAGACAAAGCTGTTCATACCCCTTGTTCAGCAAAAGATTCCAGGATTAATCAGAGGTACAGTTCACAAGGAACACGCAAAAGCTTTCTTGGGAGGTAGAGAACCTTAGGCCAATTGCATATCATCCAGGGAGGCTATTTGCAGAAATTGCTAGACAGCAGCATGATAGTATTTCCCTGATCCACTGTACCATACACAACCAACAAGATAACTGTTATCATAACATTTAGAAATTATGTCATAGCAGAAAATACAGTTTGGAAGTTTCTGGGACAATGAATTGAGATGCCCTCTCTAGGAAGCAAAAGGCAGAAGGCAGAGGAAGCACCTTGAGCCAGGTACAGACATTACACATAGACCAGTATAAGTGCTCAGAAACCTATAACTGTATAGAAGTTCAGTGCAAAACGACTGTTTTAAAAATAGCAGATTCCAGTTTAAGATAGACCTGGATGGATGTAGTATCAAAATTAAGTTGTGTTTGACTGGTTATTGAATTTCTGTACCAGATCCCCAAGTGACTCAAGTTAGGTTACAGTTTCCCAGCATCCCGGGTGCCTTTGTGGCCCCCTGCTCTCCACCCTCACATGAAGGCATGTTGGAAATTGGCTCTCACTCAGCTGCTCAGGCTGGGTGCCTAGCCAGCCCTACCCCCAGGCTGTCACAGAGCCAAGGCAGCATAAACCTTGATCCACCCACAGACACCAGGACCCCCTGGGCACCACCACAAACCATGAACAACTCCATCCAATCTTCCTCTGCTACCCAACCCTGGTCACACCACTGGGACTACATGGAGATGAGGGATCTTGTCAACATATGGGAGGAGGAGGAGGAAACCTAGCACCAGCTCCACAAAGGGAGCCACAACAGGGATATCTTCAAATGCATTTCACCATCAGATGCAGGACAAGAACCACAACAGGGACTGGGGGCAGTGACACACCAAGACCAAGTGGATGAAGATACAATATAATTGCATGTGTGATGCCAATGAAAGGTTTGGGGCCCAGAGGCAGACCATAGCCTTCTACAAGGAGCTTCCCTGCTTCCTCACCAAAGACAAGGCCATTAAGACCTACACACCTATGGCCAGCATATCCTGGATGACCAGGTTCACCTCCTAGATTGCCTGTATGGTCATGGTCCTGCTCATGCTGAACTGGTTCACAACACAGCAGTAACTGCTGGGGGGGATGGTCAGCTTCATGATGGAAATGGCCATCTGCTTCTCTGGACTGAGGGGAGACTGTTTGCTGACATCCTGGCAAACAAGAAGGGGAGCCACCTGGGTGGCAATGCCCATGAAGGTGGCCCAGTATAGGCAGAAAGTCTGAGGCCACTGTTCACTGTTCCAGGTGCCCAAGACTATCTGCTTCTACCAGTTGCTGCTGATGGCATGGGCCCAATACTAGTTCTGCTCAATGTTCTAGAGCTGGTGCCACAAGATCCTGGTGACCATGGCATCCTGGGTAGTTTCATCCTTGTCAGCTATATGGAAGTCAGTGGCCTAGTCCAGGACACTTGCCAGGCACAAGCTGTGGTGGGTGGCCTCATGTGGGATTGCTGGCTCCTGGGGATGAAGCTGCATGCTGTGGTGATCTGCTGCCTCAACAGGTCCAGGTGGGTGTGCATGAATTTACACATCCTCCAGGTGCTGAATCTCCCTGCTTTGGCATGAGCAGCAAATTGCCATAGCAGGGTGTGGGCAGGAAACATGTGCAAGTCACTCTTGGGCTCTCCTAGAAGCCTAGGGCTGGTAGGGTCTGTGGTGACATGACAGGGGGGCATGCTTGCCCATGTTCACTAGCCAATAAGGGGTCGTTCAGCCATTTGGCTGTGCTTGGGAGTCTCCATTAGCCCAGGGAGCCTGTGGGGCATGCCAGGAAGTATGCGAGTGACCCCAATCTGATGGCCTTGGTCAATGTAAGCAGCCTCCATGTCCTCCCTCTACTGAAGGGTAACCATCTGTTCTGTTAACCCTAACCTAACCTAAGGCACTTAAAGCACAAAAGCTTAGACCATTTCTACCTTGGGCTTTTTTAATATCTGTACCTGGCCTTAGAGACTAATGAAGCATAAACTTCCATAGGCAATAGCCTACTTTGTCAGCATCTTGTCTCCTACAAAACCTTATGCTCACCTGAATCAGGGTGGCACCCTGCCATGTTCTGCCTAACTTCGGACTAACTTACCCTGTCTAAATACCTCTCTCTAGGGGGAGGGGATGATAGCAACATGAGTTTCTCAGAGCAAGGTATGATTGACTAGGGAAACACATACTTACATCTAGTATTTTTTTCCTAAATAAGAAAAATACATTTAAAAATGTATGCAACTTTCTCATGCAAATGAGAAGAGAAAGAAATCTTTTCATTCCTCTGAATGGGCCTGCATTTTTGTTCCCATTTATCTTTTTCTCATAATTCATATATCATCATTACAGATGGCAATTAAAAAGTGATGAATGACTGCCAGTCATACAAGGCCATCATTTAATTAAATTCCTCTACAGACTTAATTTACAATGAAATACTTTATACTGACTATTTTGATCAGCTTACTTATATATAGAAACGTACTGAAAGCAAGGTAGCAGACAGGCAATTTTGCAGGCTGATGATAGTACCAGATATTTTTGCAGGCTTAACAGGGCCAGCCTGCCCCTCCCCCCTACTGGTGATCAGCCAATGGGCCCTGGTAGCCCCTCCCCTTGCTGGTGATTGGATAAAAGGGATATCTTCTGCATGACCCCACCCCTTACTGCCTTGTATGGTGCCACCCTTCTGTCAATCAGTGATGAGGGGTGGGGCAACATGAAGGGCAGTCTTCTCTGTCAATCAGCAGAAGGAAGGGATGGCCACTATCTTGGCTGCTCCTCTTCATACCAGCAGTCCCTACTGGGGAACCAGCATCTTATGTTTAGTAGGGTTTTTTTGTTTCTGGCAATTCCACGCAGATGGCACAAATTGCTGTTTTGCAATATTCATGGAAGCCACTGGTTTTTCAAGGTTTTTATGAAAATTGTGAATAGCAATTTGAGTAGGTTCCCAGTTACATAGCCACACTTAGGAAGTCTTTCCATGCAATGTTTCCAGCATCAAGCAGTGTATAGTCCTCCACATTCTGGCCAAAACTTAGGACCATGAAACTTGTTGTATGAGTTAATAAGTAGAGTCAAGAAACAAAAAAAGAGCAAATTTACTTTCATGAATAGGAACATTACTTATTGATTATACAAAAAGCCACCATACACACGTCCCACAGTAAGTCCCCTGCAAGTATTAAGCAGCATGCTTTACCTTGAGTCTGAAGTAATCAGAACCAAGAAATGCAAGCCAGGGCTTCATTCCTATAAAAACTTGCATACCAAAGAGAATCCTGTTGACTTGGCAAGTGTTTTACTAAAGCAGTTAGACTTAAATTGACAATTACTTTTTCAATATCATAGAATTAACCAGAAGTCATATGCCTGCTAGCTTTACGCTTTTCATCCAGGATGTCTAATCTGGCTTTTTGGGGAACTAGCAGGATGTGCATGAGATCATGTTAAAAAGACGATGAATTCCCCTTACTAAAGAACTTAGATTAAGATGCACACTTATGAGACTATCAAGCAGTTTGGTGTAAGACACTTCCCTCCCTCCCCCCCTTTTTTTTTTTAGGAGGACCCCCCCCCCAAAAAAAACCCCAAACAACTCCCAAACAAACAACACTTTATTGAATAAGTACCTATCCCTACAAACCAGTTATGTCTTGTATGGTTAAGTGTATTGGGGTATATAACATGGTCTGTATTAACTTGACTCCCCAGCCACAGGTTAGTCCTTGAACCCCTTAACCCAATCCCTTAATCTTGCCTCAACAGTGCACTCTGCCTCCAACCTCAGCAGTACAGACTGTAAGGCACGGGGTTCTTCTGCTACACAGGGCTTAGCCAAAATCATAAGTAATTCAAAATAAACACACCTTTACCCTGGTCCCAGCAACACAAGTTTCAAAGCCCTAGGTGGATCTGTAACATAGAGCTCAGCAGAAAGTAGAAAACAATCCAGAATGAACACTTGCAGGCTAAGGTTAGCTCTCACCCCAAAAATCTTCCTTCTTCCTTGAAGAAAACCACACAACCATCACTTCCCCAAATCCTCCTCCCCTCACTTCCTCTTCCTGCCTCCATATTTCTGGCCAGCCACTCAGCTTCTCTTCATTGTTGCTTAAGCCAGCTGAAACCTCCTAGGTGGCTACCAGCTGGCTAATTGATCCATGCTGCAAGTCTTTGAGAAATAGTATGGTATAGAGCCTGCTCTGTTAGAGAGACAGCAACCATCCATGACACAACCACACTTCTTTTGAATATTTATTTTACCAGGAGATGGAAATTTCATCCTACATTACTGAAGATGCTCAGAAACCGGCAGCTGTCAGAATAAAACAGGTCAGCTACAAAATTCAATATTTTCTTCAACTAATCCTATTTCTACATGCCTGTCCCTTTTCCTTTTACCCATTCAGCTTGATACTTTCTTATTAAATAAGAAAAAATAAAAAATAGCTTGTTCCTCACATATCTTCCATCAAGGATTGTATAGAAGTCCTTCTCTACTGAAACTGCAGAGTGAACACTCAGTATCTCCTGGCAGTGAATCTTCAAATACACATCAGGGGACCCATTCAGCTCTCCTGGTAGGCAGCTTTTCAAAGCGAGTGCCTGAGGCTCAGCTAAACCCCAGTTAAGATTTTCCCATAGAAAAGGAAAATTAGGACACAAACAGTAAAGGAAAGCAGTAAGGGTTTGCTGTGAAGGAGTGATAATCCTGTATCTGTAACTAGAAGCTCAGCCCTCAAACTGGAGATAGCTACAGCATGAAATGTATCTGTTTGCCAATATGCATTTACAGAGATTTATTTTAAAATGTCAAGGTAGAGGATACCTCAAGAGTCTTAACTTACATGAGGAAAACACCAAATGTGCAGAGTATCTTCTTAGAAGCTAAAGGAATCAGAACTTGTTCTTCGAACCTAGCACTTTTTACTGTTAAAGATAAAAGATCTGCTTTTGCTTTGATGGTGGCTAACAGCAAAATATAAGACTGAACTGGCAGGGCCTTGATACCATGTCAACTGTGTCCTTCAGGTAATGGATATATACAAATTTACTAGTTGCTGAAAAATATTAAAATATTTTTTGAGATAATGTGGAGACCATAAAAGGTTTTAAGGCCAAATTTAGGACACCAAATTTAAAGCATCAATAAATATACTTTCCTTTGAAACCATCAGACTGAATTATTAGCACACAGCTTGCTACACAAAAGGCATATCTACATGAGAAGTTTACTGAGCTGTTGACTAATTAGCTTTTCAGTAAATGTCTACATGTGCCCCTAGTAAACTAGAGTAAACTAATTTAGTCCACAGCAGAATAGTACTTGTAAATATGTGCTGCAGTAAACACAAGTACTATCCTGCTGCTGAGTAAAATACTCCACAGTAGAGCACATATAGGGTACGTCCACATATGCAAGCATGTGCATTTGCAGCAGCTCAAATAGAAGTGGTACAAATCTGAGCCGGGGCTTTTTGCCTCAGTGTATGTGTTCAGACATACACTTTGCTGTGGAACAAATTATGCCACCTGGGGCAAAATAACCCTGCCTGGCTCCTCCTGGATCTGCAGCCAGGGGGAGCTACAGCCCAGGGCCAGCACCTGTGCTGTCCCCAGCAGTATAAAAAGCTGTCCTGGCAGGCAGCTCAGGGCTATTCACTCTCAGGAGCTCCTGGGACTCAGCCAATTGGTACCTAGGGACACTACCCCTTGTGCCAGCTGGACTGCTGCAGCAGCATCCCAAATCCATTTCTAAAAATACCCCCAAATCCATGTTCTTCCATAATTAAAACAAAAGACCACTCTACATACACACACACATGCATATGTAAATATATACACATATATGAGAGGGATCAGTTGGGCAATGCTTTATTGGTATATTTACAATGTTAAAGCAATTTGGAAGCTTACCAGTGCCTGTATCATCATGATAAAATAAATTCTAAATATCTATATGTATGCTTTTGGCTTTTGTCACACATGATGAGTGTGTGATGGGAGATGTGGTGTTTGCAAAAAGGAGTGGGAAAGGGTGTGGAGGAAGGCAGGTGGGTATGTGTGGAGGGATGTGGATTGGTGTGTGGGTAGATGTGGGTCAATTGATGAGGGGATTGTGGGTGTAGGTGAACTTGTCAGGAGGCTTCTCATGAGGTGTGGTGCCCTTGGCCCCCACAGGGTGCAGCTCCCCCACACAGCACATGGACTGCCCCCCTGCAGGGTCGCAACGCCCCTCTGGAGGTGCCACAGCTCCTACCCCCCCACAGGGCCCCAGCTCCCCCCTGGAGGACCATAGCCCCCCTGCACAGGGCCCCAGGCACCCTGAAGGGCCACAGCCCTCACCCCCCACACAGGACCCATAACTTACCTTCTGCAGCAGCAGTGGGAGTGGGGTGCTCTGAGCCCACTGCTGCCACCTCCCAGCTCTCAGAGGCCATGTGCCAAGCCCAGCTGGGTCCTGCCAGTCCTGGGGCTGCTCTGTGGCCCAGCTGGGCTTGTCTCATAGAGGTGGGACCCAGCATGGCATGTGGTCCCCAGAGCAAGCAGAATCCGGCTGGGCTTGGTATGCTTTCCCTGCGCACTGTGCCAGGTCCTGCCTCCAGCAGCAGTTCTGCCTGCCCCACTGTACCTTCAGGGAGGTGGCGCATGGCAGGACCCCACCCAGCCCAGTGCAGCTTGCTAGTCTGGCTTTGCACCGAAGTAGGTCACACAGCTCTGGGAGTCACAGCTCTTGTGTGCGCCTCCCAGAGTCGTGCAACCCGCTCAGGTGCAAAGCTAGACTAGCAAGCCGCACCAGGCAGAGCCAGGTCCCACAATGCACTACCAGCTTCACCACAGCTGCTATGCCCTCCTTTCCCCCACGCTGCCCCACATGGGCTACTATGCCCCCAGCCGTGCATACCCAGGGATATCCCCCCTGATGCTCTCCACACCCCCTTGACATCTCCCACCACTCCCCATAGCCCCTGACAACTCCCTCCACTCCCAACACTCTCCAGCCACTCCTCACACCCATGCATTCCCACCTACACACATAACTCCCCAACCTCATGTCCCTAACTTACTTTTGGAAACTCTGGTTTCAGGCCAGAGCATCTCTCCTGGAGGAGTGGTTTCCTGCTATCTCCAGGCAGTGTCTGGGACTGTTCCTTGCCCCGTTGTTCTCTGCAGTGGTCTTTTTGGCCCTAGATATTTCTACACTAATATAATTAAGATCTAAATCTGACCCATGTTTTACAGGAAACAAATTAGGAAAGCAAAAATTTGAAGTGATAATCAAGCTGGACCTTTGAATTACTGTTTATCCAGCCATTCCTGGAAAACACGATTTAGGAAAGGGATAGTATTTAAATAATGGCAACTTGGTAGGGTTGTGTAAATATAAGACTTGCTTTGGATATACACTGTCAATGGCAATGGACTATCATTCGAATATTACAGGATATCCCTTTGTCATAGTATATTTCAGCCATGGGAAAAAGGTAAATTTAAAGCTTCAAATTAAATAGGCATTTATATACATGCCTATGTCAAACAAGCTTTAGTTAAAGCACCCCCCACTACTATTTTTCAGCATGGGGATGCTGATACATGTGACACCGAAGTCCACTGGATTACAGTGCATTGGAACAGCATCACTGTATGTGAATAAGCATCCAATGTGTTCAAGAATTTGGTCTTCAAGAAAATCTGTTGGTATGAGATTTTCAATGAAAACTATCCAAAAGCATAGACAAAATATCCCCCCAAAGGTGCAAGGTGTATGGTGGATTGCTGACTGACAACTGAGTTAGCTCTGGCTCACTAGGATCAGCTGAAATATATTGAAATATAGTATCATAGAATCATAGACAATTAGGATTGGAAGGGACCCCAGGAAGGTCATCTGTGATAGCCAAAATCAGAGGGGTTACTATCATGAGCAATAAATATATGCTCTTGGAGGCATTCAGCAATTGTATTAACAGTTAAGATTAGCTAATGCAAAGCTTGAAAGTTTGCAACATGCAAGTGGAATTTGTCTGTCACAATTTAATCAATGTGTTGAATCTAACTCTTTGCACTGATTGTGGGACCACTGCGCCCCAAAAATAAGCAGAGTTACAAGATTAGTTGCTCTAACAGGTTTTTTAAAGGTCAAGCCATAACAACATCTGACCACCTAACATAATCAGCACATTTAAAGGTATCCAGGAATAAAAAAACTGAGGAGTTGAGCTTAGGCAGGTAATGCTAATTTCAAACCTCAAAGTAATGAGGTGTAATTTGCTTATTGGGTAAACCCGAATTTGGGCGGTAACCTTTAATGATAATTTCTAACACCTTTTGATCCCATAGAGTAGCAGCTATAGGGCAAGATTGTGAGTGGCTCTAAAACCAACAGATTAGCATAAAATAAGGTATAAAGAAGGTATGTCAGGTGACCAGCATGAAGGATAGGACAGAAGGACCATCGCTGTACCAAGCCTGGACCCTGGACTCCCAGTGTGAGTGAGGACCAAATCCTGACCAAAGGACCTTCCCAGTGACCCCTTGGACAGCATGGAACAGGGATGCCTGACTCTGCTGGAACACCTTGGCGCTCACCTGGCATAGAGGGACTGCCGATAAATTGCCAACCCCACTTGGGAACTCTTTGTCATTCTGTCTCTCTGCTGTTATCATTCACTATTATCTGTTTATTATTGTACTATCTGTTTGTTGCATTAACCTTTTCTGTTAACTGTTGTATGCTAAGCTATAAGTAAATTTACCTTTACTTTGCCCCTGACTCACCTCCTCGATTTTGAACCCAGCAGCCTCACAGCTGATACACTCACAGCACCTACCTGGCCTGTGACAGTCATCTAGTCCAACCCCCTTTGCAAAGCAGGACCATTCCTAACTAAATAATTCCAGCCAGGGCTCTGTTGAGCCAGGTATTAAAAATCTCCAAGAATGGAGATTCCACTATTACTCTATTCTAGTGCTTCATCACCATCCCACTGAGAAAACTTTTCCTAATATCTAACCTAAACCTCTCCTTATACAACTTGAGACCATTGCTCTTTGTTCTATCATTTTTCACCACTGAGAAAAGTCTAACTCTATCCTCTTTGGAACCACCCTTCAGGTTGTTAAAGGCTGCTATCAAACCCTCCCTCAGTCTTCTCTTTTCTAGATTACATAAACTCAGTTCCCTTTGCCTCTCTTGAGAAGTCAAGTGCCCTATTCCCTTAACCATTTTTGTTGCTCACCTCTGGACTCTCTCCAGCTTGTCCACATCCTTTCTGTAGTGAAGGCGCCTGAAACCAGACACAGTATTCTAGATGTGGCCTTGTAGCAAAACCTCTAGTTTTTCTCTTTTTAATTTATTTTAAAATGCATTCTCTCCCCTTCCCCAACCATTTCTGATTTTTTCTCTCCCTCTCTATTCCCTAGATAAGTATAAGTAAGCTAAAATGTAGGATCAGCTTTAACATTTTATTTTAGGTAGGAAGTTTTATTTTTCTCTCCCCTCCTTGCAAATAAGTGCCCTGCTATTTTAATATAGATACCCACTGTTTTATAAGTGATACTTATTAGGTTTTGTATTTTTTTTTTACTGGTTTTGTATTGTGTGATTATTGTTTTAGGCCTATATATGTAAGTTAGCATAAGTCATGTTAAGTTTCCATTTTGTTTGTCAAGTCTCCATCCTATTCCCAGGCCTGGTTATGTAACCCATGATTCACACCTACCTCTCCTATGTAACTTGGTTCCTGAATGAATGGGGATGAATGAGGGTGCTTGAGAGACAATGGCAGTAGGTCTACAAACAGCTGCCTCTGAATGACCAAACCATTAATACCAATACCTGGACCAACAATCCAGACCTTGGAACCACCCTCAGCATTCAAGAAACAAAAGATGAGGAAACCCACCATTGTGCCAAGCTGTACATGCTCAGTAAGAACACCTGGAGCCCTCTGGAACAGGACTGACCTTGTATAAACAGGCCTTCTCCATAGGAGATCAGAGGTAGTCTGCCCCATAAAAGAGGTAGTGAAGACTGACCCCATGGGACGCCCTCTCCATCTGGACCAGCACCATGCCACACCACCTATCCACCCAGAGGCCCTACCAGTGACCCCCCCTCTGGACAATACCTACTGGATAAGGACCCCTTTCCAACCTGGATAGGTACCTATCACCCCCCAACCCCTTTTCAACCAAGGACTTGAATTCTGCTTCTCTTCCCTACCTGGACTCCAGCCCTTCCATTGAGTCTCTTTCTCCTGCTGCCAGTGTGTGTGTGAGTGAACCAGTAACTTCATGCGGCTGTGTCTGTGTAATAAAACTGTTATTTGGACTCCTAAGTTGGGTTTTGCTTTACTATGGTTTGACCCTGCTCCGATCTCTGGTCCTCACCCCTCTAACTTCTGTCTCATTTCTCCCTCTCCTGCTCTGGCTCACTGCCACCTCCAACACCTGTCCTGATCTCCTCTCTGCCTCCAAACCCCCTGTTTCTTTGCCACTGTCATAACCCCACTGCCTTTTCCTTTTCCCCTGAGCAACCAGGTTTCTGCCTCAGTTTCTTTCCTGGCTGTCTCTTCCTTGCCACCACTTATCTGCCACCCCCCAATATCTCAGCTGTCTGTCTCAGTTTCCAGCCTCAGTCTACCTTAGGTAAACACAAGCATTAGTTCCTCAGCCAGCTTCTTTGTAGTCCACTGGTTCTAATCCTGGTTCAGATAACTTTCACTCCCTACATTTTAACTCTCTCTCTCATGTGAACCTTCTCCCAAGTATCCCAGGTACCCCAAGCATACACATATACACTGTACCATCCAAGTTAGGAACTCACATGTGTGTATGTGTAGGTGGGTTGTATGTGTGTGAACTGGTTGAGTGTGGGTGTCATTGTGTGCATGATATACGAATTAGTGATCCATGTCTAACTTTTGCTGTGTAAACTGTATGTGCTTGAATTGGTGATAGGTATGCATGTACCTAGGCTGGTTTGGATATGTATGTGCCTGAGATGGTAGTATATGTATGTGTGTGTGTGTGTGT
>JAGPOW010001338.1:56659132-56682490 GCA_030014935.1 Caiman crocodilus
TGTGTGTGTGTGTGTGTATGCACCTAATTGATTTGTGTGTTTGTATATGTGCAATTGTGTCACACCCTCCTAACAGTGCAATATTGAGATCCTGAGAGTTGGCCTAACCCCACAGGGCAACAGCCTCACCAGTGCAGATGAAAGGAGAATAATTACCTCCCTTGATCTGCTGGTAATGTTCCTACTAGTGCAGCCAGTATACTGTTAGCCTTCTTGGCAACAGGGGTGCACTGTTGAATCTTGTATTTACACAACCTGCCAAGTTGCCACTTATGGCCAGCTTAGTGTCCACTATAACCCCCAGGTCCTTTTCTTTAGAACTGTTGCTTAGCCAGTTGGTCCCTAACCTGTAGTAGTACATGGGACTCTTTCATCCTAAGTATAGGACTTTGCACTTGTCCTTGTTGAACCTCATGGGATTTCTTTTCCTCCAATACTCTAATTTGTCTAGGTCACTCTGAATCTTAGCCCTACACTCCAGTGTGTCATCTGCAAAGTTGCTTAGGGTGCAATCCATCTCATTTTACAGATTGTTAATGAAGATATTGAACAAAACTGGCCCCAGGGTTGACCCCTGGAGCACTCCACTCATACCAGCTGCCAACTAGACCTTAAGCCATTGATCCAGCCAGCTTTCTATCCAGCTTAAATTCTCTTCATCCAACCCATACTTCCTCAGCTTGCTTGTAAGAATGCTATGAGAGGTGGTATCAGAAGCCTAGCTAAAATTAAGGTGTATCACATCTGATGGCTAGAAAATTCTATTTAAACGTTTGTTTTGGGGAGCTAGCTTGTAAAGTATATATGCATTAAAACAATGGTCCAGGGCAATCTCAAGGGTTAACTGATTTCTAAAAAGCCTGTTTTTTGACAAAGTTTCCTCAAGGCCCACTGTGTCTGACACAGGCAAGCAGCAAACAGCCACACAAGCTGAGAAATTGAAGATATGTTCCACACTGCTCCATAACCTGAAATAAGGTAACATCAGGTCACAGTGCCCAATTGCAGAGCCCTTGGGATTTCCAGTTTTGGGGAACAGACCAAATTCGGAGAAGACCAGAAAAAAGACCAAAGTAGGATATGTGCATTTGATAGGTTTGTGAAACAAAGGAATGTGTGGACAGGGCAGAATTTGGACAGTATGATGACCACAGAAAGACCAATCAGTGAGGCCCCAAAGATGTAGAGTCATAGAGGGGAAAAGATACAAAAGGATGGATTTCAGAGCATCAAAGGGTCCCCAAAAGAGGAACCCGAGGCCACCATGGATAGAGGGCATACCACCAGCCTATCTCACCCACCCAATGGGGGGAGAAGGATAGGGGGAGGACCCTCAGCCTCCAATCTCTAGGCTGCTGACTAATGACATTTAAGAGAGAACCTTAGAGCGAAGCTCGTGCACTGGCCAGACATACCTTGACTTTCTGCAGCTGTGACTGGGAGATATAGACTTGTTCACGTTATTCTTATTTGCTATCACTGTGATACAGTGCCAACAATGTCCCCTGCTTTCCCCATATCTGCAGAGCCAGTTATCTCATCATAGAAGACCATCAGGTTGGTCAGGCATGACTTGTACTTGGTGAATCCATGCTGACTGTACCTGATCACTTTCTTCTCCTTTAAGTGCTTAGAAATATTTCTTGCTGAGGTCACTTGATCCCAGCTGACTTAACGCTTATGGTACAGGGGTAAGGGGTGGAGCTGGGCCCAATGGTCTCATGAGGTCCCATCCAGTCTATGCAATCTATTAAATCTATTAAATGGATTCTTTGAGGACCTGCTCCATGATTTTTCCAGGGACTGAGGGGAGGTTGACTGGTCTGCAGTTCCCTGGATCCTACTTCTTTCCTTTCTTAAAGATGAACACTAGATTTGCATTTTTACAATCGTCTTGGCTCTCCCGATTGCCATGAGTTTTTAAAGATAATGGCTAGTGGATATTCAATCACATCAGCCAACTCCCTCAGCACCCTTGGTGTACCTGGCCCCTTAGAATTGTAAATATCCAGCTTTTCTAAATAGTTCCTAATCTGTTCTTTCATCACTGAGGGCTGCTCATATTCTCCCAAAACTGTGCTGCCCAGTGCAGTGGTCTGGAAGCTGGCACTGCCTGTGAAGACTGAGATAAAAAAAGGCATTGAGTAGTTCAGTCTTTTCCTCATCATCTGTCACTAGGTTGCCTCCCCTATTCAGTAGCAGACCCACGGTTTCCCTGACCTTCTTCTTGTTGCTAACATACTTGTAGAAACACTTCTAGTTACCTTTTATGTCTGTTGCTAGCTGCATCCATGACCAATATTTATCCATAGTCCTCCAAAGTCATCTGTCCAAGCTTCCACTTGTAAGCTTCCTTTCTGTGTTTAAACTCTTTGAAGAGTTTTCTGCTAAGCCAAGCTAGTTGTTGGCCACATTTTCTATTCTTCCCACACTTCCAGACAGTTTGTTCCTGCACCCTCAGTAAAGTTTCCTTAAAATACAACCAGCTCTCCTGGACTCTTTTTCCCCCTCAGGCTGGCCTTCCAGGGGATCATGTCTATCAGTTCCTTGAGGGAGTTTAAGTCTGTTTAGTGAAGTCCAGGGTCTATAATCTGCTGCTCTCCTTTCTTCATTTTGTCAGGATCCTGAATTTGACCATGTCATGGTCACTGCTGCCCAAGATGCCACCCACTTCTATATCCCCCATTATTTCCTCCCTGTTTGTGAACAGCAGGTCAAGAACAGCATGGCCCCTAGTTGGTCTCTCCAACACCAGTTGCCTGCAACGCTCACCAAAAAACTTCCTGGATTTCCTGTGCACTGCATTATCATCCTCCCAGCAGATCTCAGGGTGACTGAAGTGACCCATAAGAACCAGGGCCTGTAATCAGGAAACTTCTGCTAGTTGTCTGAAAAAAAGTCTCATCTATCTCATCCTCCTCGTCTGGTGGTCTATATAGCAGACACCCAACACAACATCACTCTTGTTGCTCTTCCATCTAACCTTAACCCAGAGACTTTCAACAGACCTATCTCCAGTTTCATACTGGAGCTCTGAGCAAATGTATAGCCCTTTTACATACAGTGCAACTCCTTCTGCCTCCTGCTCTCAACAGTTTATACCCATCCTTGACAGTGCTCCAGTCATGAAAATTATCCCCCCAAGTCTCTGTTATTCCAATCACAACATAGTTCCTTGACTGTGTGAGGACTTCCAGTTCTTTCTGCTTGTTTCCCAGGTTCTGCACATTTGCACATCTGAGGTAACTACATGTTTGCCCTACTTTCTCAGGAAGGATGAAGAGGCATCACACTTATCTCAGGGCTTTGGTCTTGATCTCCCAGCATACCTAGTTTAAAGCCCTCCTCACTAGATTAGCAAGCCTGACTGCAAAGATGCTCTTCACATAGTCTAAGCATTACTGTTTCACATCAGAGAATGCATGAGAAGCCTGTTGTACTTACCTTATAATACTTGTCCCTGGCATAACACATAATACTTGTCTCTGGCTGCATGCTTCAGGACCACAGTTGTCAGGGATGACTTCAGCTACCCAGACATCTTGTGGGAGGATCACTCAGCAAAATCCAAACAATTGCAAAGCTTCCTATCATGCATGGAGGACCTCAACCTGACTCAAAAAGTCTATGGGCCAATGAGAAGTAAAGTGCTGTTCAACCTGGTATTGGCTACTGGGGATGACCTAATTGGCAACCTAATGATAGATGGGAAACAGGGTGGCAGCAACCACGAGCTGATCATCTTCACCATCTGCCATAAAGTTGGCAAGTCTTTGACTTTGAAGTCCTTGACTTCAGGAAAGGCAACTTTGACAAGCTCAGGAGGCTTGTCAGTGAGTCTCTAAGGGACCAAGACCCCAGGGGGAGGGGAGTCCAGGAAGAGTGTTTGCTCCTCAAGGGAGTAATCCTCAATGCACAAGCTAATTCAATTACATCTCGAAGAAAAGGCAGCAAGAGGCCACAGCAGACCCCCTGGCTCTGCAGGAACTAGCAGACCTCCTGAGGCTAAAAGGAAAAGCCTACAAAGGATGGAGGATGGGATTCACATCCAAGGAGGAACATTCTGCACTGGTACAGTCCTGCAGGTAGCAAACCAGGAAAGCATAGGCTGCAACTGAACTCCAACTAACTTTGAGCACCAGGAACAATAAAATGTCCTTTTTCAGGTATGTGGGGAGCTGGAGGAAAAACTAGGGCAACATTAGTCCTCTGCTGAGCCAGATGGCACAACTGACAACTGAGACCCAGAAAAAAGCCAACTTATTAAATGGGTACTTTGCATTGGTCTTTCATCAGTCCCATGGGATGCCTTCCATCAATGCTGGCCTCATGAAGGAACACCTTGAGAGGCTGGATATCTTCAAGTCAGCTGGCCCTGACAATCTACACCCCAGGGTACTCAAGGAGCTGGCAAGC
This sequence comes from Caiman crocodilus, assembly GCA_030014935.1. Lineage (NCBI taxonomy): Eukaryota > Metazoa > Chordata > Crocodylia > Alligatoridae > Caiman > Caiman crocodilus. Next base: position 56,663,549 of record JAGPOW010001338.1, read on the forward strand.
ATCAGAGCCCAGCCCCTGGCATGGATCTTTGAAAACTCTTGGCACTCTGCTGTAGTGCCTGAAGACTGGAAGAAGGACAATGTTGTGTCTATCTTCAAGAAATGGAGGAAAGAGGATCTGGAAAACTATAGGCCCATCAGCCTGACTTCTATCCTGGAGAAGGTCTTAGAAAAGTTTATTAAAGAAGCCATCCTTAAAGGACTGACTGACGCCAACATACTGAGAGATAGCCAGCATGAGTTTGTTGTGGGTAGGTCTAGCTTGACCAATCTCATTTCCTTTTATAACCAGGACCTATCACCTGGAGAAGGGAAAAGAGATTGATGTCATATATGTTGACTTCAGAAAAGCCTTAGATCTGGTATCCCATGACCACCTCTTGGCAAAACTGGCCAATTGTGGCCTCGGGTCCACCACACTCTCCTGGCCAGAAAATTGGCTCCGTGGTCAGACTCAGAGGGTGGTAATTGACAGAAGTCAATTGTCATGGTGCCCCATGACCAGTGGGGTCCCCCAGGGCTCTGTCCTTGGACCCATATTGTTCAACATCTTCATTAATGATATGGACATTGGAATCAGAAATGGACTGGCCAAGTTCGCCGATGACACCAAACTTTGGGGCAAAGCATCCACACCTGAAGACAGGAAGGCAATCCAGGCTGACCTGGACAGGCTCAGCAAATGGGTGGACGAGAACTTGATGGTGTTTAACTCTGAAAAATGCAAGGTTTCTCCACCTTGGGACAAAAAACCTGCAGCATCCTTATAGGCTCGGCAGTACTACGCTGGCTAGTACTACAGAAGAAAGAGACTTGAGGGTCATCGTTGACCACAAGATGAACATGAGCCTGCATTGTGAGGCTGATGCTAGTAAAACGACAAAACGCTAGCTTGCATCCATACATGCTTCTCGATCAAATCCTGGGACATCGTTCTCCCATCGTACTCGGCCTTAGTAAGGCCACAGCTGGAGTAGTGTCCAGTTTTGGGCCCCACAATTCAAAAAAGGATGTGGAGAAGCTTGAGAGAGCCCAGAAAAGAGCCACATGCATGATCAGTGGTCAGGAAGACAGACCTTAGGATGACAGGCTGAGATCTAAGAGGCTCTTTGCCCTGGAAAAGCACAGGCTCAGGGGTGATCTGATGGACACCTATAAGTTTATCAGGGTGACCACTAGTATCTGGGGAAACGTTTGTTCACCAGAGCACCCCAAGGGATGATGAGGTTGAATGGTTATAAACTACTGCAAGACCGTTTCAGGCTGGACATAATGAAGAATTTTTTTACTGTCCCCCCAAGGTCTGGAATAGCCTGCCACCAGAGGTGGTTCAAGCACCTACATTGAACATCTTCAAGAGTATATTGGATGTTTATCTTGCTCAGATCCTATGACCCCAGCTGACTTCCTGCCCTTTGGGCAGAGTGCTGGACTCAGTAATCTTCCGAGGTCCCTTCAAGCCCTAATGTCTATGAAATCTGTGAAATCTATGAATTGCTCATAGATATGCAAAAATGGAAAGGCCTTTTCTGAAAGTAATTTTTTCCCCTATATAGCCCATGTTTACACTTTTGATTGTCAAATTTCCTCTCTTATTTGTACTTCTTTGCCCTTTTTCCTTTGGGATCTGCATATACTAGATTCTAAAGGACCACTCCAATTTAATGCTTGAAAGCTTATTACAGAAATGGTGAGTAATCAGGAGACCTATTACAATGTTCACACACATCACATATCATTTCCTGTACCTCACGCAGAGAAAAAGAGACCTGAAGAAATCTTGTCCCTGTTAGTATCTATGAATGAATTACTGTTGTGTATGATGTTTGGGGGGAATCATTAACAATGAATAAATATATGAATAAGTGTATGTGTGTGTGTGCATCCATGTGTGTCATTTGAATATATATACACATTTAAAAGAATCTGGTTCTGAGTTTTGAAACACTTATTCTAAATCACTCAATTTGCTTTTAATCGCTCCTAAAACTTGCTTAGTTTTGGCAATGGTATTATAACAAATAAAAAAGAAAGTCCTCAAGCTTTAAATAAATAGAAGTATTTATAATTTGGCTCACTCACTAAACATTCCGTGTGAGTGTGCATGGTTGTATGTGCATGTACACGTGTGCATGCGTGTGTGTGTCTGTGTGTGTCTGTACATACATACATGCACTGGGAGCCCTTCCTAGAATATTAGTCTGCTACTTCAACTTACAATTCAGGGGAGGAGTCAGAATTCTGATGCAGTGAAAATTATTTTAAAAGCCTGTTAAAATGTTTTAAAATGATCCTGGGGCACGGGGTCAAATCTGGCCTATGGACCAGCCCCACACTACTCATCTGGCCCATAGAATCATAGAAAATACATGTTGGAAGGGACCTCAGGAGGTCATCTAGTTCAGCCCCTCTGCCAAAAAGTATGAAGGTTGCTACTGGCTTCAGTATGTGAAGAATTGGACTTCAGTTATTTTCACTAATGCTATTTGCCAAAGAATACAAAGACTAAACCTTTTTAGTTTCATCATTCCATAACTTTTTATCATTATCCTTCCCTGATAGTGTGTCAGGAACATAAGTGATCAGTTTATAAGTACTTATCATCTCAGACGATGTGTAGGAGCTGTAAGTCTGTCCACAACATATTGAGGTGCATGGACAGAATGTAAGTAGGACACATTCTGACTACAAACCAGGATTCACACTTCAGTCTTTTGTGCTCATCCCTAGAGCAACAGGGTACATATTCCATATAGATCACATTTATCAGGTTGCAGTTATATGCAGGACAAGATTAACGGTTTTTACTCCCTCATCACTTCAGCATTTGACTTCATAAAATAGGTTCTCAATAGCTAAAGGCCAGTGGGATTCATGGGGTCTTTGGATCTTTTTCCTTTTGAGTTATATAAAGATAATTTGAAATCAATCCTAAAGCATTTTCACGCTAAGTGAATATACCTGTGTATTTCTTTTATTTTCTTTTTTAAGTATAAGGTAAAAAATATGTACAAAAAGAAGCAAACTACTAAACCACAGAAATGCTAAATTATTTCAATTACTTCCTATTAGAATTCAGCAGGCAATGCAATGAATTTTCCATGAATAAGACCATATACCTATTAAGATTAGACTAGATTTGGCTTTATATGCTGATACTTCAACCAGGTTAATGGAATGATTACTGAGAATCTGCCAGTATCTTTAACTTTGTACAAGAATTACTTTGATGATCATGACATTTCTTATGATATTATTTTTCTATAGTTATAACAGTTCTTATTTTAACCTGTCTTTAGTTACTGAATACTACCTGAAATATGTATAAAAAACCCAAAAAAGTATCTCAGAAGAATGCTAAAGTTGCAAAGACAAGCAAAATTACCTTTTCACCTACAAAATTATGTTAAGAGAACATAACAGTTACAGAGTTATGTCCTCAAAAGGAAGGAAGTGACAAAATCAATCTTGTATAGGTAGCTTTAGCTCTGTCTTTGCTGCTATGGACATTGGCTCAGAAACTGTAAAGTAAACAAAAGTGGAAATTTTCAGTGTCAACTGCTCTGTGGTAGTTGTCTGTGTACATACTTGTGAAAGCTACCCAAACAAACCTTTTATTTAGGGATGAACTACTGCAAGTTAGCATTTATTTACCATGGGCTAAGAATCATGGAAAAAATGAATGCTGCAAATCCTTGTCTCATTTATGTCAAGGTAACATGGTTCTGTGAGCAGGTTCAGCATATTACAAAGAAGTCTTTAATTCCATGATCAAGTATCAGTGATCAGATAATATAATAACTATCTCACTCAAACAGCCTCCATGTTTAATGACAAGATACCATTCTGTAACTCACAAAATGCAGGATATGTGTCCATCTTTCAGCTGCATTTCTTATGCCTCATTAGTTTTGTTGTTCTAAGTTTTCAGTTTTCTCACATATAGAGCCTATGGTGGATTTTTCATTTGTTTTCACGTAACACAGATGGAAAAAGAGGGAATCTCCCTCCTTATGGATACTTTTTTGTCCACTAAAAGTTTATGTATAGTATCACAGGGGTTCTCAATCTTTTTCTTCCTGTGTTCTCCCCTACCACGCTATAAGAACTCCATGAGCCATGTGTGCCACAACAACTATTTTTATCCAGTATGTAGGGGGCACAATCTGCATGGGGGGGAGGATGGTGGTGAGGGGGCATAAGCAATGTGTCAAGGGAAATGGGGGGCACCCACAGTAGGCACAGGGCTTCCCCCTGGCTGGACCTCTGTGGCCCAATAGGAAGGAGAATGGTGGGAGGGCAGAGAGACTTGTTGCCACCACTGGGACCCCCACATCACTGCACCACTAACAGTGCAAAGAGTAATGGACCAGGGGACTGAGGGTAGGAGGTAGGAGGTAGGCTGCACTGCCCTCACCTCTTCCTACCTCCACCCCACTACCATGGCCCAGCCACAGCTGCTGCTTTCCTCAGGCCATGGCTCTAGCCCAGAGGGGAGGTGGGGTGATAAGCAGTGTGCATCCCAGGTTGAAAACCACTATAGTATAGCATAGTAATTTTGTAAGTGAAATGTATATAGTATCCCTACTATGCAATTGCACACATAAAGGCATATATATATTTGTTTTCATATATATATTTGTGTGTGTACATGTGTTCTTTTTTTCCTGGTTATTAATCAGTTTCTTGAGATGTTCCAAACCAGATAACCCCTTGTCAACAGAAAAGACAATTAGTTACACTATTTAAAGAATACTCTGAAGAAGATGAACTGAGGGTATAAAAATATGTAAAAAAAGCAGCAAAGTTGTGCTTCAAGAGGAGAAATCTCTCCATCACCATCCACTGTTGTTCCCAAGAAGCTAGAAGAAACAGATCGTCTCCCTTCAAGGATTGTGCTAAGAACTTTACCTGTCAGCATTAGAACCTGAGTGCCTTGGACTGGTGAGATGCTAGCTCTCTCGCTCTCTCTCTCTTTTCTCTTTTCTCTCTAGGCATAGATTTCTGAACCTGAACTGTATTAGTTAAGCTTGAGCTAAGTCTCCCCAAATACTAGACAAAAGATTGGGACGTGCTGAGTTTGAATCACATAAGGGGATCAGCTTGTACAGGCTGATTGACTCAGTTAGGCTTAGACGTGCCCATGTGAACTGAATGCTGGCCCATGAGAGTGTCAGCTGGACACCCAGACAGATTCAGAGGTATTCTGTTTACCTGTGTGCTTGTGTCTGACTGCATTTTATTGTTACCATAATTAATTGATTCCTGGCATATGAGGGTGTCAGCTTGTCCATGCTGATCAACCCAGCTAGGTCAGGTGTGTCACATTAATCTGTGTGTTTGTGTGTATAACTGATTCAGTGACTGAAACCCAGCCCCATTGAAACTGAGTCCTGCAAGATTGCTCCATTGGAGGTGAGGACTTGCAGAAGGGAGATATACAGCTCCGTACACACAAGCAGCACACTGATAGAATTACAAAGACCCTAGAAATGTATCCCTAATGAATGAGCACACTGCAAAGTGATGGGCAAATCTGGTAACACATGAAACTTGCTAATACTCAACCTTGTACATTGAAGTTTGGTAAGTGCAAGACATTTAATAAAACCTACAGACATTAGTGTTTCTATATTGGTTTTGTATTTTCTTACATACATTTCAAAATCCTTGAACCTTGGTACCTTATGAAAATTGTAACATCAATTCACAAAGATGAGAATGATTTTATTTTCTATGACTGCATCATTTAAATGAGGCTTCAAATGCCAGTTTAGTCAATATTTCATGTATTATGCTATTTTGACAAATGTTCAACGCTCCATGTGTTTTATACAAAACTGAAATATACCTCAGGACAACAACATTTATTTTGAGTTAGAAATCAGCCTGTAAATAATTATCTAGTAATGGAACTCCACACCATTAGACTAATGTAGTTACAATAAATGGTGAAAACTAAAAATAAAATGAGGAATAAATTGTAAGCATAACCTTCATTTTCCCTTAAGCTTCGATCCAGTCTGAACCAGAAAAGCTAGAGGCCTAGGCAAAGACCCATCCTCTAAGTGTCAGAGACATTAATATTTTGGTTTTCATTTTCTATTTACAGGCAGTGGCTACACAAGATGCTTGATGCACAGTAGATTAATTCTACTACACATTAGTGTATCATGGCAAAAACAATGCTAATATGCTAATGTGTGGTATAATTCATCTACTGCACATTAAGTGTCACAAAAAGACTGTGCGCTATTGCATTAGCACTGCCTACTGTGCATTTATGTAGCGCCTAATATTAGAGGTACTAAACTTAATGCACAGTAGCAACGATGCATTAATGCTCATGCAGACACCCCCCACAGATGAGAGATTCAATCTTCCCTAGCTCTTTAGGTCATTAGTAGAACTAACCATCATGTATTTTTTCATAAGTGAAGATTGTTCAAAAAGATTAGTTTAAATGTTGGGCTATATAGCTATCACTGTAATTCTGCTTTATAGACTTTTATGCCCAGCTCATATACCTGTCAATGTTGATCCCCACAGAGTAATAAGAATATAAATAATATAAAGGGAATATAAAGGGAACATAACTGACGCAGAGATTGGAGACTAAATTCTATGAAGGGAGACAGGGGAAGCTAAATTCACATAGTTTAGGCTGGTGAAGGCTCAAGGGATATCATCCATTTTTGACAGTCTACAAATGCCTTCAAAGTGATAGTATACATGATAAAAGGAAATAATTCATAGTCTGAGGAGGTGATGAGACAAAAGAGCAATGGCCTGAAGCTAAGAAAATAAAAGTTTAGATTGACATTGTTAGGAAAAAGTGTAAGAGCAACTGAAAGATGGTATAGTTTACAGCAGTGATTTTCAACCTTTTTTGCTAGTAGACACATTTGGAAATTTCAAGTGGAGGGGCAGACCCCTTTGAATTGTAAATATGTGTATTCAGTCATACTTTTGATTGATCATAGTAATCTTTCAAAGACTTCTTAGACATAGTTTGTGGGCCCCTGGGGGTCCACAGACCACAGGTTGCAAAACATTGCTCTGCAGTATAAAAAGAGGTATAGCACCATCACTACAGATACTAAAGAACCACCTAGATGAGATATTAATAAAAACAAAGCATGGTGTATTTTTATAAAGACTAAATGAAACCATTGTTACTTTTGACTGTATTAGCCTTTGGCTGCAATAACTAAATATATGGCACTTCTGGATAATTGCACATATCAGAAAATACATCTAAATTGAAGCAACATTAAAAAACAAAACAAAAAACTTTGTATTGCATAACCCACTTTAAACCAGCTTAAAATATCTTAAAACAATTTACAATTTAATTCCCATCATAGACCTTAGTCAGAAAACTAAGGATGATACAGTAACAGAACATAAATAATATGTCAAATCATAGTGCCTTCAAGTTGCATCAGTTGACTGAAGTATTAGAAAGAGAAAAGAGCTTCAGTTAAAAAACAAAAGTATTGGAATATTGGAAAATATATAAAGAAAGAAATGTCTGTGACACGGGTGACTGTCTCTGGAGAGGAGAGAAAAGCAGACAAGTTGATGAACCCAATCAGAAATGCAATTATATTCAGAACAAACTTGTACTATTATATTAGAACTACAACTAGATAATCCTAGCAAAATGACTAAGGATTGAACAGAACTAGACTGAATAATTCCCTGCTCCCTTGAGATGCTACAACATCTTCAGGTCAGGTTTGAGATCCTTTAGCTGATAGTATAGGAAAGTTTGCATTTCCATTTCCTCTGCCCTTGCTTTAGCTTCTAAATGGATAACTAAAAGTTTTCACTGTCCAGAGCCACCGTCTGCAACAAAAGTGAAATTACTCATTTATCATACACAGTACGATAGAAATATATTCTGTTACTGAACTGACCTTTTGAATGTGTCAAAATTTGCTTTGTCATTCATGCTCCTTATAGTTAGAAATCAGTTACCCATGAAAAGAAGACACCTCAAAATATAGAATGGTTAAAGGCCAAATTGCAATATCTGAAATCATGTACCTTGTACGATACCTCAATAGTACTTTCATTCTGTTAGTAATAGTACTTTTGGAGTATGAAATAATAATTGTGGGTCTCTAAAGCACTTATAACTGCAGGTATGTTGTCAGCAATAGAGTCTATGAAATATTTCCAGCCCAGTCCTTTGTTGTAGGGTACTCACTAGGAACAGAAGTGAGCACCTACTTAGTACCTTCCCTATTCTGAAGGGAATGAGGACAAATCCCTGTAGGAAAAATCATACTCATGTACAGCTCCGACCAGGTATTTGTTCTAAACTAATGAGAGCTAATGAGTGAAAATATAACATAATTTTAACTAGCGAAAAATGATATGCTCTCTAATACAATAACTTTTGGGGGCAGCCTGGGTCACAGTTGCCTTCCCTAGGTTAGGGTGACCGATAGTGTGCATGATCAGTCCAAAGAAAGCATGTTAGAACAGGGGTTACCACAGAGAGCACCAAGGTCAGGTACCAGTCCAAGTCTGAGATACCAAGCCGGGGTCACAACAAAATCAGGGTCAAGACAGGTCATTGGTTATATCAGAGTATCCAATCCAGGAACAGGAGCATGCAGGGAAAGGCAGGGCAGAAGCAGGGAAATACAGGAAAGGAATAGGCATGGTAGCAGGAGCAGACAGACAGGAAGGAGTAAGGTATTGGTTCAGACTAGGGAAGGTATAGGCAGAAACCAGGCAGAGACAAGGCACAGTTTTAGCTTAGGCAGGGTGCGACAGGAATTTAAGCAAGGATCAAGGTAAGGGTTAGTCTATGTGAAGTTCAGGTGATATCTAGGTAGGAGCAAGCAGATCAGCAGAGGTCTGGACAGGTCAGGAGACACTGCCAGTAGGTCTTTTGCTCAGACATCTCTGAGCCTATAAAGTCCTCTGTGGGTAGGATCTTTTTTGAGGGCCCTAGGGACGACTCAACTAGTGCCATGGATCAGCTGTATCAGTCCCAGCTGGGCTTATGCCAGTGATTCTTAACCATGGCATACTACGGTACCTCAAGATCCTTTAAGGGTACCACTTAGTATTAGGTTTGCAAACATCTGCATGATTCAGAAGATAAAACCACAGGCTGGATCCAGATGTGCAGGCATGTGCAGTTTGTGGCACTACAAACCTTTTTGGTTTGTGGTACTCAAACCACATGCCCAGCATGATAAAATATGCCCTGTGCTGCATATTTGCAGCACAGGAGAAAAAATGCTAATGAAGAAATCCAGTAGCAAAAAAAAAACACCACGAAAAAATGCACGGCACATATTACAGATACATGTGCCAGCAGACACAGAGTCTCAGTTCTCCAAGGAGATGCTCTGATTGGCAGCAAGTGTATTTCCCCTCCATTAGTTCTGACACAGCTCCTTCAGTATGCCAGGAGCTGGGAGAAATGTTAAAAGGGCAGTTTGCCTGAAGAGGACTATTTTGCCCCACACCAAAGTGCCCTTGTAGCAGCATGTGCAGTGGCAAAAAGTAACAGCACAAATTTGTGCTGCTACTATTTTTGCTGCTGGAAGTACATGCCCCTGCATATGGGGTTGTGTCCATAGATTTCAAATAGTAATTGATAACATTCAAAACAATATAATCTATTGTGGTCTTTCTTAGTTCTCTGCAACAAAATAATTGCTATATTACTTTTTCTGTAGTCAAGAAATGAGTGCAAGTTAAGGTCCAAAATGCTCCAAAAAGGGCTTTGACTCTATCAAGGTGTCACTGGTAGGTGTTATAGGGCTTGAGTCCTTTCTTCCCTGCCACCCCACCCCCTAGCAACATCAGGGTGAGATCTTAAGAATGGAATTACCTATGTGTCCTGTTAATTGTTCTCATTCTTCTGCCATGTCTTGATGTTCTTGCTGGGAGACAGTATCTCATGAGATATCACTCCATTGGTTTCTTTGTGGGGCTCCAACCTCCCCTTTACCCCACTTTTACCACATCCTGGGCCTAAATGGGTGTTGTTGTTATGAGGCTCTCTCTTTACAGATGATCACTTCTCACCCATGCCTCCCACTGTGGAGAGAGAGTTGCTCTCTGGCTGTCTGATCTTCCTTAACCCTTCACTATCTCAGCCTAACATCCTCATGACTAAGCTCATCATGCTGTAGCATTTAGCTCTTTAAACATTAACTAAGGAAAATTAACTTAACGTTCCCCACACACACTGCCTCACTCTGCTCCTGGGTCGCTCCCCTCTTCTTTCCCCAAACTGCAGGCTCAGGCTGCTGTAGGACTGCTGCACTGGAGCCTGTCATGCTGGTGCCTCTCCATCTGCCTCTGTGAGGAGACAGAGTGGAAAACCCCCATTTGCTGTCTGTTCTTCTCTCATACAAGGGTTGCCTCAAGACTAAAAAAATGTTGAGAACCACTTGTCTAGGATCATTACAACATATTACCAACAGCAAAGAACAGCGTCTTAAGTTTATCTCCTCTACAATCATTATGGGATAATTTATCTGTACTAGGTAGTTCATGATAATCCCACCTACCATCAACTTTAATGAAGGGAGGCATCCTCTCTCTTGAGAGTAGAATTAAGAAGCACTTTCTCAAGAGCATAAGAGGAGACAGAAAAATAAATGAAACTGAACCATATCTCTTGTGCACATACAGGTACATTCTCACTTTATAAAAACTAGAAAGCAGCACAAATGAACAATCATTTCAGATTCCCTAAGATCTACCTGAACAGGCCCTCTATAATTTCAGAGTTTTTATTTGAAGAGCTTTATCACTGTGTAGCTCTCCAACCTCCAGCCTCTCTCTAACTCTGGTTCAGTGTCATCAGGCATCCATTGCACTTAGTCATATTCCACATTATGAGAGAGTGCATGGACCCTCACAATATTAATATAAGTAGTGGAAAATAAATATTCATGAAACTCATCATTAACTACTTAAAAACAATAATGTCCCATTAACAGCCTGACATCTGCCCTGAAAAAAAAGAGTTTATTACCATCTGAAAATGACCTCCCACTTTAAAAAAACTTCTTCCAACTTAAGCATTTAAATGTGTGACCTAATCCCCTCCTGCATAATACCTAATTAAAACTTTTATATTATCGGTGTGTTGCAGATATGAAACAGAAAGCCTTATGTAGCCTACGTAAGAGGGAGCTTCTATACAAAAAAGCTACTGTTGTATTTAAAGGATCCATACTGTTTTATTCCAAAAAACAGACATTTTAATTTATCGTCATTTTGCCTTGGCTTAGAGTTACAGAGAATGTACTTTTATATGTCAATAAAGAATTAACTTCCTCTAGACATCAGTCAGCAGGTGAAGCATTTCCAGTATAATTTCCATTCATTCCTCAGTATCAACAATAATACCTGTAAGCTCATCAAAGAAATAATGACAATAATTTTTCATTGATGCAGGTAAATTAACTAATATACACTCTTCATTTTCTTCATCTTCAATAAACCCTGTCTAAATCATTCATTATTTCCATTTTATTTGCTTAAAAAAAAATCACACATTTTGAGTATCTTCCTGTTGCTTTGTTTTTCTCTGCCTCAAATTGTCTTCTCAGGCCAGACCGTTTCCTCAATTATATCATTATATCACTAATATATAACCACTAAGTGAAAAATCAAAAAAGGCTGACATCATCAGAGCTGTACCCACTACACCTAGTGGTGTGGCAGCCCACTGACATTGGATACCATGTTGTCCTATGAGCAGCTCTATGATCATAATCTATGATCCTGAAGATTATGATTGTAAATAGATGCAATAAAAGGAAATGTAGGAAAATTCTCAACAATGTCTCTAAGGAAAAAAGAAATTACAATTCTAAATGATTTTTTCCTATAAGCAATTTATTCACACTTTTATGAGAGAAATGTGAGCTAATTATCAGAATACAGGACTGAAAGCTGGAAACTCTTGAGCTTTCATCCCATGTCTGGTACCACTTTTCTATTAAATCAAAGGTAATTATTTACCTTGTCTGGCATCTAGAACTATTGATAATCATGGACAAACAAACTGCATTAATTGAAAGAAGATGAGGGGAAGTTATTGTACATCATGTAAGGTCCCTTCCAGCCCCTAACATCTATGAATCTGTGAATTGTTCCACCATAACTAGTTCATGTTCTCACTCCTAAACTGTAGTAAGTAGAATCTAAACTGGAAATTCTTGGCATGAATGAAATGGGGTTAAATTACTATGGGTTGCCTTCCACTTAGTATGGATGGGAATGAATGCGCAGAACAGTTAGCACAGAACAGCCAATGTGGGGTAACAGGCTCTTCCATTTTCTGAATTCAGTATGTAAATTGCAGCAAAGGGAAGTTAGCTTGGAAATTACAAAGAACATTCCTACTAGGAGGGTGGTTAGGACTGGAACAGATTACCTACAGAAGATGTGGAATCTCTACTCCTAGAAGTTTTTAAGAAGAGGTTATAGAAATATTTGACTGGAGTGATTTAGTATTGCCTTGGTTCAGAGGTTGGACTAATTGGCCTCCTGAGGTCCCTTTCTATCCTTCTTTTCTATAATTCAATGATGCTATGATTCTACAGTTTATTATTTTTGGTATGTCACATATTTCTAAGGTTACTAATTGAAATGGAAATCAAGTAAGTATCACACACTGCAAGAACAGATGTTACAAGTGGAACCCTTGGTAACACAGAATTTGAAAATAAAAAGCATTATAAGTGCTTTTACATTACAGACTAAATGAAATGAAACAAAGAATTGTATTTTGGTTCAAGGTAAAATATATTGCACAATCACAAAGCAAGAAGCATATTTATAAGAGAAAAATATTATTCCTAAATGGAAATTTCAAAATGCTGCACCTTTGCTTTTCCAGGTTTCTACAAAAGACCTTGACAGAAAAGAATTTAAACAAACTCAGCTGTTATGCAACATAATGGTTTCTTGTTTGACTGAGTCAATCTAGAAGGGGTCATGAAAAATGCAGTTCCTCAGCTGGTAGCCCATAGAAAATCCAAGGCTTTTCTTTGCTCCCAAGATGGGGAATCTATGATTCATGATGACAAAAATGTACTGATGACATTCACTGAATCTTGCTCTGTTGCAGAAAGAAATTTTCACACATTCCTTGTCAAATCTGTTTTACCTGCCATCAGATGAAAGCAAGTCCCTTGAATACTACTACAGTTCATGAAAAAATCACCTTGCCCAAACACAGTTCTACCTGACCCTTTTTCCTGAAGTGCCTTTGTTGTTTTACTGAAAGGTTACTTGTAGTGACAAAAGACAGAAAATAAGGTAAAATACTATTATGTAAAATAGGTCAAGGTAAATTATCTTTAATCCCTGATGGCTGACAGCATGATATAAAGGAAAATAGGAACACACACCAACAATGAAAATGCAAATGTTTCTTAGTCTGATTGTCACCACAAACGCTCATTTAGCTCTTCACAGCTGGATAGGAAAGAAAGTTCTAAACAATGCTAAACTAATACTATAAGCATAGTCTATGACTAAATCTCCGAAATCTCCAGATTCGAATCGGGACAATGATTCAAATCACTGAATCGAATCACTACCACCGAATCAGCCAAATCCAAATCCAAAGCAAATACTTGCTACACAGGCCGACTGGTTAATACTAGACAGTTCTGAAGAAGATAAGAAACACAGTACATACAAGTCACAGTACATACAACCCTCTCAACAATGCTATAGCTGTTTAAGCATAGCACTTTCTGAGCACTGAAACAATCAGTTTATGACTTGAAATTAAAGTTTTGTTATGGTTTATACAGCATAGCTATAAGTGCTACTATTGTTCAAACATGGCTTTTTTGGGTAAATCTGTTATCTTTTATTAAACCAACTCAAATAAAAAGTTGCAGTGTTTGACTTACACTGATTTTGCTGCTAAAATAGAAAAGTTGATAATACTAATGGTAAAGTTTGTGAAACTGCCTCAGTATAACATTAAATATTCAGATAAATCATGAAACATCAGTCTTATATACCAAGGCAAACTTAAACTCTGTCCTGCAAAAGATAAAATATTGCTTCCACTTCTTTACAACTCCCACTTATCTCCTTGGATAACAGTATATAAAATCTGCACATTTGTTCATTGTATTTAACTTGAGATATAGTGCAGATTTTATGGATGTCAGAAGACAATGTCCCATGCTCAATAAATTCCGAAACGCAATAAATGAAAAACTAGATGATGGAAGCAGATTTGGCAATCTTGAAAAAAGCCTGTCTTGGAAAAACTACATGTCCTACCATCAAGATACCAGATGTAGCTATTTGAACTTCTGGCTGCAGTTCTCAGAAGGTGATATGGGTAGGATTTCTAAAATCACGCAATGTTCTCTAACTTAATTCTACTTAAAATCAGCAACCTTGATGAGCATCTTATAGAATCTTGCCTCATGTTGTTGCATCAAAAGGGAAAATGCAATTTTACAAACCAATCCCTCTTCATATCTGATACGTCTATCATGCGCTATATCCACCTGTGACAGTAGTCAACTTTTTGTGCTAGAAAAGTATAAACATTGGAAATGAAATTAAATGTATGAGACAACAATGTGATTTTTCAGAACTCCTTGGGTGCATCTACTTTTTCATTAATGCGCTGTAATTACAACACATTAAGTTTAGCACCTGTAATTACAGGTACTATCTTAATGTGCCATAATCAGTGCTACTGCACATTAGCACCGGTGTATGCTTTTTTGTTGATGCTAATGCACAGTCAATTAATTCTACTCCACATTAGAGCATTAGCGCAGGTTTTGCCTGTCGTGCTAATGCACAATAGAATTAGTCTACTGTGCTCAAAGTGTCTGTCATGTAGACGCACCCCTTTAGTTTTAATGGACCTGTGGAAGTATTCATATCATGCTCGTCATCAGAGTGGTATTTGAATATCTACAGTGAAGTAATGTTGAAGCATCATGGCCTGCATATGAACACTCACTTTATACAGCCAAACTATGATAAATTACAAAAAGGGTTGCTGACTTGCAAGAAATAATTTATTTAACAAATACATTACACAAAGAAATGGATTAAGATATGGAGCCCATCAATTTTAGTTTGTGCTAATTTCTAATCCAAATACATTCTCCAGGATGTAAAAGTTGTTTTTTTCCTAAAGGAAAACATTCAAAATTTCTGAGCTTGAGTAAAATTGTGTCACATCCACAAAAAGGATTTTGGAGCTTAAAATAGGACTTTAATTATATTAAGGGGCCCATATACGCATGCAATAAAGCTGATCTGACATGCTGTAATTACAGCACATTGGAGCAGACGCCAATGTTTCATGTATCAGCATCTCTACACTGAAAAATGTTGGCAGGGGCATTTTAACTAAAGCTTTTTTGACAAACTTAAATTAAAGCACCACCACCACCATTTTCCAGCACAGGGATGCTCTGGGAGCCACTCTAATTAAGGTGCTCTCCCCTGCCCCTCTCTACTCCTGGAGCTCATGTATAAACACCCAAGAAAATGAACTATAAGGTTTGCAATGCAAAATCCTCCATTTAGTTGCTGCCCAAACTGAAAACTGCTAAACGTATTAGGGCCTTGCTACACATTATTTTAGGTGGCTCTTGGAGCTTTTAACACCTGAAGTTAGTTTTAAGCACATTTTAGGCAGCTTAAAGTTATGTCACTACTTAAAAGCAGGTTTATCTCTGACCCATGTTACCCAACTCATGTTCCATTAATGTATGGCCAGTTTCCATACATAAGTAGCCCACATTTCAGTCCTCCAGCATCTTATGATACAGTGATCCCTCCCTCACTCCCTTGTTCTGTGTGGACAAATTTTCCATCCCATGAACCTTCCTGCCTAGGGCATGGTTCTGGAACCAAGCCAACTGCTTCTCCGACCCCTAGAAATGTGACCTTCCTACCCTGAGAGGTGCAACCTCATGCAAACATCCTACAGAGAGCATGCCAACTAGCCAGATCACAGGGCACAGACATGCCTAGGAGTGGGCTTTAGGGTGGCTGGGGGGAAATGAAATAAAGGGCCAGATCAGGTCCCCATCAGCTGGGGTTTCCTTCCTGGGTGGAGGCATTAGCTCCCCCAAAAGCACCTTCTCTCATCACTCAGACCTGTCAGCCACCCTGGGAATCACCATCCACATCCACATCCCAATCCCAAATCCCAATTTATTAAAAGATCTTCTTTAATTTAATTCCTCTTTATTTCTTTTTAAATTCTTTTTCCCCTTCTTTTTACTTTATCCTTCAGTGACTGACTTCCCTTATTTTCCCACCCTTCCCCACCCCCCATTTCCTTTCACCTCCCATTTCATTACTTACTCCCATTCCATTAACTACTTGCCTCCCACCTTCATGTTCCCACTCCCTACCACCCGTCCCTCATACTCCCACTTAGAGCAGGGAAAGAAGCCTGTCCTGGCTCACCAAACACTGTAGTAGCAGCTCACAGCTGTAGCTCCTAATCAGGCCTCTGCTCACAAGCCCTCTAGTGGCAATTCACAGGTGTGCAGGTAGGGAACAATCAAAGCAGGTTTTCAACTTCAAGGTGGGAGTGCTCCCAACTCAAGCTAGCACTACACTGATCAACATTTGAACAGCTAAAAGTACAATGTGTAACAAGGCCCTTAGGCATCTCTCAGGTTGATTTTAAAGTTTCCCATGCACTTGGAATTCTGCTTCTGTGCATGACTAAAACTGCCACAGCTTGAACAGCTCAGGACATATTTCCTAAACCCAATCAGGATCCAGACATTAAACACTTCTCACCCAAGGTCCCCTTTATCTTGTAAGATGGGCTCACAAGATGCAAACACCAAGTAATTCTGCTTTTATAAAATCTTTTGTGGGTAAAGATGCACTTACTCAAGACAGGGGAAATCTGGATGTAAGTTCCTTCTCAGTAGGAGGGGTTCAAACTCATAAAAATTCCCTAAACAGCATAGTAATAGCTATTCTTGGGAGAGGGATCACTCTTGCATCCTTATGGTAGAGATGAGCCCTTGCACAGAAAAAGAATTACCCGGTGGACTGCAGAACAATGTCTTCTCTTTCAGTTTCTTGCTGGCCCAAGGAATGGCCCAAGGAATTTGTATCACAACTTCACCAGGAGAGGTAGAAAGTATCTCAAGGCAAAATACCTATAGATCTGGACCCTCCCAACCTGAGAAGAAAAAAGAACCAGAACATCTCTTCCAAGGTGAGTGCCCTAATCATGAAGGAATTATATAAAAAGTAGGGAGTGGCACCAACTCCTTATCTTCTGTCTATGACTAGGTACCTAACTCCTATTAAAAGCCTTGGGATTTAGATACCTTTCTTGCTTAGGCAGATTTGTAAATCCATTAGACAACTTTCTGTATCTTTAGTCATTTAAATATCTTCATAGGCATAGCCCCGTGCAGTTATGTCACACTCAAAAAGTTGCTCTAAAGTATATGTGAATTACATTTCAATTTACTTCGAAGCTCTTTCTGATGTGAGAACAATGTAAATGATACCTCAAGTCATTTGTCCCTCAGACCTTTATGAGGGCACCACTGTTCAGTAGTGTCAATGTATAGTGACTGATAGTTGTTTGACTATAATGTTAACAATACTGAAGAACCGGAGAAACATTTTAATAATTTCATAGATTTCATAGACATTGGGGCTGGAGGGGACCTTGGATGATCATCAAGTCCAGCCCGCTGCTCCAGGGGCAGGAAGTCAGCTGGGGTCATAGGATCTGAGCGAGATAAACATCCAAATTTCTCTTTAAGGCATTCAAAGTAGGTGCTTGAACCACCTCCCGTATCAGGTTATTCCAGACCTTGAGGGGTAGGACAGTAAAGAAGTTCTTCCTTATGTCCCACCTGAAACGGTCTTGCAGTAGTTTATAACCATTCAACCTTGTCATCCCTTGGGGCGCTCTGGTGAACAAACGTTCCCCCAGATCCTGGTGAATACCCCTTATAAACTTATAGGTGGACGTCAGATAGCCCCTGAGCCTGTGTTTTTCCAGGCTAAAGAATCCCATAGCTCTCAGCCTATTATTGTAAAGTCTGTTTTCCTGACCTCTGATCATGGACGTAGCTCTCCTCTGGATTCTCTCAAGCGTCTCGATATCCTTTTTGAACTGTGGACCTCAAAACTACACACAGTACTCCAGCTGCGGCCTCACCAAGGCCAAGTACAATGGGAGAATGATGTCCCAGGATTTGCTCGAGAAGCATCTATGGATTCAAGCCAGAGTTTTGGTCACTTTGCTAACTGCAGCATCACACTAAAGGCTCATGTTCACCTTGTGGTCAATCATGACCCCCAAGTCCCCTTCATCCATAGTGCTAACCAGAGTAGCACTGCCAAGCCTATAAGCATGCTGCAGGTTTTTCTTCCCAAGGTGGAAAACCTTGCATTTTTCAGTGTTAAACACAATCAGGTTCTCATCTGCCCATTTCCTGGGCCTGTCAAGGTCAGCCTGGATCTCCCTCCTGTCCTCAGGTGTGGATGCTTTGCCCTAAAGTTGGTATCATCAGTGAACTTGGCCAGTCTGCTTCTGACTCCAATGTTCACATCATTAATGAAGATGTTCATAGTATCATAGTATCATAGTATCTAGGGTCAGAAGGGGCCTAGAGCAGGCCATCTAGTCTGACCCCCCGCCAATGGCAGGAACGAGTTCCAGGTTCACAGGACCTCAGCCAAGTACCTATCTAATCTACTCTTAAAGACGCCCAAGTTAGGAGCAAGAACAACTTCCCTAGGAAGCTGGTTCCAAATCCTAGCCACCCTAACTGTGAAGTAGTGCCTCCTAAGGTCCAAGCTAAACCTGCTTTCCAGTAACTTGTGACCATTGGTCCTAGTTACCCCTGGTGGTGCCCAGGAAAAAAGAGCCTGCCCTATTTCCTGCTGATCGCCCCTC
>JAGPOW010001338.1:56682590-56746776 GCA_030014935.1 Caiman crocodilus
GATCCCGTTCCTCCACCGTGCTAGTAAGAGGGGAGCTTCCCAGCCAGTATGTGTGCTGGGGGTTGCCTCTCCCTAGATGCATCACCCTGCACTTGTCCATGTTAAATTCCATCTTGTTTCTGTCCGCCCACTCCTGCAGTCGGCCCAGATCTCACTGCAGCTTCTCCCTCTCCTCTGGTGTCCCCACCTCAGCCCACAGTTTGGTGTCAATAATATATGTGTTGAATAATATACGTCCAAGGACAGAGCCTTGAGGGACCCCACTGGTCACAAGGTACCATGACAATTGATTTCCATCAAACACCACCCTCTATGTCCGACCACGTAGCCAATTCTCCAGCCAGTGGATCATGGTGGATCGGAGGCTGCAGTTGGACAGTTTTGCCAAGAGGTGATCATGGGATACCAGATCATAGGCTTTTTTAAAGCCAAGATATACAATGTCAATCTCATCTCCCTTGTCCAGGTGATAGGTCACCTGCTCATAAAAGGAAATAAGATTGGTCAAACAAGACCTACCTGCAACAAACCCATGCTGCCTATTCCTCAGGATGTTGCCAGTTCATTAAGAATAGCCTCTTTGACAATCTTGTCTAAGACCTTCCCCAGGGTAGAGGTCAGATTGATGGGCCTGTAGTTTGCCAGATCCACCTTCCTCACTTTCTTGAAAATAGGCACCACATTGGCCTTCTTCCAATCTTCGGGCACTTCCCCAGAGTGCCAAGAGTTCTCAAAGATCCATGCCAGGGCATGAGCTATGATGCTAGCCAGCTCCTTGAGTACCCTGGGATGTAGATTGTCAGGGCCAGCTGACTTGAAGGTGTCCATCCCCTGTAGGTGTTCCTTCACATGGTCAACACTGATGGAGGGCAAGGAATTTCCCTCACCTGGGCCTCCCTGTCCCATAATGGGCAGGGGCATCCCATGGGACTGGTGAAAGACTGATGCAAAGTACCCATTTAGTAAGTGGGCTTTTTCTTGGGCATCGGCCATCAGTTGTCCCATCTGGTTTAGCAGGGGTCCAATGTTACCCTTGGTTTTCCTCCAGCTCCCCACGTAGCTAAAAAAAGATTTTTTGTTATCCTTGATAACAGTAGCCAGTTGAAGTTCCATTGCTTTGGCCAAGGTAAGTATTTTTACAACTTTTCTGGGAACAATGTGTGTAGTTATGTAATCCATTCTTGTTTTATATGCCTTATAGGGCACATCCCCATGAGCCTGTACATGAAATTTGAAGCACCTCAAACCCTGAAAAAAGCAACATGGTGCATGCAGCAACAGCATGCACCAGCAGAAAGGGAGCCTGGCTGGCCAAAACCATGCTCTGGCTGCCAGCCAGGCTCTGAGTGGCCAGCTTGGCACTGGTGCTGCCCCAGGAGGCCCCCAGGATCCCAGGTAAGGCTTTGGGAGCCCACACAGGTGCTGGACCCAGCCTCCCTTACCCAACCCAGGTCTATTTGCCAATTGCACATGCAGAAGCATGCTCTGGGACAAATAGCCGTAACAAAAATATATGCTGCTGCTATTTTTTCCATAAGAAACATGGGCCCCTGCATGTGTGTGCTCATTTGGACATGTCCATACTGTAAATAGGTGGCAAAGGACACTTGATTGATGTTGTGGGCAATGGTTCCTTCAAGGGGGAATATAAGTTTAGTATAAACCTGATCATACAAACTCCAGCAACCAAGCTCTAAAATATGTTTCTTTTGTTTGTAACATCATATTTGTGTGAAATATTTCTTATAGTGGTAAGGCTCATAAAAAATAAGAATATCACTTTCACCTTAGCATTGAAAGTAATTGGAGAATATCTGGCTATCTTAAAAATGAAGCCACAGCTTGAAAAGTTATGCCTAGAAAGGCGGACTAAGTCATTTCACTTATGATGCAAAGCCATGGAAAGCAATGGCAGTCACTATTTTGATTTCTGCAAGCATTAGATCAGGTCTGTGGTCACAGAAATAGAAAAATCATGTAGGATCTACCATACAGCATCTTCAAGCTGCTTTGAAGTGATGTGCTAGTCTCTGATTATGTGTATTTTACACTATAGTGCTTTTATTATAAGACATCTTTATTCCTATTTTTTAAATATGTCCATGATAGTATTAGTTAAGAAAACAGAAAAGATATAGCTATCATAACGCTATGAGGTAGCACAGCAAGGGAGGCTATGAAACTTCACTTTTAGCAGAAATTGTGAAAAATATAGGAAGTATAAAAAATAGATAGCACATTAGGTATGTAAATTAGATTGTATTGTGTTTTAAGGCATGTACGATTTAGTTCTGAGTGTTTATACCATGGTTTGCATTCTGAAGTACTATACTTGTTATGTCTTTAGGTACTACTACAGTATAACTAATCAAAAACAAAAATCAGACATAAATAATATGGGACTAATGTCTAGATGGGTCTCCAAGTGACACTCCATATCTCTCTGAAATTCTTTGCATCCCAATTTTTCTAGTCAGTACCCACCAATTTCTGGCTACAGATCTTGGATCTGATTTCCAGTTATGCCTAGGACTGTCTGCCATATTCTGGCAATGTAAAAGGGGATTTGAATATGGTCAAAATTACATTTATGCCCAGTTTGGGTATGTCCGCACATTCAGGGGCGTGTACTTGCAGCAGCACAAATCTGTCTGGAGATTTGTGCCTCAGTGCACGTGCCTGAATGTACACTTTGGCATGGGGCTAAATGTTCTGATTTCGGCAAACTGCCCCTGCCTAATTCCTCCCAGAACTTCATCCAGGGGGAAGTGGAGGCTAAGAACAGAATCCGTGGGGGGAGGAGAGAAAGGAGGGAGGTGGCAGAGATGGGCTTGAGGTGCATGCAAGGCTCAAGGTCAAGTGGTCCAGGGAAGAAGGGAGAGGAAGGGTGGCAGGGAGAGGCTCCCAATTCCCTATGCCCTGAGCAGGACATACCAGGTCTCAGGGGCAGGCAGCCAGATCAGCTGGGAGGCCACAGGTTCTGAGCCCTGGGTTGGGCGTGGGGGAAGCTGGACCTGTACTAGGCCTCTGATGGTGGTAAGGCCTGGTGCTGAGGCCACCAGGTTGTTGCCTTCACCAACCTGGCTAACACCCTGGGTTGCTCCTTGGGCTCTTGTCTGATCCCGCTGCTGTCTTGCAGGAGGTGGGAGACCTGTCACTCCAGACTTGTTTCTGGCCTTTCTCTGGTTTGGCCTGCAGCATATGTCGCTCACTATTGTTGCTTCTGGTATGGCTAGGCAGCAGTGGTGCAGCAGTCCTGGAGGAGGGGCTTGCCTCTGGGGAGTCCATCTGGCTGCCACTGGCTTCAACCCTTAGTGATGGAGGGGGCTTAGGAGCTGTGGGCCCCAAGATGTGGGCCAGCTCCTCATAGTGGGGCATGGTTATTTTCCTCACTTGCAGGCACTGCTTGGCATCATGGACATGAGCATGTAACTGCTGCCACAAGGCCTTTGCTTTCATCCAGCACTGCTGCCAGGTTTTGTGGTGCCCCAGCTTTTCTATTTGGGCAGCAATTGCCTGCTATATGTGTTCATTGTGGTGGGCTGCAGTGAACAGCTGCCATGTGTCCTTCTGTCCCCAAAACGGCAGGAGGTCAGCTACCTCATTGGCTCTCCAGCTTGGACCCCAGTGCCAAGCCTGGGCAGCCTCTTCTGGCTGGGTCTCCACACCTGCCTTATTGCACTCAGCCATGGTCCCTGCCGCATCCTCCAGGGCTTCCTGCCACTCTTTCTGGGTTGCAGCTGAGGCCTAGGTGGTTCAGCCCCTGGGGTACAGGCACAGCTGGCCCATGTGCCTAGCTGCAAGGCAGTCTGGCTGGCCCTGGATGCCTGTCTGGGCCCAGGACAGGCGCTGCGTGCCAGACAGACCCAGGTGCCTGCTGCACTTTTATTTGCTTCAGCACGCCAGGCAGTGTGCTGTAGTTGCAAGGGCACTCAGCAACCAAAGAGATGCTTTGGCAAGCAGCCAGAGCATCTCCCTGGAGGACCGAACCTCCATATGCTCCAGTGCATGCTCCTGCAGGGTATTTTGCCCCCCTTTTTTCAGTCTTTTTTTTTTTCTTTAAATACCAGGACATATCATTAATAAATTTTGGCACCTTGCTGCAAAACTGCAACCCGGTGCACATTTGCACATGTGCCATGTGTGATTTGGGGAGCCGCAAACAGGTTTGAGGCACTGCAAATGTCACATGAGCACTAGTCTAGATGCACCCTTTGAAGCAAATTCATGCTGCCAGGGTGAAGTAAAAGAACTTAGTATAAAACAGAATTTGCTCCCTGATTTTAGAAGTAACTAGATTTCCTGACTACTGTTTTTTTCTCTTAAATGCAGTGACTTTCATTCCTTCTAGTCTGTATTTTCCTTTTTATTCCAAGGAAAGTCTTTATAGAGACCTTAAATACAAATAATTTATACATGATCACCTTTTTGGAAGTATGGACAGCCAGGTTATTAGCAAGCACTCACTCACTAGAAGTAACTTGAAGATTTATCAAATCAAACACGGATGTTTTTGTTTTTATTTTTATTTGTGGGGGTCGTTTTACTTTGGCAACAGCATAATATATTCTGGGACTGCACCCTGCTGTATAACACAAAGCAATTTCTAAATAATTTAATGAACCCAGAGAACAGCTTGCTCTGTGGCATCCCATGGTGAGACAGTTATAAAAGCTGTGATCTGACATGACTGTTTGCTAACATTTTCCCATGAGTTTTTTTTCTGGTGTCATTAAAGATTAAGTCATTTAGTAGTATTGAATTTATTTGCACAGATGTGTTTCCATGTTTATTTTACCACCGAGGACACGTAAACATAAGATATGACTGAAAAGAAAGCAATTCTGGAAATCAGCAGGTTCTGCATCTTTACTGACAAGATATACATTGCTGACTTACGCAACTGAAACAAAACTGACATTTGGAACTCAGCTAATATTTGAATGATTCTAGGGTGCTTTGTGTATAGAATAGATTAATTAGTACAAATTTATTGGATGCTAAGGTTTTTTATTGTCAGGAGTAAAATCACCATATTATTCATCATCATTGGCAATCCCTCACAGTAAAGGATGATTATCTTTCATGATTGCCTTATCTGTGGGTCCGAAGATGGGTGACAAGGCCAATCCAGGATCAACAGGTTTTACTGAAACTCAGACGTGTGTTTCCATGTGGGGTGAGATGGCCATATTATTAAGACTGAGATTAAGATTAAGATGGCCATGTTATTTATCTTGAAAAACAGAGTTTCTAAAGAAATAGAGTGTGGTCCAGAAACAACCTGGATCAGAGCAACAGGCCACTTTCAAACTATAATCATTGAACTATCAGAATTCTGCTAGAATTGCCTGTTCTGCAGTACTAAGATTGAACTAGAAGGAATTCCTTCTCTAGGAGTGAAACGCAAATGTTATAATTTTGCAAATATAAAATAGAATACATCTGAAATAAAAAGTCCAGGTCTATCAATGAATGGCAATAACCAAATAGAAAGCAACCTGGTCTTCTTTAGCTAGAATTCTGATACAAATACTGATTTTCTGAACCTTAACCTCTGTGGAGGTTATGTTCTTATTTTTTTTCCTCCATGTATGAAAAAATATATGTTTATTTCTGCCTCTGAGTTATTTTATTTCTTGCAATATATGGAGGTATGAATTGTTTCAGTCCCCTTTTTCATTTTTAGTTCGTTGGGCAGGGAAAGGTGAAATACACAGAATATGTCAGAAAGCAAGCAGTGAGATCAAGAGGTTTTGAGCTTTACTGGAAAGGAGATATTTTTGCTGACACTGCAATAGAATAAGAAGGATATTTTCATGATCACAAAAGGTAGTTAGGCAACAACTCGTATTTATGCCTTTGAAAAACTCCCCTCTCCCTCCTCCCCCCACCGGCTTCCCTTCCCCTGAACCCTGCTGAATGCCCTGGTAGGTCTCTTCCATGTGAAATATTTCTCGATTCATGAGAGAGAGAATCCAGAACTTGCTCTTTGTATACTGTGCTCAGCTGTAGGATAGAACAGCACCATTTTATGCTCTAAGGCAGGGTTTTTTCATTGCAGCAGAAGCTTAAGCATTCAAACAATGTTATCTTTTCATATTGGTCACACATTTCTTTTTAAATGTGCTATTTTCCTGAAGATTCATATTCTTCTCCCAGCACCGAAGCTTACTGCTATTTGGTATAAACCTTTCAAATACAGTTAGAGAAGGGAAACATCACAAAATAAACAGCAAAACAACAGAGTACATAAACAGGGAAAACAGTATCTCTGCTGTTGGATGCTCCTATTAAAAAGAACAAAGACAATGCCAGACCATGATGGGACCCTCTACCTAACAGAAATGGTGATTACTGACATTAACTGAAAGAAGTGGTATTTAGAAGCAAATGCCAATACACAGAGGACCAGACATACCTGTTCTAATTTTTAAAACAACACAGTAGAGGAGTACACAGGTTTAAGGAGCAACCTTTCTGGCAATTTACAAGCTAGAAAGCCCAATCAAAAATTGAAAAACCCAATTAAAAAGATTTCTGCAAAGTGTAGAAAAGGGACATCTGATTGAAATGAGCTCTATACTCCTGCTTTCACTTCTTGGACCCCTTGTTTTCTCAAGAATGCATTGGATCTGTTATATTCATTTATCTAAAATAAACTGGGCCAGATGTTGGCATGGCCCTGAGCCTGTGTAAACACTAGACATTTAAACAAGGTTTGGGGTTTTAGTCCAAAGACCTCCACCTGCTTTGTTACCATTCGTGGCTGAGTTTGGAAATATGTTAAGTAGGATACACAAAAGAAATCAAGCCAAACAAGGTTGAGCAGTTTGAATTTGAACAAATCAAATTAAGTTTCATTCACAACTATTAAAATTTCTCTTTCAGAGTGAGGATGTTGGTTCAGTCTCTAATTCTGGCAAGCAAGCCTCATGGATAGGGAAGGGAAGGTTAGTTTTGTTAATTCTGAGTTGTGAATGGAAGATGTTCTTCCTGCATTTAATAAAACAGGCAGACTCAGTCAACACAAAAGGGAAGGAGGATAGCAAAGGTAGGAGGAACATGGATTTTTGTTGATGTTCTCAGGATACAGACCAGCTGGTCAGCTGCAAACAAATGCTCTGGGCTGGCAAGCCAGCCATGACAGCTGTTGTACTGGACTCTGTTCTGAGACATCTTGGGCTGGTCTAGCCAAGTCCCTCTTCTTTACCAGTCCAGATCATGTCAGCTCATCCTGCTGCCATGAACTGCTGCTGGTGTCAGGACAAGCCAAAAAGTTATGAGAAAGGAGAGTCTGAGCAGAGGAAAGGGGCTATAGAGCAGAGTTTCACAACCATAATAATATTAATGTCCCCATTTGTGTACCAGTGATGGTCAGGTATACCAGTGAAGGACAAGGGGCCCTAATCTGATTACATCTATAAGGAAGCTAAATGGATTTAAGTTTCTAAACGAGATCCTATTCCACCCTGTTTGTGTGCTTGAGAAACTTCAATGCAGAAAAAGAAAAAAGAAAAAGAAAAAAAAGAAGAAAAATGCTGACTGCTTTGTATGACTTAATCTTAAGTGTGTTACAAAACAAGGCCTTTTAACATCTTTCAGAAACTTGAGAAGGATGAGATAGGATCATGCTTAATATCTAAGGTCCATGTTGGCACCTAATAGGTGGATTCAGATCTGGCTGAAAGTCTCTTTGTAAACAAAAGATGGCAGCAGTTCACCCTCTTCTGGAGATTAATCAACAACTCATTTCAGCAATGAATCTATTTTTAAGGACCCCAAAAAGGAATGTGAGAAAATAACCCATCTTATTATTTCAGTCACTAATTACACATAATGTCCAGAATATTAATTATTGCTCTTTCATTTTTGGTTTCAGATGTCTGTTCTTTAGAGTATATCAGAATGCTGTTTTACCTACAGTCATTCAGTCTTTTTGTCTCCCCTTTGCACATTTCTAGTAACAGTATTGTTATAAGTGACTGCTATATTCCATAATCCTTGATTCAGTTTCCCAGAATTTAGGTAAGACTGCTAGATCCCAATTATAACAACATAATACCTCTCTTTTATGAGTGGTTCTGCTTAGGAGTGATTTTTTTTCATAAAATTACTGTCAGAGGACAAAAAATATCTTACAAAAACTTAACAGTTGTATCTTCATACCGTGTGCTTTGTTTTCAAGGTTGTTACACAGATTAACACTTTTTTACCACCATTATTTTATTAGCTTAACCATAGGCACTTGTATTAAACTAAGGATAGCCATTAAGTATAGCCACATATAGGCACTTGTATTTTAGTATAGTAGAACCAAATTCACTGAAATAAAATCAATCAAATGTTGATACTTTGTTTCATGCAGCCAGAAATGGGTGCCTTGGCTTCATATGCATTTAAACATTCAGATACATACCTTGGAATATTATATTTCAAATTTGTTTTTATGCTTTATATTGCAGTTACTGAAATAAACACACAAGTTAAATCATATTTAATTTCAGATAATATTTCTCCTCCCTCCCCCCAAAACGAAAAACAAAATCTTTAAACCCAGACTGCAACTCAATCCAAAACCTTTTGGATTTTCAGGTTGCCACCTAGTTGTTTCAGAGGTGGCAGTCTTTTTCCAGAATAAGGACCACGAGGCCCCAGAGATCTGTAAACACTACAAAATCAGGAACTATGGTCTTGATTTGATTAGCGTATATGAGCAGGACAGGGAACCAGGGGAAGTAGTAAAAATCAGAGCTTGTTATAACAAAAGTTATCAACAAATTATATTTTAACCTTTACAGTTTTAAGTTCCAGAGGAGGATAAATCTATTACCCCAAGGTAGAACAAATATGTTAAGAATACTTTATATAGGATAAAAATGTTATTCCACAAACTTTTTTGTTTACTTTCCATGAACAACTCTTTTATGGTTGTATGGTTTTAAAAACTGCTCATTATAAATATTATTAGAAGCTGAACACTGGCAACTCACTTCATATTTGATCAAACCTAATCACAACCTTTTTGGCAAACACACACTTTTCCTTTTACTGAACATCCAAAAGTCACCATTCTCTCCTACTCAAAGTAAATGACATGGTATCTTCTCTCTCTCTCTCTCTCTCTCTCTCTCACACACACACACACACACAGACACACACACACACACACACACACACACACACACCCCTATATGATATCTTTTCATTCATACACACAGACACATACATGTACACATGCACGTACTCAGGGGCAGATTTGGGGGTGTCCTGCCATACAGTTGCACCCTCCTTTGATTCCTGCTCCACCAAGAGCTTAAAACCAACTGCCTGACCGTGGCAGCTGCATTTCTATTCAGGCAGCAGTGAGGGAGTCAATTGATTTAATGGATCATTATAATCTGTCTGACTCCTCCTAATTTCTTCATGCCATAGGTATTAAACACATTCTGTCCTTTTCAAGGTCTTGATATTCCATTAACCAAAAGTATCCTTTCTTCTGCATTTCTGCTGGGAATCTAACTCCTATTTCACTGCTCTGCACACTGTCTTTAACTCATTAACTCAAGTGCAGAAATGTTAACTCAAGTGAACGTTGACTAAAGTGTGGAAATAATTTTCAGTAAAGCATTGAATGCACTCTCAAGATGCTCAAGAAAGCTAGATTTTGTTTTATGAAACTGAAAAAAGGGATATGCATCTTATTCTCATAGCAACAGGATAAATGATACCGCATGTTTTATTTTTTCATAGCCTGTTATGTTTTTTATACAAAATATATGATATAGTAAATTATTGCATATTACAATAAAGTTATATTTGTTCATGCGTTGATCTTATACTGAATAATATAGCCCTCTGGCCCTAGGATATTAGTGAAGTCTATAGTTTCTTTTCAACTGCTGAAAAATGTGGAGCATTATGTGATGATGTATCACATTGGCCTTTTCAAAGTCCTAGATCCATCCATATGTGCATGCTCACACACACTAGAAAAGGTGTCTCCTGTAACATACATATCAACTTAAGGTGAATAATGGACAGATCAAATGTTGATACAATAACCAAATAAAACTATTTTGGGAAATAGCTGGCTCCCAATACTGGTTCCCAAAAATAGTTTCATTTATTGTATCACCATTTGATCTGTCCATTGTCCATCTTAAGTTGGTATGTCACAGAACTCAACTTTTCTGTGTCTTTTCAAATGGACTGATCTATCTTGCTTGTTTCAGTTAAAGCCAAGGGTTTGGCAGTTAAAGTTTCTAACCCTGAAGATTTGAGTTTTTCTTTGCCCTAAACAAGGAACAGGTTAAAAAGAAGCAGTAAGAGTAATGATAAATTAATTGCAGTAAGAGGGATAACAAAGTGCTGCACTAGCTACAGATAAACCAAAAAGTGTATCTGTGCTTGGCAGTCAGAGGCTTTCAGAAAAGTCCAGGGGGGATTGAAGATATGTTCATTTGGGCCTAGACTAGAAGAAATTCAGAACAAATGAGATAAATAGGAAAATGAAGAGAAGAGGAGCCCTGTAGCCATCAGAAAAAATTAAACCATAGACTGACTGATAATTAGGCTGGAGAAAGAATTAATTCTACATAAGCTGACCAGGCAAGGAGCAGAAAGCATTTAGAGCAATAAGGCAGAGGTTGGCAATGTTTTTGGGCAGAGTGCCAATGTTGACCTGAAACCTTGACTTGTAAGATGTTGGCATGCCAGGGGTGGACAGCAGGGGAGCTGCAAGGGGTCCAATTCTTGTTAGGGCAACACAGACCCAGTCATTCCCTGCTGTCTGCCCCAAGGCACACATGCCAAGCAAAATGCTTTCTCATGCCACACTCTGGCTCCTGTGCTGGGGGTTGCCTATCCTTGTGATAAGGGACCGTTCTACATGTCTAGTGAGGAAAAAGAGGGAAGACAAAATATATTGCAATTGCTCAAGTAATATTTGGAACTGAACATTCAGCTTGAAGCGCTGATGGAAATGGACAAGTCATACATCCTGAAAATTGTGGTTATATAGTTTTTGACTGCATGTAGGTGATACTTCTACTTTGCCTCATTGCTGCTGATGTCTTTTATTTTGGTTATATAGTAATATGAAAATGCAATTTCAGGACATATCACTTGCATGCTGTATAATTTCTTAAAGTAACTGCTCTGGGCCAGAAAGCATGAAATGTTTCTATTTTGTCTTTGTAATACTCTTTGAAATTTCTAAACATTTTCTGTAATGGGTTCACATTTTACAAATTTGTTTACTTTTAAAAAGCTAGAAATAGCAGTAACTTAAGCAGTGTATTACTCTGGGTATCTAACCATTATTGGTATATCAACCTTTTTCTGTTTCCACATTATAACTTGGATATGCTACTACTAACTATGAGGAGACAATCTCTTTTTTTTGTCCTTGTCTGGCTTCAAAAGACAAATGCAGAGTTATCTTTTTCTGAAATATTTCTTCACATGAATTTTATTTTGTCTTTTCTTGCAATGCTGTGACCTTGTTTGTTGTACAGTATTATATATTGCTTTGGTTTTTGTTTTGTGCACAACCAATTCCCATATCTTACATTTATCATATGTGATTTAGACAATTTTTATGTTCACTCTGTAAAGGCTTTATATCTTACATTGTTTAGTATTTAACTAGATTTTTTAAACTAAATGGATGCCTTTTAAACATACCATAAAGAAATAATGGCATTGATTCCTTATTGACATACAAGGCTGACCTCAAATTAATCTAGATGAAGAAAGTGGTATACTTTCTTTGTTTGGCATGTTTCAACTCTTTAACATGTTGTAGTTGTACATTTAGACCCTGATTCAGCAAGAAATTTCAATATGTGCTTACATTTAATCATGTTAGTCAATCCCTACTCATTAAGGAATTGAAGCACTTATGTTTCTGAATCTGGGTCTTCACACATTTCAAGGTAATGATTGGAGAACTTGTTATTGTTTCTTATCTTGTGGGTTGTTTGTATGTTATTGTAAGACACTTTGAATCTTTCTGGATTGGACAGGATATAAATCTAATGAATAGTTACAAATAGTAATAACAATTAATGTTCTCTGCTGAGGCTTAAATAATTCCTGATGGACGGGCAGTAGTCTAGCAAATACTCAGCAACTTAAAATTCACTTTTCCAGGAGGCTGATATTGTATTGCTGCAGCTGGATTTGTAAGAGGGGACTTTGCCAGCTAAAAGAACCACACCCTTGTCAAGTCATGTGCTCAGAAATGTTTAAATGCCCATTCCATAGAAAAGGCCTGCATGTATGGTCAAATGCTATTAAATCAAACTTATCCTTGACAATAACTGAGTTATAAAGATAAAATATTTTATTATAAGAAAAAGAGCAATTGCAAGGAATCAATAACCATAAGCTGAGTTACAGATATATATATATTATATATATAATGAAGTGTATGTGTATGTATGTTTGCTTATAAATGGTTGAGAATGGTTGTTCCTATCTACTCTAAACTTTCCATAATCACTGAATACCACCCAAGGAAAATTATAGGCAGGTTATTTTTCACTAACCCTTTTTTGGGCTTCTAGTGACTGTTTAAGGAAACAATGCTTTTCACACAGACAGTTATATGTGGCTTGCTCCAGAATTGGTAGTCAAAATATATACTGTTGCCAACTGGAAATACCGCAAACATTGTTTACAAAGAAGTTCTACAATAAAGATCATTCACTTGGATGTCATTTGAAATGTTGCTCCATGTTCGATATTAAATATTAAATGTGTTGTACTATGTTCTTTAAAAAATAAACAGTATTTTTTACCTAAATATATTGTACTCAGTTATTTGAAAATAAACACTACAATTACAAAAGTAATGACCCAGGCAAAGAACAGGTCCTTCAACTAGTCTACAAATAAAGAAAAAGGTTTCAGAGTGATCATTTTACCTTATCCTTGCAACTTAGCCCCAAGTTCAATGCAGCTCACTTCTTATAAGCAACTGCTGCCTCTGACCTTCCTGTCAGGACTTCCTGAAACTTCTCCTGTCAGCATATCAGCCAACTGGCTGAGAGCCTAAAGTCATTTCCAATGCCCAAGAAAACTAAAGAAAAACTTTTCCCCCTGGCAAGATTTTTTAGTTGACCATTTACATACATTATGCATTGGATACTTGGGAACCCACACTATACATATAACTTCCTGTCTTGCAAGGCTATATATTTTTACCAGACCAGAAGTCTTTCCTGCTTCAGTTATGACCAGGAGAATATTTATATCCTTTCATATATAATGATTACTAATCCATAAAGATACTGTCTCTCAATTTTCCCACTAAGAAAAATGTTCTTCCCTGGATAGCTTGACTAGCCATTCTTGCGGGTCTCCTCTTTTAAAATCTAAATTCATCATTGGTGGATGCTAATTCTGAATTATTACTTCTTTTAGACATTTAGATTCTGAGTCTTTCTCACGTATGAAACTCATTGTTTAGGGAGTGACACCTGCAAAATCATTATCACATTATGCAATCCTGGCCCTATCTAACATATAAGAAATCCATTTATATCACCATTCATATAAACTTAAAATCTAAGCATAGCTTAGTGCTACCTACACATAGAGACTACATATACACCAGATCAGTAAAATTCAAGAGAGGTGTTCCACAAACACCTCAAGATGTTGTGGGTTCATAACACCCACCCAAAGTGCTAGGGGATGGGGTGATGCCAGGATGACCCAACAGGAACACAGCCTCCAGAGTTCGACAAAAAATTAGCTTTTCTTCAGCTGATTTCAACCAAACCCTTGAAAGAGTTAAAGGAGCTTTGTATCGCCCTCAGCCAGGCCTTCCAGTTAATAGTTCCAAATGGAGTCACAGCATGGGGCAGAGGAGAAAAAAGTATCAAAGAGCTAATGACAATAGTACAGAAATAGTAGCCTTATTGTCATGCCCTGAAACCCCTTACACAAATGTAGGGAGATATTTTCAAATCTGCTAATGATAGTTAGACATCTAGCTGCCTTCGCCTTGGAGTTATATATCTTACTGCCCTATGTGCCTTCATGCTTCTCCTTCAATCTCTTTTATTTGTCTTTGTTTGTTTGAAGGAGCTCCATTCCCAGGAAGTTTATCTCCTCCTCGGGCTTCTAAGATGGAGGTTGCTGCAACCTTAGTTACTTTTCACTTTTCTTTTTCTTTTTTTTTAACATTGTTATAATTTATTACTTTGGGCAGTGATCAAAAACAAAAGCAGTTGAAAAATATGAGTCTGTCCTTAGGGTAATTCTAGCATAGTCATAGCTAAGAAGTGATAAACAATTAAAAGAGAAACTTGGAAAACGCTATGACTTTTGCCCAAGCAGAGGGTTAATGGACTCAGTGAACTGAGGTCAAACCTCTATATGCATAAGGAAGAAGAATATAGGTCAAAGGTATATGAAGAACAAATAATCTAAAGGCAGCCACATTTTCCAAAAGTTTTTCTGTGGGAAAATATTTCCAAGAATAACCAGCAAAAGCCTAATACACTTTGCAATCTGTACAAGTTGGAGTCAAGAAGATGGAAGAGAAGGTATAGGAGCCTCTGATATCACATAATGAGATGCAGCCATCAGCAATGCAGAAGAATGCCAAACAATCAAATGTCCAATCAGCCATATGGCCAATCAACTATGTGTCGCCTTCCATTGTCTCTGCTGTGCAATTTTCTTTTCATCTCAAAGTTCTGCAAAGAATTCTTGCTCCATTTTGATCAAGAAATCTTTTATGAGAACTTGAAAAGAATAGCTTTCTCAATTTCATTATACATAAACAAAGCACATTCAAATGTAATCAAGGGCCATGGAGAGAGTTAGCTTTTAACTTCTTTAACAAGGGAAGGAGAAAGTGACCCTCAGTGGGAGCATCTACATGTGCATTAACACACTTTAGTTAATGTGCAACAAATCTAGTACCTCTTGGCATTTACACATATACATTTTTGTACAGGGATGCACCAGAGATCTGGTACATTGCAGCAGTCTGTATACACTGTACTGCAGAGCATGCAGTTGTATAAGCAGTGAAATGCACATCAGCATGTACAAAATGGTGACAGTGCACTTTTGAACTAAAGCACATCCAATGTGTTTTAGTTCAAAAGTGCACCACCACCATTTTCTCAGCACTAACCCACATTTCAGTACTCATACAACTACATATGCTGCAGTGCCAGGCACTTTTCAAAGTGCCCACCATGGTAGTGCATGCATGTATACAAATGCCCTCCATTGTGAGGTACAAGGAAAATGTGTATTAGCCTGTCTTAATGTGCATTTACTAAACAGCCTGGTTTTTAAGCAATGCTTAATATGCATTAGCCTATTGCAATCCACATTAACTAAAAAGCACATTTTTGTGACTGATGCTTTAATGCGCATTACAATAGATTAATAAGCATTAAAGCACACACGTAGATGCGCCCAGTAATGTGTAGCAGCTTTTACAAATGAGCTAAATCACTGTATACTTACCATACAGTTATTGATCAACCTCATGTTTTCAAAGGCACACAAGAATGAGTCCCGGTTAGTGCAGCTGTTCAGCATTGTACTATATTTTGATGCTACAGGACAATTTTAGTTAGAATTAGTTCAACATGTTATCAAATCATTCTTTTGAAAGCTTAGGTGCACATGAGCTGGATCTGCCCCATGGGACATATTTTGCCCGCCCTTGTGTTAAGTGATGACAGACATATAGGAAGTAACATTCTTTCAAGAATTTTGTCATAGGCAGAGCAGAAGACATCATGCAAAAAGCATTCTCTTATTTCAAGAAAGTTGGTCATTTTCCCCTAAATGTTATGGAGTTTATCTCAAGTTTCTATTTTCTTCCCTTATGGTTTTCAATTTTATAAAACAATTTTCTTAAGACACAATTTTATAAGATGCATTTTTGGGTACATCTATATGTGCAGTTACAGCACTGAATAAACTCTAGAGCTTATTCCTCTTCAGTTCATTGCTCCTGGACATGCCATGTAAATGTGTGCCCAGGAGCAATTAATTGTGGAGCAATAAGTTCCATAGTTTATTCAAGTGCACCATGTATCGCCCAGGCAGAGCAGCCCAGCTAGAAGAGAGCTCTGAGGGCCATCCTGCCATCCTGGGGATGCTCCCCACAGATCAACGTACTGTGGATCATACAGGCAAATTAATGCATGGGTCAGCTGGGCCAAAGAGCAACTGCAAGCATGGCCCCTCCACCAATCAAAAGCAGGAGTGTGCAGGAGAACTTGCAAAATTAAGGGTGCTGCTGCACACATGGCCAGGAGCACAGCCAGGTAGCCAGCTCCCTGCAGGTAAGTCTAATGGGCAAGAAGAGGTGTAGGGAAGGGAAGGGGCATGCGGGGGGGGGACAGATTGAGGCCCCCACAGTGAGGGAGGGAGTGGGAATGGAGCAGGGACTGGGGGTGCTGCCCAGCCAGGGTGGTGAATGTGATCCTAGGGCTGGGAGAGGGACAAAGCTGCAGGGGTTCATCCAGCAGGTGAAGGGGGGCGACTTCATAGATTCATAGACTGTAGAGTCGGAAGGGACCAGAATGAATCATCATGTTCAGTCCCCTGCCCCTGTTAGGAAAGAGGACCAAGCTCAGATGACCCCAGCCAGGTGACTATCTAGCCTCTTCTTCAAGACCTCCAAGCTAGTGATAGCACCACCTCTCTTGGAAGCCCATTCCAGATCCTGGCCATGCTTACTGTGAAAAATTTCTTCCTAAAATCTAACCGAAATCCACTTCCTGATTTGTGTGTGGGGTGAGGGCAGGTCATCTGATGCACATTAGGGCCAGGGGCAGCACCAGCCTCTTTCTGGCAGGGGGGCTGGGCTGGGTCTGGGCTTAGGATGGGCTCAGCTGTGTGATGAGAGTGGTGGCAGCAGCAGCAGTGCTGGGAGGGGTGGCTCTGGGAAATTTTGGCAATAGCCCCTCAAGCTCCCCCAAGTACTGCCCCTGCTCAGGGTACTCTGTGTGGGGCTCCTGAGGGAAAAGCAGCAAAGTGCTGCTCTGAGCAGGGGAAGCACACCAGAGGGGCTTGGTAGTATCCCTTCCTGCCACTGTAGTCACCCCTCCCAGCACTGCCACCCCTGTCATCCATGCTGCGCAGCTGAGCTCTCCCTGAGCCCAGCTCAGCCCCAGCCCAGGGTCCCTGCTGGGAAGGTGCCGGTGCAGCCCCTGGCCCTGAGCCCACAGTGGGAAGCTCACCCTCACCCCATGCACAAATTGTCCCCCATGCCTCCCCTAGGGGTGTGTGCTACAGCAGGGAGTTGTCCCCCACTGACCCCTGCACTCCTTGGATGAGCTGCCTGCAGCTCTGTGCAGCTCCCAGGGCTAGGGTTGCAGTCACTTCCCTGGCTGGGCAGCACCTTCCCCTGCCCCTGCCCTAGTTCCTGAATTTGCCTCACTCCCTCCCTCACCATGGGGGCCTCTCTGCCCTACCATGACCCTTCCTTCCCCCATGTCTCTCCCCCCCCACAAACTTACTGACAGGAGAGTTCTCTCCAAGACGCCCAGTTGCACTCCTGGCCATGTGCACATGGCATTTATTAGTGACATTAATTGACTACACTAGAAAAAAAAAGTAAATAGTAATGTTAATTTTCCTTTTATTGGTGCTGATCTGATATGCGACTGACATATTGATGCGCCTCTAGAGGGCATCTCCAAGTTTATGCTTGCCCAAGGCCTCAATAAATCTTAATCCACCTCTAGTGGAGGGGTTGGCTGTAGCACAAAGGAGCTTCAGTGCAGGGCTAGCCAGTAGGCAGCCCCCTCAGTGAAGCACCCTCGTGTCTCAGCTAGCTGAGCAATGTCTACACATGAGCCGGTGCAGAATTTTTTACCCTGCAGCAGGATAGTACTTGCATCTACAAGTACTTTTAATAATTATACCATCACAATACAGGTACTATCCTGTTGTGAAGTAAATTAGTTTACTCCAGAAGCCATGTGTAGATGCCAAGACGTTTACTGAATGGCTAATAATAGTCATCTGCTCAGTAAACATCTAGTGTAGATACACCCTTTAAGTTGCAAGATACTTTTCATAAATTGTATGTAGGTCAGTTTCCTTTTAGGCACATAGCATGCATTCCAAAATGCTAGCTGGGACTTGGGTCATAATGCAAAAAATTACTTAAGCATATTTCACTTCAAGCACGCAGGTACCCAAGTGATTTCCATGAGACATTAAATGCTTAAAATTAAGCAATCACGCTACCAACATACATATCTGCACAGATGCAACAATGACCCTAAACACACCAAAAAAGCTGTTATAGACAGCCAAGACCTCCAATATCACTGAAATTGCACTGAGAACACCCATGATCATCACCCCACAAATCTCAAAAGGGATTTCAGCCAACAAGGACACTCTTCCAGAGAGATAGAGCACACTTTTAAAAGAGCTACCCAGATACCACGTGAAGAATTCCTGCAGTACAGGAAGAAAATCCCCATGAATTGCACACCATTAATTATGACATACCATTCTTCCCTGGAACCTACATTAAAAGCTGTGTTATCCAGCACTTTTCTATCTGGAATGCTCTATTAACCAGCATCTGTCCCACTGTGGCACTTCCGGTTTCGCCGCCACAACCCAAGTCCACTTCTTCCTCATGGACCATGGCCAAGGGCAAAGAAGCCTGTGCAGGGCCCCCTCCCTGTCCCCTGGCACATTGACACCAGGGAGTAAATGCCCTGGTACACCAGATGCAGCAGGAGGGGTGGTGGCCCAAAGAGGCAAAGACACCTCCAACCTGCCAGGCTGGAGATAAGTATAAGTCTCAGATAACTGGCATATTTGATTAACCAGCACCCCTCTCCTCCGCATTCTCCAGGGATGCTGGAAAGCAGAGCTTTCACTGTATATGGAAAATCCTCAAACAAGTGTAATCCATACTCGAAGAAAACCCAATTCTTAGAAAGAACACCATACCTCACTAACCTCATTACCAGAAGTAAACTCCCTATGGCCCAAAACACACTGAATGGATCCAGACCATGCCAGGACAAGAAATGCAAAACCTGCCAACACATATCCACCACTCCCACAATAAACACAGCCCACTACAGAAAACCATCACTATTCCTGGATCTTACACCTGCACCTCCAGAATTTTTATATAACTCATCCAGGGCACTAAAAACCCTGATGGAAAATATGTAGGAGAAACCAAACAACAACTGCATACCAAAATGAATGTATGCCAAAAATCTATTAAAGACAAGAATACTTGAAGAAGCGTGCTTGTACCCAAAGGTTTTCAAAAATAATTTTTCCAGCTATTTTAATTGGTCTAGTCAAAGGTACTGGATTTACCTAAAGAACCTTGTCTGCCTAAAATTAAGCATATGTTTAAGTGGTTTGCTGAATTGAAATCAAAATACTCTATATCTTACCACAATGACCCCATAATTAGTACCTTCACCGAGTTGTTCTCTATGCTCTTCAGCCAGGACAGCAATCTTCTTTCCATGTGATGGTAATAGCAGTTCACTGCAGTAATTTTCAGATCCAATCTTTCTTCTTCTGTAACTAATAAATTCTCTTATGTTGCACACCTCATTCTATTTCCCGCCACACATCCATCACTTAAAGTAGATAGTTTATCATCCAACAAAGCATAATTCCTTTTATCTATGGATTTTCATCTTTGTTATCTTATCTCTGTTTGAGCACACTGAGTTCTTCATTATATTGGGTAACAGTAATCTGTTTTTTCTTCTCAGCAGCGCTTCTCAGGTAGTAACAGACTTCTTTTTCTATTAGATTCATTAATTTTGACACGGTAACTACTCATCTTCTTTCTTGAACTTGACATCCCTCATGGTGTATTGACTTTTAGGTCTCCCAGTGCCAGATTTAAGTATCATTACTTTCTCATTTCTTTAACATTGAATATAAAAATCCCAAACAAGAACATCAATCCCCACACAAAGACAACATATAATTCAGATGCAAGTAGACAGATATGAATTGAAGGTGGAATCGAAGAGGTCAATGGTAGTGCATTTAAAATATAAATAGCAAAATATAAATGCTATTATCCATTAATAAACAGATGCTTCTCTTTTCAGAAAAGCAAACAAAAGATAAACAATGCCAGAAGTAATGGCATATTTAAGTGCACATTTTACAGTTGTATATATAGCACATCAGGGTGGAAGACTTGTTCATACTAACTAATATCAAATAGAGGATGTTAAATTAAAGACTATTCTCACACTGGATTGTAAATTGGAGAATTCTTTAATATAAAGAAAGAAGAATGAAGTGAATTATTATATAGCAAGGCCAGGGACTAACCAAACAGCTTCCATTGCCAACACATGTTCAGCAGATGCTCTATCAATCAAACCAAGAGGTAGGATGGATGTGTATATAGGTCAATTAAATGAAAAGCACTGGATCAGGCAGATACTTTCTGGTTTTGATGTGGACAAAATAGATGGTATGTCAAGATGAAAGTGTGTGATGTGGCTTTCAGACACACAATAAATACATTTCACTCCCCGCTCCCCATATGCATTTGGATAAAAACATTCTATAATAGTCTGTTGTAATGTTGCACTAAACGTACCTTATTTTATTTCAGTATCTGAAACACATCTAACTATACAGGCTAATGAGAACTATTCAGACTCATGAACTAGGAGTCATAATTATCTTAGTCTGAAGTCAGGCAGCAGGCAGTGCAGAGTAGGACCTTATAGACTACTTAACTCAGAGAGGCACAAGCATTTGTAAATAACAGTTTATTGCATCAAATGCTATGCTTATTCAGCATGTTCAGCTGAATAAGTTGAATATATCAGCTTATTCAGGCCACTATAAAGATTTTTTTTTACTTATTTTTTGCTGGTTTGGAGAATAAATATTTTTAAACAATACATCAACTAATAAGTATATAATGCATATGTAAAGTAGAATAAGAATACAGGAAAACATTAAGGAAAGAACATTAGATGCAGTACATAGAATATATAACAGCAAGGTGCAGTATGAAAAGTTGTGATGTTGTTAGTTTGGCATAGACTTACATTCACAAGTTGTGAAGCCACGAGTGAGTTATGTAGGTTATTGTTGTAAGTTCCAGGAAAACACAGACCACTGCTGTTTGAACTAAATTAGAATTATGCCTACGCCCAACTCCTGCACAGATGTGAAAATGAAAGGGGGCAGGCAGGGAAAATTTCTTAAATGTTAACCATTTCATAGATCATCAAATGCCTAGAAGAGTATAGTTTAATAAAATAAACTCACTATAACTAGCAAGAGAGGAGATAATTTGCATATAACTGAATAGATAGAGTTCCTTGGAAATTTTATTTACCATGATAAATAAATAAAATGCAATGACTGTTGTATATTCAGATGTAAAAACTACATTTGATAAAGTTTCAAATTGGGCTAAGATTCAGGGTTATGGAATAAAAGGGAATTCAAGATGCTAACTGGAAAACTATTTCTAGAACAGTAAAGAAAGGTTAGCCAATATAGATGGATCATTTCTAATAGTGGAAATGGCTTATGAAAGCAGCAGTTGGGGGCTTAGTTTTAGGACTTGTGTTGCTCAATTCATATATCATTTAAATGATAGGGGGGGAAATGATGTTCAGTGCTGCATATGATATAAAAATCTGAATACAGAACAAATAATGATGAATGGCACAGACAAATCCTGATTGTGACTATTTAGATTAATGGGTTACTAGATGGCAAAGGTAGTCCACTGTATAGAAAAATATAAAATAATTATTCTGCAAACAAGCTATAGAATATGTGGTAAACGGAACAATAATTCAGCATACTGATCAAGAAAACAATTTGAAGGTTACTATGCAATATCATTTTAACCAGCAGCACAGAACACAAAAACAATAAAACAGGTAAAAAAATATTAGTTTGAATGTTGGACAGACTACAATATAGGAAATGCAATATTTTTGTCATTTGATATTAAACTAAAACTGAAATTTTGCATGTCATTCCAATCCCACAATCACAAGAATGAAATCATCTCTGGAGAAGACATGAAACATGATATCAAGTCTCAACAGCAACTGAAGAAATAGATTCAGCAATAAGTTTTATGAAAAGAACTATATGATAGTGTCTTTTATAGCAGGGTCTAGGTAAAACCGAGGAAGTCCTAAACCCTGATGGAAGGCCCTTAATCTACATGTTGGTCTATGAAAGGCAAGAAATGAATCAAGAGAAGAGTATGAGAATTGACCCTAAGGGAGGCTGTATTTCAGGTGCAGGCAATTATTTTGAGCAGAGGACCATTTACCCAGTTTTGGCAAGCTGTCGAGAGCCACATGGGTAGTCCCACCCCTTGACAGGTGCCCCACCCCATGGACACCATCTTGGGACCAATGCTTCAGAGCCAGTGCCAGTGGGGCCCAGAGTGGGGTGCAGGTTGGCAGGGGTCTGTGGAGCTGGGTTGGGCTGCACCAGCAGGAAGAGTGGATAGCTGGCCCGGCTCCATTGAGCCCCTGCCAGCTGGGACTGTATACTCCTGCTGCCCTGCTCTAGGCCCTGCTGGCACTGGCCCTGAAACACCAGTGTGGGCCATGTGTACCTGCTTACTTCCAGTGCCTGCCCCCCCCAACCTTGCAATACAGGGTGGGGGGCAGCATGCAGCCCTGACACCCTGCTCCATGGCAGGGAATGATCTGGTGCTGAGAATGGGAAAAAGTGGCCCCTACCCTGCCCCATGGCTGGCACTTCCTGCTGCAGCCACTTGTGATGCGTGGGGCTGTCCTGAGCAGGCACAAGTGGGGGCCAGGGCGGAGAGGCAGCAGATATTTGCAGCTGGTCCAGGTTCTGCGTAGCTGCTGACAGCTACAGAGCCTGGGCTGGGGGGCAGAAGCAGCAGGGCTGGGGGGCAAGGGGCACAAGCAGGGCATCCGGCCATTTACCCCCTGCCTTCATTTTGTTTTGAGCAGGCACAAGCAGCTCCACATGGGCTGTGAGTGGCTGCAGCGTAGGGCGCCAGGCACAAGGTGGGCTAGGGGCCCCTTTCCCATGCAGCACCAGCTTGTAACCCGCTTGTAACCCGCCCCTACTGTCAGCCTCCAGGCTCACCCATCAAAGCTGCGCATGACAGCACCAGCTGCAGCCCCTCCTCTTGCCAAGCTAGGCAGTGTTTGCCACTGTGCTGCCCAGTGCATGAGCTCCAGGCGGGGAGCAGCAGCAGCAAACACTGCCTGGAGCAGCAAGTGGGGGGTGGGCAGCAGCTGCTGCAGCCCCAATGGCAAGCCCAGAGCCAAAACAAAGCCCAGGCTGGCTGTGGGAGTGGGTTACAAGCTGGTGCTAAGCACGGGAAAAGCGGCCCTGCCCCCACCTGTGCCTGCTCAGGACAGCCCTGCACAGGCAGCCACAGGGCAGGCGAGGGGCTGCTGCTTTTCCCCAGGCTGCTTTTCTCTGGGCTCCTTCCCTGTCCTTCCCCAACCCTTACCTGAGGTTCCAACACAGAGCAGTCACATGGTCCTAGGCCAGAAGCCCCTGCTGGGGCTTCCAGCTGTGGGGGTGGGGTGAGACAGGGGCAGGCCCTGCAGTTGTGGGAGCCCACTGAGCTTCTCCTGGGTCCTACTGCCCCTGCTTCCTGTCATTTTTGACAGGAACCAAAGACAGAGAAATATACATTTTTAGGGGCCCTGCAGGCTGGATAGAATGGCCTTGTGGGCTGGACCAGGCCATGGGCCATATTTTGCCCTCCCCTGCTGTATTTATACTTAATGGAAAAGAAACCACAGTGATCCAGTACAGTTGACTAAATTATAAAAAGCATTGAGAAAACTAGTTGTTCATCCTGGCATGGTACACTAAAATATAATAATAATAATAATAATAATCTACAAAATGGTGTTAAGTGGCAAAACCATCATATATGGAATTAGTGAATGCAAGAAGGAATTAATGTGCAGTAGACCCTCTTCTGAATGGTGTGGAAAAATCATATTAGTGAAATGTTTGTATAAGCAGAGCAAAAACCAT
Source organism: Caiman crocodilus (assembly GCA_030014935.1). Taxonomy (NCBI): domain Eukaryota; kingdom Metazoa; phylum Chordata; order Crocodylia; family Alligatoridae; genus Caiman; species Caiman crocodilus. Next base: position 56,706,627 of record JAGPOW010001338.1, read on the forward strand.
ATGCAATAGTCCATTGCCATAATAATATTATTACAGAACCTAGTACCTAAAAAGATCAAGCAAAATGTTTGCAATTATGCATGCACAGCTATTCGCATTTGTCTCTTTCCAATAGCCAGATTAATAAGGTTCTTTGGGTAACTGTGATATCTTTTATTAAACCAACTAGATAGTTGGAAAAATTATTCTTTGCAAACTTTCAGGCACAAACATCCTTCTACAGGCACAGGCAGAGTCTCTCTACAGGAAGGGTGATTCTCCCTATGCTGAAAAAGAGTGTTTATGTTCAAAAGCTTGCAGAGAACAATTTTTCCAACTATTTAGTTGGTCTAATAAAAGATATAACTTTTACCCAAAGAACCTTGTCTGCCTACGTCCTTAGACCAACGTAGCTAAAATCAACACCCCGGGAGCAAGATTGGCACTTTCTATGTTCTGGGTTTCATTTAATTTGGATTTGAATAAAAAAAGGATCTACTGTATTGAAATAAAATGTAAAAAGATAGGCATCCTTTGCCCTTTTCCTCCTGAAATATTTTTGGTTCCTAGGCCAGAGCTAAAGGAATTATCAGAGAGAAGATATATGTTATGTACATTGATGTCAGCATTAAAATACTAATTTTGGTCTAATGTTAGTAAAGACAATGGATAATATTAGTTGGAAACTGTGTTTAAATGAAATTCACTAAATCATTTCCATTAACTTAGAAAGGTAAAGCTAACAATGAAAATTCATATAGGTTCAAGTGTAAAGGCAAAAATAATTCTTTACATAGATGATTTGTCTCTTTTGCTACCATAATTTTTCCCCACTAATACAAGACTTTGACTTACTTTAATTACATTTTCAGTGTCCTTGAAAACAACACGTTTGTTGCATTTTAAAATTAATTTTTGCTTATGCCAGCTAGTTTTAAAAGCACATTAAACTTTTAACATTGTAGGCTTTATGAAATAATTTCTCACATATAAAAACTTAAACTATTTATTAACCCCAATTTTACCATCTCTCTCTGTACATGAATGACTATGTATATAAGTGCATACATTTATTTGGTATAGCAAGAAAGAAATGAGATTACTTGTAACATAAATGACCTCAAGTGTACTCTCTCTCTTTTATAAAAGTCTAAATTTAGCAGCCTATTATGGTTTCCATCTCAAGAAAAAAATTGTTTTGCATAACATTACTCACATTGACTTCAAGGGGAAGTCAGAACATAGCTCCACAAAAAATGTGTTTTCTGGTCATTGGGATAAAGAGAAGAAGGTATGCACGGTTTGTACATATTTTTCAAGGAGCAATGGACATAGACTGTTCCCATAAATGAACAATGAGGAAAATATCGGTCAGGAAAACATCACAAAAATTCTCTCTTTTTTGTCTTTTCCACAGGAAGACAGTAAAGGAATAAAGCACACTTCTGTTTTCTTTTGTATATGTCTTACCTTGTAAACCTGTCTGTATAAATCTGTGTTGATTGGTCTTCTGATTTCCCAGCAAAATCTGAAGTGGGACATCCAGACTTTATTGCCTTATGTATTAAAGCTGTTAATATATATATTTCTTCCATGCATTACTTCTAAATGCATTTCTTCTTCATTGGCTTCAGATGGAGTCTTTCTAATTATTTCAATGGACCTCAAGTCAAGATTGGAAGAACTTCAAGTAACGTTTTCAAATGTGCAGAAGTGACTTAAGGCCAAATTCTATTCCACCCACTAGGCACGTAAGTGGCATGCTAATTGCAGGTCTATTCTGCCCTGCTGTATCCCATTTTCCAAAGAAATGTAGAAGCCATAAACTACTGACTTGTTGTTGAATGTACAGACTTTTTTTAAAACTTGGAAAAGTGCATAAGTAACTTTTGAAAATGTGATTCAAGCTCATAAGTATCTTACATACTTTTGAAAATATTGTTCCTAGTCTTTATTTAGCCAAGTATTAAAGCACATGCTTAAAGTTATCAGCAGTCCCATTACATTAAAGTAGTTAAACTCATGCCCAGATTTAAAGTTGGACACATACCTTAGAACATGCTGAACTGGTATTTAGATGTATTCAATTAATTCTGGTAAATTATATATATATATTCAGAAGAAGGGATCATTTTGCAAGTAGAAAATAAAAAAAAAGATACATTCATCAGATGGTCTATATACAATAAATAATTCAATCTGCTATAACCATAATTTCCAGGAGATTTCAGAATTCTATATGATAAACCCTCTGACCAGATTATCTTACAGCAGGTCTTCTCCAGAATTATTTACTCTGAGTTACAAATTGTAATGGTATTTTTTTTAATTATAAAATTAAATTAAAATATCAGATGTTAGCTAATCATGCACAATCCTCATGAGGGGCAATTCTAAGGAGAATACAATAGAATTTCTAATGAAATTGTATCATTTTACAATGTTAATCCCAATGAACAGTTACTTCTTAACAACATTTTTGTGGCTCAGATCACTGCATAAATATGTAATTATTTTAAAACAAAACCAATGTCAAGAGCTCCTATTTCATTAAACAGATAGGAATGATTTACCTCCTGCATTTTTCACACAATGTATGAAGTTGGTATATAGGGAGGACAGTATCATAAATTATAGTTTTATAACTCTTACAATCCTTAAAATTGTCTTCCTTCTCAGTAAATTTAACCATTTCAAACCACTTATGAATGTCTAAACTACAACAGAAACAGTCAAACTTAATTAAAAACCAGCTTAACCAGTATTCATTTGCCCCCTATAAACAATGGTAAGGGTATTTGTAACTACACACAGATTTTTCCCCCATGATTTCATTTTGTAGGAAATGAATTGTAGGAAAAATTAATGCGCCTTCCATTTATAATCAAATAGTAGAATACTGTCAGAATTTTTAAAACATGCTAATTATTTTTTACTAAACTAGTGTTCTATAAAAGAGAAGAAATATTATCCCTCACCTATGATTCTATGCAGATTGCATTATCTGTCCATTGTCATTTTATTTATTTAGATGTCTAATAAATGATATATAAAAGTGATGCTTGTCTACATATTACTCTGTTAACCTTCAACATAATTTTAAAAAACAGTCAAATAAAGCCCACCAGTGCAAGCTGCTCTATGTCTATACATGGCCCCATTGCCAGTGGTTCAGAAAAGATACGTGAGTCCACCCATGTAGAACAGCTTGCAAGTTTTGGGACAGTAAAAGCACAAAAACCAGTGCACTGGCAAAATACAACAAACAAATTCTCTACTCAAGAAAAATTTTTACTCACACTGTAACTGCAAACTTCCAATCAAACAAGTTGAAATAAGTGGCCTGCTGCAACAAACTTAGGGTTACATGTTACAATTAGACCATATTAAAGACTCTCAAACCTGAACATTAAAGTTCATTAACAAGTGCCCTCTAAGTATCTTAAAGTTATGCCACTTTGAGTAAGAATTATCTTTGAACCATGATACCTAGCTTGAGTTGCATTAAAGTCTGGCTGCTCCCCTGAGATAAAATGAACAATTTGAAGTCCTCCATCATCCCAGATTGACACTGCTCCCACCATGTACCATTCAGGACTCCACAGCCATGAACAGATAGCTGGGAACAGCCAAGCAGCAGGTACATAGGGAAGGAAGAAGTGGGAGAGAAGGGATAAAAGAGGGCAAGGGAGACAGAAGGCAAGTGTGGGCCCAGCAACTCCCCCTGCACCCAGATCAGGCCGATGCTACCCCTGCCAGGCCCTGCAACCCCTCAACCCACTAACCCTTGCTCCCACTTCTACCATGTGAAGCTGTCAATCAGTCACTGAGAGAACATCCAGGCTGGATACAGGTGCACAAGGGCAGTGCAGACTCCAGAGAGACTGGGAGCAGGCAGGGAGGGGGAGCTATCAGGCTGATCAGTGTAGTAGGGGGTGATCTGGGTGGTGGCAGGGGGAGGTCAGAGAGCCATGCATGAGAGCAGGAGGCTGCTGGAGTGCAGTAAATACCACACTTCACCAGACTTGATCAATTGCTGGAATTCCAGCACATCAGAGTAGCCTCCATGTTTGTGTATAGGCACCTACTGGTGCTGACTTCAACACTGTCTAGCAATCCTGAGAGTTAGGATGAGCTAATTGTAATGTGTAATTATACTATTAGGGTATTGTATGACAAACAAAATTCTAGACTGGAGGTTTGCTTGTCCAGACCTCTACAAGCCTTTTACTAAGCATGTGCAGGTACTTAGAACTGTGCTTTGGATAAAAAAAGCCTGTATGATAATTTAGCTTCTTAGACTAATCTTTTCCCTTGATTAAACAATGGCATTTTATGGCCTACTTCTAGAATAATTTATCTGCACTTGTTTTATGTCTACCTGTTCAAATTTGCTGATTCTATAAAACTGAAAGCTGACTGTATTGTCTTATCAAATTTGTGTAGTCTCAAATTTTCTTAATTGGGTTTGTTGATTTAGTGCTAACAAAGAAAAAATATCCTGCTTCAGACAGGCATTGGACACTTCAAATTGGCACATAAGTAACTCTGCATAAGTTTCAAAACCTGGCTTCTTACATGTTAGCCTTCTACTATTTGGCTATAAAAGTTACTCTCACAGCAATGAAATGAGCAAAGAAAATGGCAAAATATTAATTTCTATCAACCAAATCATAATGACTTGTCTCACAAGGCATAAAAAATGGCATGATTTCACTCATACTCAAATGGATTTCAGCAAGCATGGCTACTTACAAAATTACATCAAATTAATTACCAACTGGAAGGCATATTCCTAATGATTAATTTTCCTAATGGGAAAAACTAAAAGCAAAAATTCTGACTTCATTTAATTAATAATTAAAATATCATAGGAGATACTCAAATATGCTTGAGTTTTATGGTTGTAATAACAAAGATACTAAAGAATGGAACCAGGTAGGCCAAAAAGTGAGGCGGGTTTACAGATTTTGCTCTAAAAAGTTGCAGTTCTCTGACACATTAATAAATTCATAGATTAATTGATTGTAAGGGGCTGGAAAGGATCTTACAAGACCATTGGGTCCAGCCCCCCTGCACTAGGCAGGAAAGACAACTGAGATCAGGTAACCCCAGCAAGATGACTGTCCAATTTCCTCTTAAAGATTTCCAGGGTAGATGATTGCACCATGTCTGGGGAGAGTTTATTCCACAGTCTAACTGTGAAGAAGTTTTTCCTAGTGTTAAGCCTTAAATGGTCTTCCAGGAGTTTGTGGCCATTACTCCTGGTTTTCCCCAAGGGTGCCCTGGTGAACAGTTGTTTACTGAGCCCTTGGTGTATTCTCCTGATGCATCTTTAAGCTGCTACCAAGTCCCATCTCAGCCATCTCTTTTTTAGGCTGAAGAGGCCCAAGTCCCTCAGTCTTTTCGAGTATAGCTTGCCTTGCAAGTCTCTTATCATGCAGGTGGCTCTATTCTGGACTCTCTCAAGCTTTTCCATGTCTTTGTTAAACTGGATGCAGGACTCCAGCTGTGGTCTCACCAATGCTGAGTAAAGCAGAAGAGTCACTTTCCTGGTTTTGCTTGAGATGCATTGTGCATGCCAGACGATTGTTTTCTCTGTTGACTACAGCATCGCACTGACAGATCACATTCATACTATGGTCTATTATCACCCCTAGGTCCTTTTAATTCACAGTCCTGGTCAGTTTGGTGCCACTGAGCCTGTAAGTATATTGGGGACTGTTTATACCCAGATGGAGCACTTTACACTTCTTCTCAATGTTGAACGTCATCTGGTTCTGATCTGCCCAACTTGCCAGCCTGTCTAGGTCTGCCTGTGTCTGCAGGCTATTTTCAAGTATGGCCATGGTCCCCCATAACTTGGTGTCGCCTGTGAATTTGGTCAGTGAGCTCTTCACCACCCCCATTCAAATCATTGATAAAGATATTGAAAAGCACTGGACCAAGAGTGGACCCCTGAAGAGTGGACACCACTGGCTACTTCTCACCAGGATGACACAGATCTGCTTATTAGAACACTCTGGGTCCTACCAGGCAGCCAGTTTCTTACCCATCTAACTATCAAGCAGTTAAGCGCATGATCCTCCAATTTTCCCATAAGGACATCATGGGATATCAGATCAAAGGCCTTTTGGAAGTCTAGGTACAATGTTGACCTCCTCTTTCGTATCCAGGTGATGAGCTACCTGGCTGTAGAAGCAGATGAGATTGGTAAGACCTGCCTGTGACAAAGCCATGCTGGCTGTCATTCAGAATCCTACCTTCCACAAGCATATCATACACAGACTCCTTGATGAATTTCTCCAGAATTTTCCCTGGGATAGAAGTTAGACTAATTGGCCTATAGCTGCTCAGGTCCTCTCTCCTGCCCTTCTTGAAGATAGGCACAACATTGGCCCTCTTCTAGTCTTCAAGGACCTCCCCTGAGTGCCACATGTATTGGAAGAGTTTCACCAGAAGTCCCATGATGACTTTGGCCAGCTCCTTCAATACTATCGGATGAAGTTCATCCAGTTCTGCTGACTTATAAATGTCTAACTTTTCTAAATGATCATAAATCAGCTCAATGTCAACAGTAGGAAGGGGCTCATTCCCACCATGCCTATTCTGAACCTTAATCTAGCATGAGTTTCCCCTTAGTCTGGTGGAATATCAGCAAGGTAGTCATTCAGGAGTTCAGTTTTCTCCTGAGTGTCAGTAACCAGCTGTCCTGAGTTGTTAAGCAATGGCCCCATGCTTCCATTTATTTTCCTCCTGTTCCCCACATACCTAAAGAATGACTTCTTATTGTTCTTGATTTCTGTTGCTAGTTATAATTCAGTCACCACCTTAGCCTTTCAAGTCTGCTCCCCATAAGTGTGGACCATTGTTGTATAGCCCTCCTTGGGGACTGCCCCAAGCTTCTGTTGTGTGTATGCCTCTTTCATCTTTTTCAAGAGGACCAGGATATCCCTATTAAGCCAAGAGGGCTTACCAGCCCTTCTGATATCTTTCCTCTGCATAGGAATGGACTTCATTTGTGCTTTGAGGATCGTGTCCTTGAGGAACGACCACTTTTCATGCACTCCTTCTACCTTCAGTCCCTGGTCCCATAGTACTCCCTCTACTCTCATCCTGAGATTGTTGAAATTAGGTTTTTTTAAGTCAAAAACTTCAACTCTGCTAACTGATTTCCCTGCCTTGTGACAGACAAAGCTTTGTTACCAAAGCTACCCTCTATATTCAAGTCACTCGCCAAATCATCCCCTTTGGCCAAGACCAAGTCTAATAGAGCATTACCTCTGGTTGGCCAGTGCACTTCCTGAGTCAGGTAGAGCTCTTTGATACAGATCAGAAAGCAATGCAACCAATCTGACTTAGCCGAGGGTTCTTCCCAAGAGAAGTCTGGGTAATTGAAGTCAGCCATGATGACCATGTCCCATACACATGTGGCCTCTGCCAGTTCTCAAGATAACTCCAGATCCAGCTCCTCACCCTGGTTTGGTGGTCTGTAGTATATACCAACAGTTAGGTCTCCCTCACCACATCCCTGCCCCCCCACTGAATAGTTTGACCCAGAGAGTTTCAAGCCACTCTTCTTTGGAGCTGATGTTGGCCTCCAAGGAGGTATACTGCTCTCTCACATACACAGCTACATCTCCAATTGTTGTCTACTCAGTCCCTTCTGTGCAGGGTGTAGCCCTCTATATTCCAATCATGTGAGGAATCCCACCAGGTCTCTGTAATCCCTACAAATCATAATGCCTACTGGAAAGTAGGAGGGCTAGCTCCTCCTGCTTGTTCCCCATGCTCCTGGCATTAGCGTACAAGCACCTGAGGTCTCCAATTGAGACCCTCAGTTTCTGTTACACTGAGGGAGAATCATTCCCTCATCTCTTGCAAGAGTGGCTCTCCTAGTGTCTCCAACTTTGGAGCTAAATTGAGTGCCGGTCCCTGGGCATGCTCTAGTCAGTGTTTCCCCATCCCTCAGTGATCTAGTTTAAAGTCCTATCTAGAAGATCGGCCATCCTTGCTGAGAACAGGGACTTACCCCTTCACATGAGGCAGATGCCGTCTCTTCCAGGAGTCCCCTCTCTAGGTCTGTGGCCTGCAATTGGAAACACAGAGAAAAAGACTACCTGTGCCCCTGACTCCTTGAGCCCAGCCCCCAGAGCCCTGTTGTCACTCATGATCCAGCCCAGATTACTCCTGGCTGTGTCATTTGTTCCCACATGAATGAGGAGCATGTGGTAGAGGTCAGAGGGCCTGAAGAGCCTAGAGATCCTCTCTGCAACATCCCAGATGTGGGCCTCTGGGAGGCTAGGGGGTCCAGACAGCAGATGGGTAAATTACAGGAGTCTAGTTCTTCTCTTCTGTATTTCATATACAGGTCTTTCAAGAAGTCACCATGATACACTCTGTGCATCTGCCACAACTGTCAATAGTAAGATACAGTTAACTAAAAGACTTGCTCAAATAAGATTCACTGTATAATTCATTGAACAAACTTTGTGATCTTCTCTGAATAAACTATGCAATAAATATTTCTTCACTAATTGCCCACATCTCACTTTACAATGAGGGCCCTTAGCCAACTTCAATATGTAATTATCATTTTGTTTTACTTTTACTTAATTGAGAGAAAAATATCAGTTGGAGAATGCAATGCCTAACAGAGAGGACCGTGGCTGCACACTCATGCAGGTCTGACAGATTATCTTTATATTGTGCTTGTTCAGCTGGTAGTACTGTCCACCAGAAGAGTGTGAAAAGCTAGAGATATCTGAAAGTATCAAGGCAAAACTTGACAAGCAGAAGACATGCTTGGAAGCCATTAGTAACATCCACATGAATCATATTCTCTTTGCCTCAAAATCAGGCTAGCAAAACCCTGTCCTTTCAACCTGAAGTCTCCTTATTATTGCATCTACAAGCAAGGAATGGGCAGTGAACAAGCAAATAATAATTGCTTTAAGATAAAATGGGAAACAAGGGGACAGTAAGAAGTGGTAATAAATAACACAATGAACTTGTAGGCCCTGAGCAAAGAACTCCACACAGATCCAGCCTTGCATCCCTGAAAAGGCCACTGAGGAATTGGCTGCCTATAGTAGTCTACAAAATTACCAGCAAATTATACTAAGAAAAAATGGTAATGTTATCTACTTAAAGAGGCAATATTGTAAGACATGTAATGGTATACACTAGTGATACAGCTATCTATGTTGAAACTGAAGTTACAACACGTGGAAAAAGTTTTAGATCAGATCAGCTGCTACAGCTATAGCAAATTCCTCATTGGTATAACTACACTGAGTTTGTTGCATACATAGATCCAGATGCTGATCTATAACACCAATGTAAATCCAAATCAAGTTCATAGAAATCAACCAAATCTGTTGTTTTGTTTCTTTGTTTTACTTATTTACAAATTACACTGACATCTCTGACTTTCACACTACATTGAGCAGCACAATAAAAAAGTAGATGGAAGAAGATAAGGTAAACAGATACATGAATATATGGATCGTTGTCCACTGGTACTAATTGTGGTTAGTGAGCTGCATTTTTTTAATAACACATCATCTTGTTTTTGTTGTGTGCTGCATTTCTGAGGTACTTAAGAAGCATTCCAGAGACTCAGATATTTGAAGAAACTTTTGAAAATGTTTCAACTTCTAAAAAGAATCATACGTCTTTTAATATTATAGATTTTCTTCTGTGATCTAATGGCCCATACATTCAGTTTAAGAAAATTTGAAAAAATCGTTGTAACATCACCAACCGTTGACCTCCAATGATATTACCTAACTTACCAACATAATCCTTATTACAGAATATTTGTCTTTGTCCCCTCAGTCACTCTGAGAGAGATTCTATTCCTAATGTCTTGTGAAATTCATAGAAAGCCACTTCACAACAAATCTTATTGGTTTTTAAGGAAACTAACAGCTGCTAAGACTCTGTAAGTGTCTCAGAGTATTTCAAGGTCAGATGAATGTTTCATGAATACTCTATTGAAATAAAGATTTTCATACTGATGATTAATGTAACATCATAGTACTATGACCAAAGGGGAATATATAGTCATTTCTCTTTTCTGAGATGATAGGTAATGAATAATAATACTTGAGATGTCAATTTTTAAATCAAATTGTTTATGTTTTACGTTAGTAACATAATTCCAGCTTTCACAGTTTCTTTTGGGAATTATGCGGTAGTAAGTTAAAGGAAATGTTCTTGTTATCTGACAAAGTGGCAGCTCTTCTGTTTGGGAATAGGCAAACTGGGAATGTCATGTACAGATCCTAGTCCACCTATTAGTACCTAAGTAGACAAATACATTTAAGTCTGTTAGGTGTATTTAGATACCTATTCCACCCTGCTCAAGTCCCTGAAAAGCCTACTGCATTTTTTTCACATATAGCACACCCCCAGATATAACGCATGCCCTACTTCTGGAAGGCCCCAATAAGGAAAAGAACTTACAATGGAATAGGGGTAAATACCAAAAGTCTACGGTCTCTGGAGCGCTGGGCCTGGTACCACATGCTAATGCCCAGTGTAGCGCATTGACTTTGGAGTGTGCACTGGGGCCAAGCAGTGGGGCCCTGTCTGCCATGCTGGTGCTGGGAATGAGCGATAGAGCATGTTGGCACAGGGAGGCCTGATCCAGGATATTGGCACTGGAACCCTGCAGTGTTGCCTGATTTGTCATGTTGGTGTTATGACTAGATCAGCTTCCAGGGCTTCCAGCTGCAGGAGCTTGCTACTAAACAATGCAAGGTGAGCCCAGGATCATGATCTCATGGTCCCCCTACCCCAGCAATAAGGTGTGATGGGATCTGTTGCTCAGTCCCACAAACACACCTCTCACCAACATGGCAGGAAGCATGATTGTAAGGATCCTGCATCAGATCCCAATGCACCTTTACTTGTACATCTAGTCCTCTTAGGAAACTTAGTTTCCTAAAAGGACTAGAATCTGGTTAAAATAAAATAAAATGTTCATTTACAGATAAAGCAGACATGGAAAGGAAATTTATCTCTTCATTGGTACTAATAGAAAGTGTTCAAACCCTAGAGAGATTGCCAAGCAGTATGTCAGGGAAAAGAAACAAAGTCCAAAGCCCATTATCTAATAAAATTAAATTAAAAGATAAAAAAAAATCTCATCAATTTAAATAGCTTAAGTGGATGAGTTGATTATTATCCCAGTGAAGACGTTTCTTTATGTGCTACATCTCACCACTGATTGTACTCAGCCATTTTGTTAATAATATATATTTTAATATCGCTGTGGAATATGTCAAACCTCATTGAAACCAGGGCCATAAAAGCCATTCTACCTTCATTCAGTATAAATAAAAGAAATTGAGCTCTTTTTTGGAACCTGATAATTGACACAAGAATAGCCTCTAGCCAAAATACAGACATATTTTATCCCCCAAGCACCAATGCAAGATATTTAGGTAAAAGGGTTATATTGTGCCTATGTGCCAGTGACAAAGGCACAGACACAGAAGCACTGGTTGTAGAGCCTTGAAAAATATCTAAGCCACCGGAGAGGGTTGGGGAGAGGTTCATCAACTTCTGGCTGTAAAAGACATTGTGGTATGTATTAAGAAACAGCCTTCTGCTGTTTGGTTTCTGCTGTGTTCAAGGAAACAAGACTTTGGACATTCTTTACCAACAAACTGAGTACGGCAAAGAATCAATTTCTCCAAAACATCAGTTTCTCCACAATAACCTGCTAGATCCCAGATTTTGGCTAACATCATCAAAACAGGTTGAAAAATAGGTAATCAGAGTATATTGTTCCTGAAGGAAGTCCTGAAATCTGATACAAGCAATGTATATCTTATTTTCCAAGATGGATATTTAGTGATGGAATATATGTACTAGTTAAAAGATTATATACCTGATTATACCTAGGGAATACAAAATTTTTTTTTTAAATGTTATGAAGATGCCATAGTGAAAAAAAATGGAAGAACTATCACAGGGTATCTGGAAAGTCTGTATATGCAGGTTCAGTTAATTTTTGTTTGTAAAATGAATGCTTCTTTATTTCTCTTGCCATGCTATGCATACTGAACTCCTACATTAGCTATATTTTTAAACCAGAGAGCATTGAATTTAATTGAGTCAGAAGAAACTTTATGTTAGAACATGAAAATGTGCTGTATATAAGCAGCATGACTAAACTCTGAGAGAAAAAAGATAAAGGGCCGTACTTATTGAGAAAGCTGTACAAAAAGATTTGAAAATTAGGCAAAAATGTAGAAAGCTTGGTGTAAGCACTTGTAGTTCCCACCTTTCCCCTAAGCAGCACAGATTCTGGAAGTGGTTCAAATCTGTTTCTGGGTCTTGCTTGTAATAGCAATCCAAAATATAAATGATTTATTTTTTCATCATCTGGACTGAATACCTGAACTAACACATTCACTTCCACTGCATATTTAACAACTGTCATCCTTCAATCAATTTCTCCCTGAAATATTCCTATACTAACATCAACTTTCTAAATACCATGATCCATATCCAGGATACCACCCTACAAACAACTATATACTAAACACTTACAGATCACCCCAAACACACCAAAATCATCCCAAACACACCAAAACAGTTGTAAGCTTGTCAGGCCTTCAGGTAGCACCACATCTTCTCTGAGAAGAATAGTCTCAATACCTACCTTGCCAGACTAAAATCTGCCTTTAAACAACAAAGATATTCCAACAGAGAAATAGGCTGTATCTTTGAAAGAGCTACCCAAATACCCTGTAGTAATTTTCTACAATACAAAAAAGAAGCACCTGTCACCACACACCCCTTGTGGTCTCCTACCATTTGAATTGATAACAAATAATTAAAACTTATATTTAATAAAGATCAGATCTCGAGAGAAATACCACCGTCCAAATCCTGCTTTTTAAATAGCCCTCTAACATTACTCAGCTTCTCATCAGAAGCAAACTCCCTGCTGGTCAGCAGACATCATGAGAGACAGCAGGCATGTCTACATGAGATGTTTAACTTTGCACTAGAATGATTTACTGTGAATTAAGGATGTGTGTCTACACATCCATATGCTTATTTTCAGTAAACTTCCCTAATACTGACAAAATTTGCTACCTGCAAAATGCAAGTAGCAAATTTACTTGGCATTAGTAATAGCACTATAGCACTTGCGTAGACACCAGACCAGGAGAAAAATCTGCTCCCAATCAGCCATCCACCAGGGGATGGGAGATAGCTCTCTGCCCCTGGGAGCTGCCTGCTACCAGCGGGGGCTCTGAAACAGAAGCCCGGGCAGGGACTGTCTCTCTCCTGCAGCAGCAGGGAGCTCCAAGGCCCCTGCTCCCAGATCATGATTGGGGAGTGGGGCCTGGAAGTTCCTTATCTCCCAGTCCCTGCTCTGCCATCACAATTGGGTAGTCAGGGGGGTGGTAGATCCTTATCTCCCAGTGCCAGTTCTGCAACAGCAGGGCCAGTGCCGAGAGACCTTTATCTCCCAGCACTAGTTCTGTGACTGTAGGGTCAGTGCTGGAAGACCCTTATATTCCTTATCTGGGAGACCCAGTAGCAGCCCTGAGACCACTGAGCTTAGGTGGGGAAATAAGCATCTCCCAGTAGTGGCCCCGCAATTGCGGAGCTAGTGCTGGGAGCTCCCTGCTGGTAGGGGCTGGGGAGCTTGTTCCCTGCCCAGTTCTGTAAGTATGGAGCTGGACAGGAAACAAGCTCCCCAGCCCTGGCCCTGCATGCCTGAGTGGGGACAATGTCCCTCTGCCCCAGCAGCAGAGAGCTTCCAGCCTCCACTCCATGATCGTGATCATGGAACAGGGGCTGAGAGCTTGTTCCCAGCCCCTGCTCTGCAATTGTTGAGCCAGGGCTCAGAAGAAACTCCCCAACTCTCACTCCATGATCACAGTTGCAATCGTGCAACAGGACCTGGGAGCTCCTTGCACAGGGACAGTTCCCCACCCATCCTGGAGCTGGCTGAGACCTGCCCCTGACCAGGACAGTTCCAAGCCAGCCCCAGACTGTGCAGGGAAGCACCTGCAGCCTGGAGGTGACCAGAGACTGTATTGTTTCAGACAGTCCCCAACCAGGTCCAGGCTGCACCTGCAGCCTTCCCCATGCATCCCTGGGCTGGTCACAAACTGCCCTGGTTGAGGCAAGTCCCAGCCTCATGCCCCAATTGGGTGATCAAAGCATGGGGCTTGGAAACAATTGCAGGGGTGGGGTACATCCTAGCCCTCTGCCCCTCCCCTGAAGCCAAGCCCCATACCTCTGAAGAGGGAGACAGGGCCAGGAGCTCCCTGCTGCCAGGACAGGGGGACATTGTCCCCACCCCAGCAGCAGGCAGCCCACCAAGGCCATGAGACAGCTGTCTCCTGGCCCAGTGCTCCCTGCCAACCCATGGGATAGTACCCAGAAGGAGCCGGAGCTCCCCCCATTGGCGGCAGTGGGCCATTCCAGTGCTGCAGGGCACTGAGAGCAAATCTTCTCCCTAATCTTCGTATGTGTAGACACCTACCGAAAAACCCTTACTCTTCAGTAGTTTACTGGACACTAAATCTGGCCTAGAATAAATGCATGTGTAAACATGTCCAGCCTTGCCTTTAAAATAGAAGCCAAACCTGTCAGCACACCTCCATTACTCCAAGGATCAATGCGCCATCCCCTCCTCCACCCCGCCTTGACACAAGAAATCCATCAGAATCCATGGATTCTACTTAAACCTACCCAAAAACATGATGTCTCATTCAGCGCACAAAATATTTTCATGGTAACTATGTGGGTGAAAATAAACTAAAACTTTGCATCAGAATGAACACAGGAAGAAGATTAAAGACAGTGACACAAACACAGGTAGGGTACTTTTCACAGAAACTACTCACTTTCTGACCTCACTATACTCATGGATATTTACAAACTACCTTGAAGAGATGAGACTGGAAACAATAATTCATAAGTTGGATGGACACTAAGAACCAAGGACTGAACACTGGTATTAAACTCATGACCTATTACAGTATACTTGACTACAGATAATCTTTCTTCACACTACATATGATAATGACCTTCTTCCTTTTTTTAGGCCTTGGTCTTCAACTAATCAAACTGTCCTTTCTTTTGTGACTTGCTTGTCTGCTGCCCTTACAAATTTCTCTCCTCTCCAAGTTCACAGGCCTGCAAACTGTTTTTAATCCCTGTTGTGCCTGCTTTTCCATCAGACTGGAAGAAAAATGTGTTGCATTGAAAAGCTTCTATAGGTCTAGACTACCCATGCAGTTGGTCCAATGAAAAATATCACCCTCAAAAATCATTTCCTTTCAACAAAACATAAAGCATTCTTTCTGAGCTTGACAGTTTCTAGATGATTGATTGGAGAGTTTTTCTCTTTTTTTGCAGGGGGAGGGGTATTTTCTTTGTAGGACCTCTGTCTTCTCAGCAGTTTCTGCCTAGGAGAAACATTATAATAGAAAGAATGAATAAAACATATCTATGTCTAGACTGGAGCTATCTATTTTTTTCAGAAGTCCAGAATAACCATTCAAGGTTGCATATTATAAACCTTGAAGCCAGCTGAACTAATGAGAGGGGTTGTTTCTCAAATAAAAGAAAAATGAGGTAAATGTGTGTTAAATTTGTCTTTGACTGCAATAGATTCCTGTCTGAATAATCCTGTCTGTCCTGAGGAAATGTCAGCCATTGTGGTACTTGTGGGGGCTGAGAAACACCGGCAGAATGCGGCCACCAATGGAGTGGAATTAGGTACAGGAGGTGTAATGGTTGCAACAGAAAAACTTTACTTACAGGCTGTGATACAGCCAGGTATGCAGTGTAGGCACACTCCGTAGACAGCAACAAAACAAAAACCGTAAACAAGCACACTGATGTTCACACTCATGCGGGGTATGGAGTACGTCATGGTAACCATGACGGGGAGTCATTGGTGGTCAATCAGGCCCCTCCGTGGCTCCGAGGTACACGTGGGGATCTCTCCCTACGCGCATCTGAGCTCTCCTCCAACTTGGACGGAAACGTCCCAAGCCTTTTATACGGCTAGCGAGCCAATTGCTAGCCTCCATGTGTGAATAATTTACACCGAGCCAATCAAAAGCGTGCACTCAATGGTGCAGCTGCAAGCTTTTGGCGGGAGCTGATTTTGCACCAACGACTTTTTCCTGCCACAAGGGAAAATCCCTTATGTTTCCATTAAGGGAAAACGCTTAAATTTTTAATTGCACAAGTCCCCAGTCAAATACCAGATAGGTATATTTTTTATAATTTTAAATCAAATGGTAATATTCCAAAAGTATATTCAGTTTGTTTCTTTCTATCAAAAATGTAATACAGAGCAACAGGGGACTCACAATGTGCTAACACGCAGCTGTGCCAAGGCATCTCTTAACCTTTTAGCTCTGACAGTACTTCTTACTGGCAAGTCCAAAACAAGTGAAGAATTGGTGGAGCTGAACTTTGAGGGTCTACACCAGACATCACAGATGGCCAGAAGGAGGACAGCATCAGCAGTAATGGACAACTAGTAATAAAATATTAACTATTCCACAATCGTTCTAAGTCAGCATTGACTTGCTGCTAGTCATTATGCTCCAATGTTTTCATATATTTAAGATTAGAATGAACTAGTCAATACTTAAACTAATATAGGATTACCCAGTTTTATGTTAGGATAGCGGAGTTGTGCATTGATTCAGCTAGTGTCATCAAGATATACAATATTGTTTTTATTCCAACGTAACACAGCTAATGCATTCTAGATTTGTCTTTTGGTAAAAATGGTAATGTTTTTAGCAAGCCATCTTCTCGACAGGGATCTTTTCCTATAAAAATTATGTAAAGTACTTGACACATAGATCACACTATATAAACAGTGTTAACCATCCCTTAGTTAAATAGTTACTTTTTTTAATATTACCATGTTTTGAAATTCCCATTAACATCACCATTTACTAATTTTACAATGTATAAGCAAAATATATTCTTCAATTTTACAACCCATGAGCAAAATATATCCCTCATCTGCTTTGAGTGTTGTCAATATTAATATTTTTCTAGGACTTTTACTGAAGACAGTTTCTGAATAATAATAGAAATCTGACAGAATTTCAGTATGTGAATATGTAGAGTTACAACACGGATTATGTTCCTGGATATTGATCCAACCTGGATCAATTTCTATTATTGTTTTGTACATGCATGTAACCAGCTGTTCAATGTATGTAGTTCTTTCCTCCTTGTGACAGATCCAAAGAGAAGGTCCCCCTGCTTGCCCAGCCTGGGTATGTTGTTCAAGATATAGGGGATTCCTAGGAAGTCTTGACCTCATTAAAGCCAGTGGAAGTTTTGTCATTGATATCCAAAATTAAACACTTAAATGTTTAATTGCACAAGTCCCCAGTCAAATACCAGATAGGTATATTTTTTATAATTTTAAATCAAATGGTAATATTCCAAAAATATATTCAGTTTGTTTCTTTCTATCAAAAATGTAATACAGAGCAACAGAAAAACAGGCTGACATATTTCAAAACAGTTCAGTCTCTTAACTGAGACAAATTTTTGCTCCTGTTCATCAAACCAGGTTTTTAATGTAAATGTACATTATATTTTATTTAAACAGTCACCTTGGAGTATTGTTTTTTTTAATTACTGTTTGGATGTAAGATTGCTAAGAGTTTTTAATGCTTAGAATATATTTTTAAATCTGCTATGTTAAGCAAACTGAAATTCTCCCCTGTTGTTCCTCAGCCATTCTTTTATTTTATCCCAAGACTTTCTGTGCATCATAAAATGCATGATTGTTTTAATCAGTTATCAACGCTAAGTAATTTTTAATTAGTAGAGGATGCTTCATACCAAAGAAAATATATGTGAACCTTTAACAAAAAGATTCAATAAAATGCTGAACAAGGGGAATTCAAAGATTTTACTTACTGTAAGTGTATTGTCATTATTATAATTTGTAAGAAATGCCTAGAAAAGGAATGCAAGGAACTATTTGCTATGATGTATACTGAAAAAATAAAAAAGATTAGTTGAAGAAGACAGACTTTCTCATCATGACATTTAGTAAAGTTTGCTCACCCTTAAATGCATACTACAGGGTTTTTACTTTTAATTAAGTTTTAACTGCTGTTTATGGAAATTCTCCTCTAAATCAGTATCAAACATGTCCTAAAGCCATTCATACATACAGCTAATTCATTCTGCACTTGACAATCCTTCTGTTAAAGCAATGTCAGCAAAATAGCTGATTGTAGTAGATTTGGTTGAGGTTCATTTGCAATTTCTGATTAAACTGCTTTTATTGTACTGGATTGTAATGCCATTCAGAATTTGTTAGGTGCTGAAACATGACCAAAACTGATCATAGAATACTCTTTAAGACAATCAGACCACAGCTGTAAATGGGACTAACCTGCAGTGTGTATGTTGAGATTAGCAGCAGAGTAATTTTCTGTTAAGAAAAGGAAAATATAGATTTATGATTTTTGACAGATCAATAGATAAAATAGCCAGGTTTCTGTCAAAACTAGTGTGGTTTAACAAGTTATTTACCCTATTGCCATTTCAGTATAGACAAGAGAGATGACCATGCTGGTTTAAAAACACTTCGAAAATAGTAATATCAGAATTTGGAGATATTCAGACACTCACAAGTTGAGGAATAATAATAGTTTTTAAAAAATCATTCTTTTACATAGTAGCTCTTCTGCCAACAGTATCTCCATGTGCTTCAATGTATTAGACACAGAATGAAACTGTAACCTTGTTGTCAATAGAAAAATTGACAATCATAGGGTCAGGCATTAACATGAATTTCTAAACTACACTGGAAAATAACAGTGATGAGAAAGAATCTGAGAAGCAGCCCAGAGCCCAGGAGAAGAGCTGTGTATGAAACAGTTATCTGTGCTTGCCTTATCATAGTGTGTTATAAATCTGGTGAGCCCAGAATGGTAGCTCAGAAGCATAGAGAAGGGACACGCTGAGTTAGATACAACCGAAGTGTTGAAGAAGTGAAGAGAAGCTGTGGGAAAGTGAGAGAAGTGAAGAATGAAAGAAAAATAGGCTTTCCTCTACACTGGCTCCAGGCTTGCTCCTTTCTTTCTTGCCTTTTCAGGGCTGTCATTCTGGATCCCATTCTTGACACTCCCCACCATCACACAGAGAAAGGATTTTTACCCATTGCAATGCACTCCCTCATCCTTGTCATTAGCTGCCCAGCTCATAAGTATCTAGGCCCCTGCCTACTGCTTGTTATTGGCATCATGCATATCTTAGTGTATAAAAAAAGGGAAAAAAAGAAAAAGAAAAAGGATCCAGCTTCTCTGAAGCAGGGGTCAACAACATATGGCTCAAGGGCCAGATCCACAGAACCACTGGTTCTTGTCCAGGGAGTTGGAGAGCTTTGGTTGTGCTTGCACCTCTGACTCTGCCCATGTCAGAGCCAAAGTAGAAAGGATCTGTGCTAAGGCCAAGCAACTGGAAGCTGCATCCTCATTACTGCTGCTTCCTCCGGTCCCCTGCTCCTGGGCTGCCATTTGACACAACTTCTAGACAGTGGGGATCTGTGCTGCAGCTGGGAGGTGGAGGGACAGGAACAGAAGAGAAGCAGTGGCAGTGGCAGCAAAGATATTATTTCCAGCTCCCCAGCCCCAGCACAGCTCCCTACCCACTAGGAGCTCTGCCTGCAATGCAGTCAGGAAGCATGGGTCTGAGTGAGGTGGTAACGACACAGGCACAGGTCCCAGCTGCCTGTGGTATAGCCAAAGTCCCCAAATAATGACATGCTCCTAAAGCCACCCAACCTGCACCAGACCAGAGCTTGGTTATTTCATAATTTCATAGTAGGTAGTGTCGGAAGAGACCTGAGCAGATCATCAAGTCTGACTCCCTGCCATGGGCAGGAAAGAATACTGAGGTCAAACGACCCTGGCAAGGTGATTGTCTAGCCTTTTTCTGAAGACCCTCAGAGTAGGAGCGAGCACTACTTCCCTTAGAAGTTGGTTCCAAACCCTAGCCACCCTAACTGTGAAGTAGTGCTTCTTGATATCTAGCCTGAATCTACTCTCAGTCAACTTATGGCCATTGTTCCTCATTACTCATGGTACTGCTCGGGGGGAATAGGGACTCCCCCATAGCCTGCTGGTCCCCTTTGGCCAGTTTGCAGATGGCCAGCAGATCCCCTCTCAGCCTTCTCTTGTGAAGCCTCTGCTCATAGGGCCTGCCTCGCTGCCCCCTGATCATGTGAGTGGCCCTCCTTTGGACCCCCTCCATGTTGTCCACATCCCTCCTGAAATGCAGCGCCCAGAACTGGACACAGTACTTCAACTGCAGCCTGACCAGTGTTGCTTAGAGGGGGAGGATTACCTCCTTGGACCTGCTCATGATGCATCTGTGGATGCATGACAAGGTGCAGTTGGCCTTCCTGATCACATCCCCACATTGGCGGCCCATGTTCATTTTGGAATCAATAATCAATATCCTATTCTGCCTCTGTGCTGACTAGAAGGGAGTTCCCCAGCCTGTAGGTATGCTGCTGGTTCTTTCTCCTTAGGTGCAGTACCCTGCACCTGTCAGCATTGAATCCCATCCTATTCTCACTTGCCCACCCCCGTAACCTGTCTAAATATAGTTGCAGTCTTTTCCTTTCCTCCAGCTTGCCCACTTTTTGCCACATCTTACTGTCATCCACAAATTTGAACAAGGTGCTTTTCACCCCCTCATCCAAGTCAGTGATGAAGATGTTGAACAGTGTGGCCCCGAGAATTGAGCCCTGACGGACCCCACTGCCCACATCCATCCAGGTCAAAAAAGACCAATCCACGACCACTCTCTGGGTGTGGCCTTCCAGCCAAATTGTGACCCAATTTGTTCTGGTCTACAGATTGTTAAAGGTTGTTTCCCACTGTTCTTAAGCACAGATCTGGTGTGAAGAAGTATAAGTAATGGGTTATGACTGAAGGGGAAAGAGAAAGATGGGTGGTGCAGAATATTAGGGCTCCTATACACATGAAGGTCTGATGTGCTGTAATTAGTTGAGTCTGATGGAGTGTGGCAATTACCATGTTCCAGCAGACTCCAGCATTAGACGAGATTTAGTTCAAAGTTCCCCACCACCATTTTTTAGTGTGGGGACACTAATACACATGACGCTCTGTGTGCTCGGCTCTGGGAGCTGAGCTAATTAAAGCACCTTCCCCTGCCCCCACCTACCAGAGCATATCTATAAACAGCCTTAATGTCTACCCTGAGGTGGAATGAGAGATCACCATAGGACTCAGGAACATTTCAAGTAGGACTTTGTGGGAGAGGCGATATGATGACCTGAGCAAAGCAGCAGAAAGGACAGGGCATTGAAATACAGTTAAAGACAACATAGAAAGACAGACATAAGGAAGAAGGGAACAGAGGGACATTAATATAGTGGCAGGGGTCACCGACTGGTGAAATACTGAATCAAATACTTGAAGTAGGAAGATATAGCCAAAGGTTCCCCATACGGGTGATAGGGCAGTAAAATGCATCCTGTAGAAGCAACATCTACCAGCATGGCTGTAAAGGAAGAATGGTCCAAATACTGGGTTTCCTCCAAGACAACTACAAGAAGGAGAAGTTTACAGACAGGAATGTGAAACATACTGAAAAATCATTATTTTGTGGAAACAGTTATAAAGGGAGTTTTAAAATCATACAACAAGACTTACATTTATGTTCACCCACCATTCTTTCCATCCATCTGTTTCCTTGCAACCAGACATTCACCCACCCATGGACACCAAGACCCCCCCGGGCACCATCACAGAACATGGAAGGCTCTGCCCTGTCCTCCTCTGGTACCCAATCCCAGCCACAAAACTGGGGCCACAGGGAGATGAGGATTCCTGTTGCCACCTGGGGCAAGCAGGAGATCTAAGACCAGGTCCACAAAGGGCACTACAACAGGGATATGTTCAGGTGCATTGCCCAATAGATGCAAGAGCTGGGCCACAACAGGGTCTGGGTGCATTGCTGATCTAGTCCCACTGCCAGGGTGACTCCTGGGTCATGCATCTGGAGAGGCTTGTAAGTGACACTCCAACACTCTCATCCCCCAGTCTCATTTGATCCCTACAGAAAGTCTGTGGGAGCCAGGTGACTCCAAATCTCACAGTGCAGGCAGCTACTGTACCAACCCCTCAAGCAACAGGAAAAGCTCCCAGGCAGGAGATCAATTGCCCACTACCAGGTCATAGGCATTGAGGGTTGCAAAGCCTGTAAACCCTACTCATCAGGGTAACACTTTCGGTTCCCATGGATGGAGAGATAATAGGCCTGGGCTTTATGGACCTCCCTGATGGTATGTGTGGCTGGTTCTCCAAACATTAGTCATGGGTTCTTTCTCCCTAGCCTCTCTGTTCTGTGCAGGCTCAGAACACCATGTCTGATCTGCATGCTATGTCTCCTCTGCTCAGGCTTCATGGAAGACCTCCCTCCTGGTCTTTCAGGTTTTGTGAAGGATAGACACAGTAACAAAGAAGCATAGCAGGTTCTCTTCCTCCACCTCAAAGTGTGTGCTGAGAGCCCACCAGCATGCCTTGAGGCAATCAAAGGTGTTCTCCACCATCATGTAGTACCTAGTCAGATACTAGTTGAAGTACTCCTTTCAGTGGTCCAGCTTCTTTGTACAGGTCTTCATGAGCCAGGCCAGGAGATGGGTAACCCAGGTCCCTGATGATGAGGGAAAGGACGAGGATGGTGCCAATGATAAAACTGGGGACCCCGGAAGCATAGCGTCCATTCTCCATCATCTGGGAGAGGGGGAAGTTGTGAAAGACACAGGCATCCCAGAGAAGATGTGGGTGAAGTAGCCTTGGTGGTTGGCAATGCCTTGCAAGGTGATGAGGAAGTAGTCCTTGCAGTTGATAAATGCCTGGACACCTTGAGGTGGGAAGAAAATGGGGATATTGGTGATGTCCATGTAGTTGGGAAAGCCCATGCAACAGAAGCTGGCAACCATCAACTGCAGGTTGACAAGACAGGTCTATGCAACACTGGTCAGGCTGCAGTTGGAGTATTGCATCCAGTTCTGGGTGCAGGCACTTCAGGAGGGATGTGAACAGCACTAAGAGGGTCCAAAGGAGGGCCACTCACATGATCTGGGGACAGCAGGGCAGACCGTACGAGGAGTGGCTATGGGACTTTAACCTGTTCAGCCTTCACAAAAGAAGGCTGAGAGGGGACGTGGTGGCCATCTATAAACTTACTAGGGGGGAACAGCAGGGAATGAGAAAGACCTGGTTCCCCCGAGCGCCTCCCAGAGTAACTAGGAATAACGGCCATAAGTTGTTAGAGAGTAGGTTCAGACTAGACATTAGAAGGCACTACTTCACAATCAGGGAGCCTAGGATCTGGAACCAACTTCCAAGTAAAGCACTGCTGTCTCCTACCTTGGGCGTCTTTAAGAGGAGGCTTGACGATTACCTAGATGGGGTCATTTAAGCCCAGTTTTCTCTCCTGCCCAGGGCAGGGAGTCATACTAGATCTGCAAGGTCCCTTCTGACCATATATCTATGCAAATGATTGGCCAGGATATTCTGGATAAGGCACACCTCAGGGATAGGCTGTCTGGTGTAGATTGAGCGAAGGCTACATGCTGCTGTCCATGAAGGTGGCCTGGCACATGTGGGAGGCCTGAACTCCATGTTTGTCATCCCAGGTATATGGGATAATCTGCTCCCACCAGTCACTGCTGGTGGTATAAGTCCAGAAGTGGCTCCTGACAGTCTGGAGGCCATGCCAGAGCACCCCAACATTCATGACATCTTGGGTGGCCTCATCCTTGTCAGCCATTTGGAAGTTGGTGACCCAGTGCAGGATGCTTGGCAGGTGCACAGTGTGGTAGCTAGCCCCATGTTGGACTGGTGGCTCAAGGACAGAAAGCCATATCCCATGGGTGAACAGCTACCAAATCATGTCCAAATTCTCACAGCCTATGACAAAAGTTGCATAGAGTGACAAGCAGGACATGCTGTAGCTCCTGGGTCTGTGTGCTGGGGTTGAGGTGGTGGAACACCACTGGGGTGGGGCAGGACATGGAGGCACATGCAATTAATAATTAATGCAATTAATAAGAAAGAGCACTCATTCTGAGGCTGTTCTAGAAGCCTCTTGGTGGACCACAAGGTAGGGTCTGCAGTGAGATGATTAAGGGTTGGGAGCATGGTTGCCCATGCCTGGCAGTCAATAAAGAGGTGGCTTGGGAACTTGGTTGCTCTTGGCAATCTCCAGCAGCCTGGAGAGGCCACAGGGCATGCTGGGAGGCATGTAGGAGTACTCCTTGCCTGTAGTCTTTGGCCAGTGCAGGGTGCCTGCATGCAATCCCCCTCCCCCATGCCTCCCTCCTGCACGCTCACCCCAGAAGAGCAAATGTGAAATCTGTATGCCGTTCACTCCTGAAAACCACATAACTTAGACTGATTCCTTTCCCGGATTTTTGAATATCTGTACATGGCCCCAGAGTGCAGTGGTAAATCCATTATCCTGGCAATGAGAGTCCTCTAAGTTAAGCCAGAGTCCAAACCAACCACTACTTGTCGTGCAAACCAAGCACTTCTGGAGTTTGAGACAGAAAAAATTGCTTCAAATTCACAGTTCACATCTCCACATATATTTTGCTGTAAGGAAAAATAGAATTTCAGGGTTCTTTTAAAAAAATATTGTAGGGGTTTCCTGTAACTTTCACTACTTTGAAACTTCCAGTGTTCCTGATCATAATCCTTAAAATATTAAGATAATAATAATGGAAGAAAAAAATCAGCTGTGACTCAGCAAAAAGAAGTGCACAGAAAAAAATTGTACAATCTTTGCTGAAACCCTTAAGCTAATTAGACTGTTTAACTAGATTGTCTAATAAGAAGTAATCTTTCTGTGAACAAGAATGAAGGTATCAAATATGCTAAATTAAAATAGTTCACTGATTAGATATTAAAAATGTGCAGTTCTATATAGCCTGTTCACAGAGTTCCAAAATGAAAAAATATATTTTCCCAAACTATTGCTATTGCAATTCTACTTGTCATAATAATTTCATGGAGTTCCCTACTATTCTTTTCTGTGTATAATCCCTGCATAACACTGTATCAAGAGATAACAATTCATAGGAAAATGGTCTTTTTTTTCCTCCTCAGTCAGTTTTCAATTGACTTTAAAAGAAAATAGCTTTTCTTCTTTAGCCCAAAAAACCCACTTATAATACTTTAGGTTAAACAATGTGATCTCTAGAAAATACATTATTTATTAATGCAATTTCCTGTAAATTGTAGGTGCTATACACTCTTGGCCAATTTAAAAGGCTTCTCCTTCAAATACGCTGCAACATTTATTTTTGGTGCTAGAAACAAAATTTAAATCCTAATGCATGCTATTTTAATAGCAAGATAGCATACTACTTAGAATTGCGATGTAAGAACTAGTATTCTTCTCCGTTAGTTTCTGATTAAATTGAAATATTATATTATGGAAATTAATGTGAAAATTCTGACAAATACTTCCTCTCATCTTTAGATAGAATATGTCTATGATATTTATTTGAAAGTGTCCTACTGTGCCTCTTAAGATGGGGCTATGCAAACCTCCTCTAGTGCATGAAGAGCAGTGGGATATTGCAGCTTAGAACTCCAGGTCTATGAGGGCTGTACAAACAGCAAACACCTGTGAGCAAGGTGGTTAATCAAGGAGGTATTTCCTAGGATGGTTTAAGTTACATCTACACTGCTTCAATAGAACTCTTGGGGAAACCGCTTTGAAGCACACCCCACCCTTTCCAGCTCTGTAAACCCCAAAATGAGGAAGTTAAGCCACACTGAAGGTATTTTTTGCTGCCCCACAAGATAGTGGAAACGAGTAAGAACAACAGGAGGGTTGCTCTAATGGCTGCTTTACCACCTACCTCATTGCTAGCACATGTGGAGCAGGAGCACCTCTCCTGAAAGCACCATGGAAGTGGTATAGAGAAACCCTGATAGTTTTGAGGGAATAGATCCATGCTGCCACTTCCATTCCACTCTATTTTTGGAGTCCTGATCTCTAGTTACTTGGAAATCCTGCTGGGGTATGCACATTGTGCATTGTTTGTGAGGGCATGTCTGTCTTTATGAAAGAAGCAGGAACAAAGCAGAAGAGTCAGATAGAAAGTAGCAGAATGTCAAGGTCAGAGCCAGAATAGGCAAGGAGGAAATAGCTCATGGAAAAGAGGAGAATCTGTGGACTTTGTGGTAACTGAAAAATGGCTCAAAATGCTTGCTGGGTTCTGAAAACCAAGATTTTGCACATTTTGGTAAATAAAGTACAATTACCAGTTTCTTACCCATCCCAAAAGAACTGAGGAACACAAGAAAGGTGTAATAATTTTATTATCTTTTTTCAATAAAATTTCCTCTCAAAAATCTTTTTTAATCTGAAGGAAAAAGAAAACTGCTGAGAAGGAACTGGTCAATCACATTTTACATAGTAATTTGGGCACATGTCAATACCATTAACAGTGTGATAAAACAAGGAATAACTTTTGTGGTTGGTTCCCATAACATCTTTAATTGCAAGTGGCTAAGCATCAGCTGATCAGGCTCCCAGCCTTGGGAGCACAGACACCCTTTGATTCCCATTCATTCCTGAGCCTGGGTGCAGAGATCAGCTGACTGGCTTGCTACTTCTTGTTGCAGGGGAAGCCTGTTATTATGATTGGCACAACTGGAATTTTATCATTGATTCCACAATCACACCTCCTTGCCATGCACATGTAGCATGGCAAGAAGCACAGTCATTAGGATCCTACATCAAATCCCACACACCTTTAAATGAACATCTACCAGGCTAACTAAAATCAGTCGTTTCACCTTATTGTTAAGTTGCATTCCGTACATTTGAAGAACTGTCCCATAACAGAAAAACACCGTTTTGGGTCATTGTAATATTTACTTCAAAATGTTGGTATTCAGGGGACTTGTTGCATACCAAACCCCTGCTACATAATGCATGCATTCATTAAATTTTTTAATGAAATTAAAAAAAAGACAAACATGGAGAAATAACCTCATGTGCAACAGAGGGCCAGGCAATGAACAAAAACTAACTCAATTATTTGCACACTTCACTGCATAGAAATTAGCTGAGTAAGGCTCTACAGTAACATCAGACTGAGTAAGGGAAAATGATGCAAAAAAATATTATAACAAACACTGCAGTAAGCAAAATGCAACTGAACCTTGCAATTCTTCTATGTCCTAGGCGTTTATAAATCATCTACTGCAGCATAATGAGTGAAACTAGAGAAAGAGGATGGACTTTCAGGTGGGATTTAAACTGTGGAAAAACTAGAACTATGAAATACAAGTAAATGCTGAGCATTGCCAAGCAAGCAATAGAGCCTCTGACTGTAACACTGGTGCCACCCTGCCCTACCACCTGTCAAACTATAACTATGGCACCTCAGAATAATTAAAAAAGGCAAATCTGCCTGCTTTATTTCATTTCACACTGTTAATGAATCCTCTTAGTATCTAAAATCCATGAATGCAGTATTTCTATATATTTTCTATAAAAATTGAAGTTGATAGAATATTGATACATAAAACCAGATTATGGCCCATGCTACAGATGCCTGTGCTGCTTCTTGAAGGGTGTTCTAAAGTAAATTGGTAGTGGAGTCACATTCAGATTCCCTGCGGTCAGAATAGCATAAGTGACTACCACCCCCCCTCCCCCCACACATGCCAAAGTGCAATTGTATCTAATGCATGATCTACCCAATCATGCCTCTACCATGCCACATGTGCATGGCCAGAGGCATGATTGTGGGATCTCACATTAGATCCAATTGCACCTCATTGCCAGTGTAGGTGGGACCCCAATCCTGGGCTCCCCCTGCATCACCAAGAAGCAGGTTCCCATGGCTCAGAGCCCCCTTTGCTGAGGGGGTCCTAGCCACAGGGGCCATGGACAACTGGCATCAAGAGTCCAATGCCTAACAGAGCTCTTGGTCACAGCTGCACCTTACTCACAGCTGGGACTGAAAGTCCCCACAACTCACATGAGACACAACCAACTGAGAGTCTTATTGGTCATGGGACTCTCAGCCCTGGGTGCATGTGTGGGTGTGGGGTTTCACACAACCCAGAGTCTTGGGGATCATGGCCAAGGGTTTCAGGCTGGGTATAGTTTTAGACTGGGCAGCAAACAGTGCAAGCAGTTTGCAAGCATTTTGCTGGAAGCAAGAGAAGAGGAGAGAAAAGCCAGGCTCCAGATCTTGCTCTGGTATGGTAAGTGAGCCAGGGCTACCTATGTGTTTGGCTTGCTGCGAGTTTGTTTGGTGGCCT
Source organism: Caiman crocodilus (assembly GCA_030014935.1). NCBI lineage: Eukaryota > Metazoa > Chordata > Crocodylia > Alligatoridae > Caiman > Caiman crocodilus. The sequence goes on from JAGPOW010001338.1 coordinate 56,734,979, forward strand.
GTGTGTGTTTTGGACATGTGTTCTCAGCAGCTGAGAGTACTGACTGACTGCTGACAGGCTCTCTAACCTCGTGAGGAGGGCTGTAAGCTAAGTTTGCCAAGGATAGAGACCAAAGCCCTGAGGTAAGCAGAGAAGTGGGTGATCTGGATGAAGCAAAAGCAGGGGGTAACTGGGGAGGCATTCTCATTTTTCCTGGGAAAGTAGGGCAATCAGCTAGTTTTCTCAGGTGCCTTTACACAAATGCACAGAGCCTGGGAAACAAGCAAGAAGAACTGGAAGTCCTTGCCAGTCACAGAGCTATGACATGACTGGAATAACAAAGGCTTGGTGAGATATCTCACATAAAAGGAGCATTGTCATGGATGAGTAGCAACTCTTCAGGAAAGACAGACAGGAAAGAAGAGGAAGAGTTGTGCTTTATAGATTGCTCAGTGCTCCAGTATGAAACCAGAAATAAGCCTGTAGAAAGCCCCTAAGTTAGAGCCAGAGGGGAGAGCAACAAGGGTGATGTCATGGTGGGTGTCTGCTATAGACCACAAGGATGAGATGGATGAGGCTTTCTTCAGACAGCTAGTGGAAGTTTTCCGATCACAGGCCTTAGTTCTCACTGAAGACTTTAATCAACCTGACATCTTCTGGAAGAGCAATACAGCAGTGCACAGGAAATCCAGGAATTTTTTAGAGAGTGTTGGGGACAACTTCCTGCTGCAACTGCTGGCAAGGCTACCTAGAAGCCGTGCTGTTCTTAACCAACTGCTCACAAACAGGGATAAACTCAGTCTTCACAGGCAAGGTCAATTCTCAGAGTACTGCACTTGGCAGCACAGTTTGGGAAGGAGGTAAGAAGCCAACAGTGGCAAAAGAATAGGTTAAGGACTATTTAGAAAAGCTGGATATGTACAAGTCCATTGGGCTGAACAGGATGTACCTGAGGATGCTGAGGGAGTTGGTCAATATGCTTGCAGAGTAACTGGGCATCATCTTTGGAAACTCATGGTGATTGGGAGAGGTCCCACATGATTAAAAAAGGACAAATCTAGTGCCCATATTTAAGAAAGGGAAGAAGGAGGATCCAGGAAACCACAGACTGGTCAGCCTTATCTCAGTCCCAGGGAAAAAACACAGAGCAGATCCTCAAGGAAGTACAAGATGGATGAATGGACTGTAAAGTGGATAGAAAAATGACTGGATAATTAGGCTCTGAAGGTAATAGTCAATGACTCAATGTCCAGTTGGCAGCTGGTATTGAATGGAGTGCCCCAGGGGTTGGTCCTCAACCTAGTTTTGTTCAATATTTCCAACAAAGAGCTGGATGATGCGCGAGAGTACAACCTCAGCAAGTTTGCAGATGACATCAAGCTGGAGGGAATAGTAGATACACTGGAAGGTAGGGCTAGGATTCAAAGAGTCCTTGACAAATTAGAAGATTGGGCCAAAAAAAATCTCATGGGGTTCAATAAGGACATGTGCAAAGTCCTGCACTTAGGATGGAACAATGCCATGGTACTGGTACTGATACTGGTACAGGCTGGGGACTGACTCACTAAGCAGCAAGTCTGCAGAAAAGGATCTGGGGGTTACAGTGGACAACAAGCTGAATATGAGCCTACAGTGTGCCCTTGTCCCAAGAAGGCTAATGGCATGCTAGGCTGCATTGCCAGCAAACTGAAGGAATTGATTCTTCCCCTTTATTTGGCACTGATGAGGCCACATCTTGAGTACTGTGTCCAGCTTTGAGCCCCCACTACAGAAAGGATGTAGACAAATTGGAGTCCAGCAGAGGGCAATGAAAATGCTTACGGGGCTGGGGCACGTGATTTATGAAGAGAGGCTGAGGGATCTGGGCTTACTGAGTCTGCAGATGACTGAGGGGTGATTGAATAGTAGCCTTCAACTACCTGAAGGGGGGGGGTCCAAAAAAATGGATCTAGACTGTTCTCTATCATGGCAGACTCAACAGAATAAGGAGCAGTAGTCTAAAGCTGCAATATGAAAAATTTAGGTTAGGTGTTAGGAAAACCTCTCACAAGCGAGATAGTAAAGCACTAGAGCAGGCTACCAAGAGAGGTTGTAGAACCTCCATCTTTGGAGGTTTTTAAGACCCAGCTAGACAAAGCTTTGGCTGGGATGATATAGTTGGGAATGGTCCTGTTTTGAGCATGTCAGCAGCAACTGGGTTGCCAAGGGATCTTACCCATGAGTTCCCTGAGTGAGTCAAAATCTGCTTTTCTGAAGTCCCAGGTCCACACTCTGCTGCTCTCCTTCCTTCCTAGATGACATCCTAAGGTCCCTTCCAATCCTGATTTTCTATGATTCTATACTGCACCTCTGCAGCTGATAGGACTTCCAGTCACAGGAAACCTTGCTACATGCATACATTGAAGCTTGATAGCAACCAGGTATAAAGTTAGTACACACATTTTTGAGGTCTAACTTTATAGCTGGTTGGAGTTTTTTTATTGTGTGATAGCTATTTTGCACATGTAGCTGGCCTCAAGGTAGTTGCATAGTTAACCAGTTAGTTGTTCAATATCTGTAATGTGTAAAGTGGGACTTAGATACTTTTGCTCCAAGCTTTTCTCACCTTTAAGGAGCAGATTTCTGGCACAGCTCAGGATCTAACCAAAAAAAAGAAAAAGAAAAATATAAGAAAATAAGACCCATTACTCTGCCAAAGCTAGTATGTTTTGTAAAAATAAGAAAACACTGATATAAGAATACTGTGATGCTATAGCGTGTTTAAAAATGTTACATTGTTACTGTTTATAGTTGTTCTTCAGGTATGGGCAGAATGTAGAACCTGAATTGAAAAATCATTTTTACAAAGATATTCAGCAATCAAGCAAGAGTTGCCAGTTATTTTTTTTTAACTTATTTGGGAACAAGGTTACCAATTACAGTTTTGAAACATTTACATAATCAGAGCCATAAATATGTAACAGCAATTCGGTGACAAAGAAAGATGAATTTTCACCTGTTTCTCAGATATTTCAGACAAGGTTCTTTGGGTAAATCTGATATCTTCTATTAGACCAACTCAAATAGTTGAAAAAAATCTTCTTTGCGAGCTTTCAGGTACAAAAATCCGAAAGCTTGCAAAAAATAATTTTTCCAACTATTTGAGTTGGTTTAATAAAAGATTTTGGTTTACCCAAATAACCTTGTCTGCCTATGTCCTTAGACCAATGTGGCTACAACCTATGAACATGGGCCGACAATGTGGGGATGCAGTCAGGAAGGTCAACTGTACCTTGTCATGCATTCACAGATGCATCTCAAGCAGGTCCAAGGAGGTGATCCTCCCCCTCTATGCAACACTAGTCAGACCACAGCTGAAGTATTGCATCCAGTTCTGGGCGCTGCACTTCAGAAGGGATGTGGACGGTATGGAGAGGGTCCAAAGAAGGGCCACCCACATGATCACGGGTCAGCAGGGCAGGCCCTATGAGGAGAAGCTGAAGGACCTGAACCTGTTCAGCCTCCATAAAAGAAAGCTATGGGGGGATCTAGTGGCAACTTACAAACTAGTCAAGGGTGACCAGCAGACATTGGGAGAGTCCCTGTTCCCCACAAGCAGTCCTGGGAGTTACAAGAAACAACGGGCACAAGCTAGTGGAGGGTAGTTTCAGGCTGGACATTAGGAAGTGCTATTTCACTGTCAGAGTGGCTAGGATCTGAAACCAACTTCCAGGAGAAATGCTGCTGGCTCCTACCCTGGGGGTCTTTAAAAGAAGGCTGGATGAACATCTGGCAGGGGTCATTTGTACCCCAGTACTCTTTCCTGCCACGGCAGGGCGTCGGACTTGATGATCCACTCACATCCCTTCTGACCCTACTAACTATGAAAGTATACCCCTCAAATATTTCAGGATATTCTTAATGTTTTCCAGGTTTAGAGCCTTTCTGTAATCTTCCCATGCTTCCATAAGTATAACTGATGTCAGTTGTCTTATAACATTGATCAAAATGTATAATATACATATATACATTAATACACATAATAACATATATATGTATAATATAATATATTTGTTTATATACATTATATAATGTATATAATGTAAAAGATACTATTTATATTTGAATGGTTATGATATTAATTAGAATATTATAAGAAGCACCTCAGAGGATACGCCTTGAAAGCAAAATGAAAACCTTTACTGGGATATAAAAAAAATTGGATTTAACACAGCCAGTGGCTTTACAGTTCATAACAATTTAATAACTATTTCTGCTAATCTCCCTGCACTCCACAGGTGATGGAAACCTTTTTTCTTCTTCAATGGTCCCGCTCTTCCACTAACTATATTTCATATTGTATTGCATTTTCTTCTTATAAGGATTCTTGATAACCTCTTTTTGATATTAGGTTTCAGTCCTTCTCCATTACTTTAAGTGGACCATTTGTATTTAAATCGAGTTACATGTTATGTAGCTTAATTGTTTCTGCTGCTTTCTCAGACTTAAAGGACACTTTATGCCTGAAAGCTTGTCCAACATTTCTCCCGCCTATACAGTTGGTCCAATAAAAAACATTACAAAAAACCCTTGCCATACATTTCCTGGACCATCACAGCAACACTCCACATCCCGCTATTAAGATTATGGGACAAATTGGCCACGTTTACATGAGACACTGACTGCCAATACAAATACTAAATGACAGCACAGCAATGGCTTTTTCATGATACTGACTGCTCAGTAGTCTGAGAGTACTGCACAGTAGGATTGCGTGATGGTTTCTGCCATGCGATGCTACGCACAGGTGTCTCAGGTTACTGTACAGTCAGTGTCTCATGTAGATGCAGCCATTCCATTCTTAATTACACTGGCTTAAATCCAGAGTAATTGTTCTGAAGCAAATGCAGGGTTTTTTTAGAATCTAGACCAATACAAGCAAGAACAAATGTAATCTGGTGTAATACATTCTGATATAAAATTGGTATCTTAATCAAAAAAATAGTACTATATTCTAGGATTGCTCCATTGGTTCTGCAGTAGCTAATTAAGATAATATATTAGGATAAAATAGAAAACAATAGTACATTGTCCTTACAAGGCATTCAGAGAAAAAAATATTAAAACACATATAAAACAGAGGAAAGCACACAAAGATCAGAATTAAACGTTTATCACTCAAACTATCTTGTGGATAAGTGTTCTTCAAAAATTAAAAAACAAACAAAAGCGATTTCATACATAATACCACATGAAGCTCCTGTCACCTAGATAAATCTCACATTTTTTTCCTTTAAAACTATGGCATATACAATCCAATCTCACAAGTAACTGCTGGATAAATATACCCTGACCTCAGCTTACAAGGTCATTCTCTATAATATTAGAGCAAGCAAATCTTATTCTCTGGATTTCAGAACTTTAGGATTTCTCTTTTTCAAGGGCTTGTGTTTGAGTGGTACCACTTGAATAGAAAAGACAATTCTTAGTTCTTCTAGTTCCGAAATGGGTGTTAACATAATGCTATATGATCACAGTAGACAGATACCCAGCTGGTATAAATCCACTAATATCAAAGTTTGTCTGACGTACACCGCTGGAGGATCTGGGTTTGTACTTGTCTTTCTTTTGTGCATGTGTGTAGAAGATTAATCCCAAATTACTCCTCCAACCCTTTGCAACAGGGCCTATGTCCTATAAAACTAGCCTAGAGGCAATTCTGAGATAAAACTCCTCTTTAGAAGCCAAAACTCCTGTAGTTTACCTGACTAGTAAATCACTATGTATGCCAGAACACACGGTAAGGCTGGAAACAAGGAAAGCAACATAGTGAAACACAATACAGGCAATAAAAATGATTTGAGGGCTAATCAACTGTGGTTTAAGTAAAATCTTTGTTAGAAAAATGACAGCATTAAATAATCCTACAGCATAAAACCTCACTACAAGTATCATAAACTGCAAAATCATTTTGAATTAATATTATAGATCTAAATATATGTGATACTATATATATGGAGTCAACTAAAACAGCTCTAGTAATATATTGTTGTTGTTGTTATAAAAAATAGTGAAAACAGCTACCTGTACTTGGTGCCGTATGCCACCTTCTCCCTCTTCCTACTCTGTCTACTGGAATTCTTGCCATGCATTACACTGTACACATGCAGAAGTGATCTCAAACTGCACTAGGCACTTGTTGATAGACACACATGTACTCTAATCTACCATACACAGTTCCTTTTTTGTAATAAGATTCATCAGAGTCTTTTTAAACACTGATCATAAATGTAAAACAATTCTGCATGGCTTCTAACATATGGTTAACAAAATAACTGATCTTGTGTAACTTCTTAAAACTGGACAGGATATCAGATAATATTTCTCCTTCTCTTGTTTGTGGTTTTTTCAAATGATTCTTCCCTTACCTGGAAATCATGAGATTCTCTAGGGTTTTATTACTATAATCAGACTAATTATAATTGGTTTTCATATTAATTATCTTTAGAGGATTTTGCTCCTCAAATCCCACCTTACTCCCTTATTTTTTTGTTTTGTTTTGTTTTTTACAAAAAGACTATTTCAGGACTGGAAGCACCACATTTACCATATCCCACACATCTTTTCCGCCAAAAAATTAGCCTTCAAAAATTGGAGTGTATGTTTTAAGCAGGGAAGCTGATTTTCTGCCCAAAATAGAAGCAAAAAAAAGCTGAAGGATGGCTGCTGCTTCTTCCAATCTCTTCCCTTCAACAGTCAATGTCTGTTAGCTACTCCTGGTCTTCACGCTCCTTTTTCACAGCCCTGCAGAATGTTTTTAGCTCTTTTCAAAATCCTAGACCTACCCATAGAGTCTTGTCTTCACCAGCAGCTACAGTTTCAGCTTTTGATTGAGCAGCCAGGAGTCAGAAATGTAACTATGTGGCTGGAGCACAGGGACAGCTGCTGTACAGAGCAGAGTGGCGACTTCGGGTTGCCATCACACCACCAGCACAATTGTGCAGCTACAGCAACAGCCATTTTTTTCCAACTCCCCCATTCCTAAGTCAGCACCCAGGACAGTTGCCCCACCCTAGTTGCATCATTACCAAGGGCCACTGATAATTCATCTGTGAAAGGTTTAGCTGAGCAAGAAAGGAGGGGTGAATGAACTGAAGTGACTCTGCCCCTGGTCTATAAAACCCTAATGGGAGGGGAGGGGGGAATCTTTTTTTCTTTGTTTTGCCTTTCCTGTCTTATATGGAGGCATTTCATATGTGGAAAAATAAGGCATATCTCTTTTGATTAAAGTTATGAACACAATGGTGCTCGTAAATATTGTTTGTATCAAAATACTGGAGAAACCTTTGTATTTAAAATTCATAACCTTCATCTTTGCCATAAAATCTTTCTCCATAAAAAATGGAGAAAACACACATGGGCTTTTTTAAACACATTCTAAACCATTTCTTTAGTCAGAAACCTCTTTCATACTGCTGCTTCAATGTGTGTGGTTTCAATGAAACCTCTTTTACCTTGCTGTTTCAAATGCTCTGTGGAATGCTTCCGGCCAAAACTTCCTGCCTGTCCCCATGTGCTTTTCTTGATATAGCTCTCAAAGTCCAATAAAGCAAGTATGTCTTTATACTAATTAGAACAATTTTAACTGGATAAGAATAAAAACAAGACAAAATTGAACTGAAATTTAAATATTAAAGACCTCAAATGGTGAGGGTCTTTATACCCAACAATGTCCAACTAGTCAATGTAATGCCTAGACAAATAAAATATTTAAAGAACTTGAGACTTGGATTCAAACATTTTGCTGAATTGTGACAAACTTGAATATATATTTTAAACTTTGTTATGGTTATAGGAAAGCCATTACATAATAGGATAGGAGCAGAGAGGTCTTAACTTTTTGTTTTGTCCATTTGCTTGCTCTAAACCTGCATCTTCCAGTCTAATATAATCTGTTTTCTCTCCTGTAAGCTATTTGTTTCCATATGTGCAATCATTACCTGACCATTGGTGACACTGGTGTAGCTTCTATAATCCTTTATCCCTAATCCAGCTCCATTTGATGTACATGTCAACACTCTTACTGACTTCAGTGATTCAGGATTAGACCTTTAATTTTTCAAAGGTCTGATCCTTAATAACACCAGGGACCCATCTCAGAGCCAGATCAAAGAATGGATTTCCAAATTTACCTTGCTGCATTCATCTCTTGTATTACACTTTCCATTTCAGTGGATCTATAAATCTGGCCCCTAAATACATTTTCTAACATTCTCTGTTTTAAAGGGGAAAATTAATATTTTACTGTCATAGGATCTTTGTGTTTATTAGGTAGGAGTGTAGATACCATCTTGGCCGAAAATGTATTTTTGTCCCAGCTTGATAAAATATTTAAGAGGTTAGTTTTATTTAATTTATCTAATGATTTAATTGTGAGATGTAGGGAGGAGTTTACTGTGACTTATCAGGGCATGAATGGCTTCATTGTGTCTTATTTGACAAGTTGGTTAAATGTGTCTAACAGCACTTATAGTCTTATTCTATAGTCAACTAAATTGCATCATTTTCTCATGTAAATTAAATTATACAACATAAACATTTCATATATTTTACATCAAATTCTTCCTGACATCTGAATGAGACTATGCAATGTAAAACCACTCCCAATAATTTTATATTTAATATAAAAATACATAAGTGTTACAGGTGCTCACAATTTTACAATGTGTATTCCTAAAATATATATTTGAAAGCAAATTTTTCAATGTAAATATTAGGTACTATTAACTGCATATTTTTAATTTAGTTTTCTATCTATAAATGACATTTTGATTAAAAATATTGTGACTGGGAGCTTCAGACCTTTTTTTTGACTTTTAATTAATTATTTATATTTTTTCCTATGACCAACTGATTTCCTCTGAAGTGTACCATAATAAATAATTAGCCCTTGTGTCTTACCTTAACATATCTATAAAAATGTATTGCTTTTAAGAATCATAAAACATTGAGGTAGGAAAGAGTTTTCGGGTCACGTAGTCAAACGGTCCTCACAAAAGAATATACTACTCTATTCCTCCACTGTCCCAGATAGATGTTTATCAAGTCTCTTGACAACTTCCACAAATCACAGAATCATAGAATTTTAGAAAATGAGAGTTGGAAGGAACCTCAGGAGGTCATGAGGTACTACAACTTTCTTAATCAGCTTGTTGCAGTGTCATACTGCTCTTACAAAATCTGGAGATTTAATCTACACGTTTCCTCCAGTTTAAACGCATTGCTGCATATCTTACCTTCTATGGAAGAATGATGTTTCTCCATCTTTCCTATGGCAGCATTTACAATATTTGAAAACTATCACTTTTAATCTTCTTTTCTCTATGCTTCAGCTTTTGTTTGTGTAGCTTGCTTTCCAATCCTTTTATCCTTTTTATCACTACCACTGGAACCTTCCTATTTTTTCCACATTCTTCTCAAAACATGTTTCCCAAAACTGGAAGTGATAATTTCAGCTGAGGCCTTAAACATGCCTAGTAGAACAGTAATGTCACATCCCTTATTATTGCAACTCAAAACTGCACTTATTTCCCGCCCCCTCCAAAATCACATTGCTGAATCATTGAATTATGACCTACAATGACCTCAAGCTCCTTACATATGTGTTTTTTCAACTTAATCTTTTCACCTATTTTATGATTTATCAAGATCCCTGTGTTTACTGCACAGTTGACTAATTAGCTAATTACCTGTGCAGTAAATGTTGTGTGTCTACCTATTAGCCTAGAGTAGATTAATTAACTCGGCAGTAGAATAGTTCTTGTAAATCATAAAACAGTAAATACAAATACTATCTTGCTGCAAAATGTTTTACTCCACAGCAATAGACATGTAGACACAGTCCCAGGTGGCTGGGGCACAAGGGTGATTCAGTGCAGGGGCTTTCTGCTGACTAGCCCCGCACTGAAGCAACCTTGTACCCCAGCCAGCCATCCACAGCATGCTAAGCTTGGGCTGCTCTTACCTGGCTCTACGTAGTGTACTCCAGCATACATGTGCAGACACAGCACCTGGGAGCAATAAACTCCTGCTCTGGTGTTTATTGATGCACACTGGCTGCATCTATACAAGTACTAAGTCACTGTGCAATAACCAGGGTTACTGTGCAGTAGTGTCTCTGAACAGCTTTTTCATGATGCTGACTGTACAGTAGTCCAAGATTACTGTGCAGTAGTGTCACATCACTCTGTCTGCCACATGACTCTACTGCATAGTAATCATGGCTATTGTGCACTCAATGCCTCATATAGACATGGCCATTAATAGTACATGTAGACATGTCCTTTGAGTTTTAATCCTATTCCCCTAAATGTTCTATCAAAGGAAAATGAAGTTGGTTTGGCATTTGTTCTTAACAAATCAATGCTGGCTGCTAATGATCATTTCCTCTTATTCCAGATACTTGCAAACTGACTTTTATAATTTGTTCGAATAACTTCCTAAGTTTTGAAGCAGGTATGACTAGTTTACAATTCCCCAAGTGGTAGAAATTATAGGAATGCCTGGTTTATTTATGATGCCCCAAGTTCTCTCTTTTCTCCTCTTTAAAGATGATTTCTGTGTTGACCCTTCTCTTATTTTCATAGAACCAACTTGTCATCTGAAGGTTTTAAATCTTATTTCCACTGACTCTTGAGATTTCTTCAGCTACTTACTTAACACCCTTGAGGTGAATCCATCAATCTCTACTGACTTAAAACCATTCATATTTGCCAAAATTTCCTGATGTGCTCTTTATTACAATATTCATTCCCTACTCCCTATTCATATTCATTTTGCTAAACATCTAGCCAAATTTTGCCCATTTATATTAACAGCTCACCTTCTCCACTGGTCATTGTTCATTGGCTTTTTTTACCTTTCCCCAAAGGACCCTATTTAAAGCCTTCCTCATCCAGTAGCTAATGGAAAACATACTCTTCCCAGCCCTAATCAGATGGATACCATTCCTACATGGCCATCCTCTTTCACAGAGCATCACGTCAATCTACTGTTGGAGAAACCAACACTCACAAACACTACCTTTTTATCCACTTAAGGTCCCTATGTAATCTTTTGCCTTTAATAAGGACATCAGCAGATCCAGGATTCCATAAAAGGTATGTCTGGAAGCAGCAACTGGCACAACACTGACAGCTGCATCCTTGCTCAGGGGCAGACAGATCATGCCATAGGAAAAGTATCTGGGACCTTTTTCTTTTTTTAAGACCCTGAATCAGTAAGAATCCCTCCCACCATCTCCAGACTCAGAACCCCTTCCCTTCTTCTTCATAGAATCATAGAAGTAGGATTGGAAGGGACCTTGTAGATCTTCAAGTCCAACCCCCTGCCTGGGCGGAAGAAAACTGGGCTCAAATGACCCCAGCCAGGTAAGCATCAAGCTGGTTCTTAAAGACCCCCAGGGTAAGAGCCAGCACTTTGGAAGTCGGTTCCAGATCCTAGCCGCCCTAACTGTGAAGTAGTTCCTACGGATGTCTAATCTGAACCTACTCTCCAACAACTTGTGGCCATTATTCCTTGTTATCCCGGGGGGTGCTGGGGGAAACAAGGTCTTTCCCAATCCTTTCTGGTCCCCCCTAGTGAGTTTATAGATAGTCACCAGGTCCCCCCTTAGCCTTCTCTTGTGAAGGCTGAACAGGTTCAGGTCCTGTAGCCTCTTATTGTAGGGTCTGCCCTGCTGTCCATGGATCATGTGAGTGACCCTTCTCTGGACCTTCTCAATGTTGTCCACATCCCTCTCGAAGTGGGGTGCTCAGAACTGGACACAGTAGTCCAGCTGA
>JAGPOW010001338.1:56746876-56793685 GCA_030014935.1 Caiman crocodilus
AGTCCAGAAAGACTACATCCACAGCGACACCTGCATCCAATGCTTTTGTGACCTGATCATAAAAGGCAATCAGGTTGGTCTGACATGACCTGCCCCTAATGAAACAGTGCTGGTTGCCCTTGAGCGTCATCCCTGATGCCAGCCTATCAGAGATGCACTCCTTGATGATCTTCTCAAAGAGTTTTCCCAGGATTGAGGTAAGACTGACGGGCCAATAGTTGCCTGGGTCCTCCCTCCTCCCTTTTTTAAAGATGAGGACCACATTGGTTATCTTCCAATCATCTGGCACCTGGCCCAAGCACCACGAGTGCTCGTAAAGCTGTGCCAAGGGCCCTGCAATAACCCCTGCTAGCTCCCTCAACACTCCAAGGTGGAGAGCATCTGGACCTGCTGATTTGAACACATCCAGCCCCTCCAGAAGCACTCTAACCTGGTCCTCCTCAACCTTAGGTCTTGGGGCATTCTTCTTGAGTCTGTCTTGAATCACAGTGGGGGACTCCCGGTCCCTGCACAAGAAAATGGAGGTGAAGAATTTGTTAAAGAGGTCTGCCTTCTCCTCTGGCGCAACCACCAGATTGCCCAACATATCTTGCAGGGGCCCCACATTTCCCAGTGTCTTCTTCATCCTCCTTATATAAGTGAAAAAGGACTTTTTATGATCTTTGATCTTGGACGCTAGTCCTAGCTCTACGTCTACCTTAGCTTTCCTAACAGCCCCCCTACAGGCCCGAGCAGTGGAGGTATACACCTCTTTGGAGATCGCCCCCACCTTCCACCGGATGTACACTGCCTTTTTGGCAACCAGGCATTCCCGGATGTCCTTGTTGAGCCAGGGCAGCTTTTGGGCACTCTTGCCGCCCTTGCTTCTTGTTGGGATCATCACCCCTTGTGCCCTGAGTATGGTATCCTTAAGGAACAACCACTCATCTTGGGCACTGAGTTCCCCTGCCCTTGAGAACCCCAGTGCCTCTCCCACCAATCTCCTCAACTCTTCGAAGTTGGCCCTCTTGAAGTCTAGGGCTACTGCTTTGCTGCAGGCCCTTGTCACCCTGCACTGAATGGTGAATTCCAGCAAGCCATGATTGCTATCACCCAGGTGGTCAAGGACCTGGAGCCCCCTTACCAGATCATCGCCTGTGGCCAGGACCGGGTCCAACAGGGCATTCCCTCTGGTGGGACTGTGCACCTCCTGGGTTAAGTGGAGGTCCTGTATCTCAGCCAGAAACCTCCTGGAGCGGTCCGACCTGGCTGACTGCTCCTCCCAGCAGATGTGTGGGTAATTTAGATCACCCATGACAGCTACATCCCTTGTCTTAAGTGCCTCTGCAAGCTGGCCCAAAAATTCCCAGTTCAGCTCCTCCCCTTAGTTGGGGGGTCTGTAGTAGACCCCCACCATTAAATCCCTCTCCCCATGACCCCCTCATATCTTTACCCAAAGTCCTTCAGCTTGCCTCCCCTCCGACCCTATTTTGCTGGCAGAGGATGTGTATTGCTCTTTGACATAGAGCACCACACCCCCTCCCTTCCTTCCTTCTCTATCCCATCTATAGAGCCTATAGCCCCCAGTGCTAACTGCCCAGTCGTGGGATGAATCCCACCATGTTTCTGACCCTACTATGTCTGGGTTTGAACTGGCTATTCTGAGGGCAAGTTCCTGTTCAGTAGCACTTCCCCTATTTCCTCTATCTGGGCACAGGAAGGGGAGACCCAATCATCAACACCACCAACTCTACTCTGCTGCAGCTAGAGATGTGATGAGCAGCTGCTCAGAAAGCCCAGCTTGGCCAGAGACAGCAGCAGCAGTGGGTAGGTTCCCCGTCCAATGCTGGTGGGGAACACCAAGGGAGGGAAAACTTTCTTCTCTCCTTGGCTAAGTTTGGATCCCATGCAGTTGCTTCCCACAACCCTGGCTGGAGTGGGAGAGGAACAGCTTTGGGGCCACCAGGTCAGCTGGGGACAGAGGCAACAGTGGGCAGTGTTACAAGGCTGAGGGGATTCTTGAGGCTGTTTACTTATATAGTGTATGCAGTCTGTATAGCTCTGTATCGCAACATATGGTTACTAATTTCTAACATTTGTTCTCATTTTTATAAATCTGTTTGTCATCTTTTATAACCCACTTATTGTCAATGATAACTGTGATTCCAGAGCATTTGACCAGACAGGCAGGCGCCTTCTAAGGAAGGGGGGAATGTAACATTTCTGAGAGTGTGACTAGATAATAGTGTGATTCTTTTGGCTGACAAAAATCCCCTCTGCTAAGAGCTGGCAACACCTGTATGAGACAGGAAAGGCCAAGGTGCCCTAGGCCAAGGAGATGGCCCGTGGCACATCTCGGCTGGTTCTCATTGGTCAAGCAGCAGATGGCAGGGAAGGGTTTGGAGCAGAAAAGCAACACTAAAGATGCATGAGCAGCCTCAGAGTATCTCAGAGGCACACCCAGCCACATCCAGAGGTGGGCATTCACAAGCAGATGTCTCCTTTCTATGCTCAGAGAAATAAGTACAGAGGTGTGGGGGGGGTGGGAAAGGAGAGGAAGAGAGGAAAGTCTGAGCATAGAGGGGAAGGGAGAGTGCACCATGAGGCAGGGTGATTCCTCCCTGTTTCAGGGACTTTAAGAGTCCTCAGCTGCTGCTCTATAGTATGGTCTGGGCTCTGTAGGGGACTCAGATATTCAAAGCTGAAGGAAACAAGAACCACCAAGCTATGCTGTGGAAAGGGTGAGGTATGTCTGTGCCCCATAACAAGGACGATCAGTGCAAGAATCTTTTGGGACCAAAATAATTTTATCCTCTTGCACACAGCCTCAAACTCCTTGATCTGCTCAGGTCCATTCCAGAAGGTACTAATACAAAGATTTAAGTTGAATATTTATAGGCAGAAAACTGCCATGACTTTTTGAAGCACTTTATATGCAGCATATATTAAGAGTTTTGTAACCTCTTAAAATCCATTTTCATTCTAAAATAATTTCTAAAATACTTTACAGGGTTACCATAGTTCTCTTTCTGAAACAGGAATACCTGTCAGGGGGGAAGGGGGTAGGAGAGAAAGGGGGCATATGATGGGAGGGGCAGTGAGCTGCCTATGCCCTGCCCCTTCCCCTCACTCCCAAGCCACAGGCCCCCCCAACCCTGCTGCTGCCCCTCACTCCTGACCCACAGTACCCTGCCCCCTAGACCACACTGGTGCCCCTCACTCCTGACCCACAGCCTCCTATCCCCCCAGCCCCGCTGCCCACACAGTTTCCTGCTGCCAAGGAACCTCCCCACCGCGTTCCCCCACCTTCTGCAGCTGCTGAGCCCCACGCACAGCCCATATGATAGCTCAGCCTCCAATTTCTTTCCCCCACTGCCCTCAGCTCCAAGCAGCTGGAGCAAGCTGGGAAGTACAGGGAAAGCAGAGGCAAAGCAAAATATCAGACATTGGTAGATACTTAAAAAAAAAAAAAAAATCACCCAAACAGAAATGGGAGGACCCAAAAAATGACACGTCAGGGAAAACCTTGCCATATGGTAACCCTACTTAAGAAACTTTTTTTCAAGTATATTTTATTCTCTGAATGGTTTGTATGCCAAACAATGGGTTACTTTTGAGAAGATATTCAGACTAATTCATCTGAATGTAGAATTGACCTTGGCGTAATAAATGAAATTACCAACAAATTAAACAGAATCTTCCTAGCTCCTTCTATTTACCTAATGCTGGATAGTACAGTCTGTACATTCATGAACATCTTTCTTGCTCATTATTTGGTGACAAATCTTAGCAATAGCAGAAAATTAAGCTCTTTTAGATTGCTACTGATTAAACCCAAAGCCAGGTAATCCATGAGCCTTTCAGGAACTGGATGTTTTCCAGTTTCTTAGTTGTTCACTGCTTTGTCATTCAACTGCCCCAAGCCTATTCACTTGGGATTGCTAATATACTTTCACATCAGGATGATTTTTCATTACTTTATTTCTGTAATAACACATGCCCATAGCTTCAGGTTAATATTACAGAAAGAAATTGACCTGAGGAGATTCATGTTAAATATTCTGCCCAGTAGCCTTGTAGGAATCAAGAATAAGGGATGGTTTAGGGTTCTAAAGAAAGTCATTTATTTTTAGTGGCTTTTATATTGAATGATTTTCTTATTAGATATAAAAGTTTATATAGCCACTGTATAGTCTATGTCCTAAAGCTGAAAGATTAAGAAAAAAAAGTAATAAACTTAAATCTATAGTTCTGACCAGAATTAAACAATGCTTTCTTTACAATCTTAGAAATATTAGTTGTGGGACAGAATTAAGGATCATATTAACCTACTACCATGCTTGATTTTCTTTTTATTTAAACTACACTTGATTTTACTTTTATTTAAATTAGTAGCACATATAATTTAATTGTATGCTTTTATCAATAACCACAAACTATGTAATTACATTATTATATCATATATATTGTTATTGTTAATTCCATTATATTGTTTCAGTCAAAGCTGTAAATTAACTACTACTACTACTAACCTACTATCTATCTGATCAAACTCTACCTTATGGTGATATTTTAGCAAAGCCAAAGAGTAAATATCAGCCTATGTTTCCTCCAGTCTAGCTGGGCCCTGCTGTTATTCCACAAGATTTTTTTAATCTTTTTCTGTTAATTTGATTGTTAAGTCCTCATGAGTCTTAAAAAGGAAACTACATCTGGGAAAGTGAATCATTATTTAAATCTTCTGAAAGCGCTCTAAGTGTACAGGGAACAAAGGAACTTAGAAAACTCTCTATGTGTTTGAAATAATGGAAAAGTTTGAAGCATGAAAGATGTAAGAAAATAAGTTCCACTAATTTAAGCTTCATTTTATGAAATTCATGCTCACATAGTGCAGACAAAGCTTTTGAAAGCTCACTGATGTCTAAATGCTCATTCTCTGCTTTTTCTTTTTGCAGTGATTTTAAAATAATAAATCTTTAAAAGTGTTTTCATTTTATCTCATTTCATTTGCATCTTACAGCATGTTGTGTGTTTTGCGATAAAGTGGTAGAAACATTTTTTTTAGATGTAAAGCAAATCTTATGGCTTTTTTTCTTGTTTCAGGGGAGTGGAGGAGAAGGAGTTGAAGGAAAACACCAAAAATGAAATGGGTATATACTATTATAAAACAAATGGAAGGTGAACCATAAAAATGTAAGAGTAGCCAAGACCTTAAGAGATCTGTAGCCAAGACCTTAAGAGATCTGTCTGCACGAAGGCAATTTCAGATGTGATTAGACCACCCCTGACTCATATTGGTCTAAAATATTCTTTAAAACGTTTATTTTTTATGTTTTTATTTTTTAAACACATAGACAATATCCTGATGAGTGTGCACTTGAAAGGATGCACATTCCCTGTGTGACAAATAGCAACAGCACATATTTGAGCACCTATAATCATGAGCACCAGTCAGTCAGTCAATGACCACCTATTTATTCTACAGCATTAGAATAGGTGCCTTAATATTTTACTTTATTGCCTGCTCCTTCAGTTGCTTTGCATGAAAGACTTTTGAGTCTGTTTCATAATGCAAACTATATAAATAAGGTGTTTCAACTATAAGCCATCTGCATTAACATAATTTGTTCAGAACATAACATAAGGAATGCCATGTTGGATCAGACTTCAAAGCTGTCTGGTCCAGTATCCTTGACCTCATAGTATCAGAGAGTAAATGCTAAGAAGAATATTTACACGTGGCCTTCTTGCCGTTCTTCTCTTTCAGGGCACAGACAGAAGAATAAATCTCCACTTTAACTGATAACACTTTGCAGGAAGCGTTCTGAGGTCAGCAATCCCCTTAAATAAACATAAGTTCACTGTTTGGTTTCAGGGGGGGAGAGAATGGATCCTGCAGCTGGATTCCCCTAGCATTGGCCCCTCTTCTCTACCAGCTTAATTTTCTGTTTTATTTTCTAATACTTATTTATCTTTTTATTTTGAACTAAATGATGGACTGATATTTTCAAAGAATTATCCACAAAAATTCCAAAATCCTTTTCTTGAGTAGTGACAGCTAACGTAGAACCCATCACCATATATGTTTATCTCAGTTTATTCTTCCCTTTGGACGCAGCTACACATGAAATTAACATGCCTAAATAAACTCTGGAACAGTTCACACCAGAATCAGCTGCTCCTGAGTGAAGTATCTTTACACGTGCCCAGGACTGCAGCAATTCGACACAGGGTGGTCCTGGGTACATGTCAAGACATTGCACCTGGGAGCAGCTGACTTGGAGCAGGGGGCCAAGAGGTCAGTCATGGGCTCCAGGTTGCAGCAAAGGGACTGCCCAGGGAACAAGGATGCTACAATGTGGGGCTGGCTCACAGACAGCCCCCGCACTGTAGAACTCACACTCCTGCCAGCCCTGAACACCATCTACATGTATGTTGCTTCACGCTCAAGTACTCTGCTGTAGAATAGTACTTGTCCTTGGAAGTACTATCCTATGGCAGAGTTAATTTGTTTACTTCACCTTAATAGGGATACATGAGTAGACTGTGATACTTTACTGCAGAGCTAATTAGTCTACTCAGCAGTAAAGTGCATGTGTAGATTCACCCAGTGTGCATTACTTTGCACTTACCAACATAGAAATTCATCTGCTATTTTGTTGCCTGATCCTTCTGCAGTTCTTCATAATCAGTTGCTTTTAACCACCTTGAATAATTTGATGTTTTATCTCTAATACAGAGAAGTGGAAGCCAAAATTTAAAATAAAAAAGTGAGAATAAATGTACTTCTCTCTGCTTAATCATTATTCAAATGATTAGTCTGCTAGTTTTAAATGCATGTAAACTGCATATTTATCATTCGTAATTTATCACATTCTATTTTATGATGAAAACAGGGATTCAGAAAATCTGAAATTTGCAAACCCTTTCCAAGTGAATTGTATTAACAAAAATACTATACATAAGATAAGGACAATGATCTTACCATTAATTAGGCTTCAGTAGGAGCATTATGTTTGAGAATGTAGAGAATTTGGAAAGGATCCAGAGGTAGAGAAAGATAGAAAGCAAGAAATTTGAAGAAAGGTTGAAAGAAGCAGGTATGCTTAGTTTGGAGAAATAAAGATTAAGGGAGGACATCATAGCAGTTTTCAAATATTAGACATGTTGCCATGTAGTCAGGGCATGTAGCAAAGTGTTTAAACATCAAAGCAGATTTAAAATCAAATATCTGGAAACATTTCCCAACTCTAAGAGCAGTAGACAATGTAACAAGTTGACTAGGGCTATCGTGCAATCTCTTATACTGAAAATTTTCAAACAGAAGCTGGATAAATATCTGGTTTGAAGAACATCATAAACTGCATCTGTGCAGAGTTGGACTACCTGACATGTGAGGTATTTTTCTAACACTATCATTTTTTTTAATTCAGTGGTAGAATAGAAAGCATTTCAGAAAACATTTTAGAGTGTCTATACCTCATTTATTACTGCTGTAATATTATATTATACTGCTTATATAATTGCTATTTTAGCAGAAATGATTCAGTTTCCTCTTTGGGGGGTGGTTACTATTTATCTATTTATTATTTTATAGTGATAGTCAACTCCTGAAGTGGTTTTATAGTTTTCAGAACATTTAAATTTTGCTCACATCTCCTACAGATACTAATTATCACGTTTTTATTACTTTATACCCCTAAAAAGCCAGTAGATCCCACCTGTATGTTTCTTCTGTTCTTGGTTACTGGGCAAGTCTCTCATGTTTTATCTTCCCTACTTTTTCCCCACTCCAAAAAAAAAAACCCACCAAAGAATGGTAATCTATGTAAAGGTCAGCAGACTGATTATTCAGCAGGTCTAGTACAAATCTGTAGAAAAAGATTTGTGAATTTCTCTTCAAATTAGATCCTATGGAGTACATTAAAGAGTACTGTGACAGTATTGTGCCAGCAGTCTCTCTCTTACTGTTGATTAATGCAGACATCCCTAGCAAAAAACAGCACAGTATTAAAGAGCTTCCTTTTGAAAACCTTGATTACTCCTTTTTTTTTCTTCATGCTTGATTTTGTGTTTTGACTGTCCTTAGATTGTTTGAGGGTAATCTGTACTGCAGGGTGATTTAGGTTGCAATGAGCCTAGGGCTGTTGAACTGGCTCAAGTGCTCCTTCATACCAAAGCTGGCTCATGTCCAAATAGCTAAAGTATCTTCCACACTAGACTGAAGTTTGCAATAGTTCTGTAACAGCCTTTTTTACAGAAGGCACCTTTGATACTTGTCAGAGGAATGCCTTTTTCCAAAAATACAGCAGCATAGAGGAACTCAGGCCAAATTTGGAGACTTTTACCCATTCAAACTGAGCAGTTTTTGATGAATAAAGACCTTTCCTCTGCAGTCGCCTGGGTCCTCTGTACTTATTGGATGAACGAGTTACAATATGCTGAAATGCCTGGGGTGTTCTTCAGGAATTTTCAAAAACTGTGTAGGGGACTTCCAGAGGGACACTCACAAAAACGTTGTTCCGATACAGAGGTGCTTCAGGAATGAGTCAGGAAACGGACACAGGCACTTCTGGTCTAAAACACTACCCTCATGTGAAGGTGCTTTGGGGCCAGCCTGAACAGGACATCTATGATCATAACTCATTTTTCCTCCACATTTCTCAAATGCAGCCCCCACTCAGCATCATCAAATAGCTACACTAGCAACTTGGGCAGTAAAAAAAAAGTTATTTTAACATATTAGTGCAAAATACATAACAGGAAAATCATGTTTCCACAGAATGCTATCCAAAATACCCTACACACACACCATAAACATCCCATTGCCCTCACCAGCTAAGGAACAGGTATGAACGCCTCATGACTCTCAAGGCTGGGGGAGCATGGGGACTGCAGACAGCGGGGAGGTCCCGCAGGCAGCTTCATAGCAAAGCGGCTATTTGCTTCAGATTAGGATTCAGGTGATTTGGGGGACAGTGATTCGATTCTGTGATTCAAATCACTGTCCCAGTTTGATTTGGCTGAATCAGATTTGGAGATTCAGCTACTGCCAAAAATCAGCAGAATCTCTGAATCACCCAGGCCCATCCCCCACCCGCTCTCTCAGACCCGGCAATGTGCCCTGCCTAGCCCAGCTCCTGCTCTTAAAAAAATAAAAAAGAGCCCACACTCACTGGCAGCTGCTCAGTGCTGGGTGATCGCCCATGCTTCATGGGGCGCTCTGCATGAGCCCCTTGATCCCCCCACTGTCCCAGCCCCCCATGACTGCCCCACCCACCCTAGCTCTGACTCTTTAAGAAAAACAAAAATAAAAACGTCCCAACTCACCAGTTCCTGCCCAGTGTGGGGGGCAATTCCCACTGCTCCCCATTGATCTGTGCTGCATTAGGAACTCTGCACAAACCCCCTGAAGCCCAAAGGCGGCTGCTGCAGGAACTGGTGAGCAGCCATGGGGAGGATGGGGAAGCAGGCAGAGGGACAGGGGGCTTGTTGCAGAGCCCCTCCATGTAGTGTGGGGAAGCTGGGATCACTGCCACACCAGGCAGCATGCGGTAAGTAGGAGCATTTATTTTTATTTTTTTAAAGGGCCACAAGCTGGGCCAGGCAGGGCAGCTATGGTGGGGCTGGAACAGTAGGAGGGGGGTGGAAATTGGGAGCCTCATGGCAGAGCTCCCTAAGCAGCATGGAGCAGTGGGTGGCAGCAGGGATTGCCCCACCAGCCAGGAGCTCCCGGTGAGTTCAGGCTTTTTTTTTTTTAAGCACCGGGAGCTGGGGCAGGCAGGGCAGCCATGCTGGGGCTGGGGGAGCAGGCAGGGGTCAGGGGGGCTGGAAGGGTGGGGGAGCAGGCAGGAGATGCAGCCTGGCAGGGGTTCCCCCATGGTTCCCTCCCCCGTTCTCCAGCCTTCCCTCCTCCGGCCCCTACTTACCGGCTCTGAGTCCAGCTTCAGCTTCCTGCTGCAGTGGACAGGGACTGCTCGAGTTGTCCAAGCTCTCCAAATTAATTCAGGTAGTTTTGAATTGATTTGGACCTTTTCATTAGTCCCCCTTATTTGATTCATATTTGGAGATTCAGCCACCAAATCAGGCTGAATCTCCTCTGAATTGAATCAGCACCTGAAGCATCGCACAGCCCTTGTGCATGTGCACTACATATTACCAATGGGAATAGACATATGTACACATAAATCCAAATATAGAAACCCACAAAAAAACATTGAAAGGAATGTTTCTGTTATCTCACCCTAAAGGTGGACAGGGAGGGGACATTTTCAACATTTAAAGTAGATAAAACAGCAATTAGAGACAATATTGAGGACAGACATCATTATTATCCATTTCTCCAAACATCCTTGATGCACTTACCTCCACATATGGCTCCAACAGCATCAGCCTTCCCATAATCCTGTGTAATGTGATATAGCCCCACAGGCTGTTTGAGATACAAGATTGAAATGAAAGTATTTGGCAACATGGAAGGGCAAATGGAATTGCACCCCAAAACATTCTACTCCCAAGGAGAGAATGAGGAAAAAAACTCAACCCCTCCCCCAAAATAACGCAAAACAAAAAAACCCACCATGAGTTTACTAACAACAAAATTTACTAAGCACTAGAAAGAGAAGGGTGCACCCTCAAGTGCACCAGGCTGCAGCTCCTTTACCTCCAGCTCCAGAACCTCCTCCTGAAGTTCTGGTTGAACTTCACCCCCACACCATTTGTTTTTGGACACCCCATCCATGGTCTCACCAAGTCCCAGCACCTCCTGGTCAACCTCCATATGGCCCTGGCCAGGTAAACCCCGTACTTGACAAGGGAGGAGGCTCTGGCCAGGAAGGTACTTGGAGACTGTAGTACTCAGTGTTCCCCTCCAAAGAACTTATTTTCACATTTTGAACCTTTGACCCCCACATCATTCCGACCCTCTTTTTCTTAGTTGTCTCAAAAACAAAAAGTTAGTTGCATCTTTCAACCTTTTAATAGTGGGGACTATTATTTAACTAGATAGGCCCCAAGGCCCATGATCACTGGAAGATACAAATAGACAGGAGCTTCTGAGGCCCAGCCACTTAGTGTCTGGGGACACTACCCCTTGTGCCAGCTGGACTGCTGAGGCAGCCCTAACTTGGAGTGGCCCCTGCATCCTCTACCCACTGCAGCAGTCTGGCAGTGGGGGCTGCTGCCTGGCTGTGACCTGCTGCCACCTGTGACAGCATCTGCCTCCTTGGACCTGCAGCCCCAAGGCTGCATCCCTGCCAGATTCAGATGGGGTGCCCCCACTCTGCCATCTGGGAAGCTATCGCCCAAAGATGTGCTCTTTATAGTGGCCAGTTTTGAACTGTCAATGCATGTCTTCTTGGCCTCAAATGACCAAGAGATCAGCCACCTCATCTGCCCTCCAGCTGGGTCCCCAGTGCTGGCCCTAGACAAGCTTCTCTGCATGGGTCTCAACACCTTTCTCACTATAACGGGGGGCCTTCTTGGGGCAGATTTAACCATGGTCCGCCCACATTCTCTCCTGCCATGCCTTGATGTAATTAAGCAGGAGGCTGCCCATTTCCTGCCCCAATTCCAGGGTGTGCTATCTGTGGCTCCATTCCTCCCCCACACCGCAGCCCAAGCCTCTCAGATGGCATCTTGATGTTATTATAATCACCAGCCACCACACTGGGCCCCAGAATCCTCCTAATTGCCTGGATTCCTCCCCTCAGGCAGTCTATTCCACCTTCATACCAGGCAGCGTAGCTCCCTAAACTGCTTCCCCTTCAGGTGTGGTTCGCCCCCCCCACCGGACCTTTGGCTCACTAGCCCTGGCCCATCTCCAGGCCAACCAGAACCCCAGGCACACAGCTTTTGGGCATTCCTCATGGTGGGCCCCTGGCCCTTTAACCCTTCCAGCCCTGGCCCCAGTATTGACCAGTCAGGGTAAATTCAGACAGGTGTGAGTATATGGCCTCACTCTTTCTCCATGGGGTCCACCCTCCAGCCCTCCAAACAAAGGGGTAACCCACCCAGTTGTGGGGGCTAGGGGTTAAGGTGCCCCATCCACCTTTCACCAGGGTGGTAACTGGCCTGGCATTTCCTGGGGGCTCCCACATCACTGGGAGCCCCACCAGGTCACCCACTCCCAGCAGGGTGCAGTTTTAGGTCATGCCAAGCACCAGCAGCCTTCTTACCATCCCCTACAGCTCCTCCCTTACCTCCAGATGATACCAGCAACCCTCCAACCAGGCATTCTTGTTTCCTAGCCTCCAGCAGCAGAACTGCCCTGTTTATATGGGCAGCCCTAGGTTCAAAATGGCTGCCCTCATCAGGCACCTGGCAGCTGCCAGCTCCAGACCCATAAAGTGGCAGGTACAAACAGTGCCCTGCCACATTCACCAGCAGAAATCCTAGTTCCCTGTTAGTGTTCCCTGTTTATGTATTTCAATTCTCTGATAAGAAACCCAAATTCTCTCATTAAAATACCCAAAATAGTGTTCTTCTGCTATTAAAATGAAATGCCACTATATATAAGGAGGGCAATGTTTTATTGATATATTTACAAATGTAAAGCAATTTGGAGGGGTGAGTTAGGGGAGTTTGTGGATGCATGTAGGATTTGTGGGGGTGAGGTTTGGGGAAGTATGGCGCTTATGTGGGGCTTTGTGGTTTGTGGCTGGGTATGTGGATGAGAGGTTTGTCAGTGTTGTGGGTGGATTGTGGAGGAACTCTGGGTGTGGGGAGCTGTCTGGGTGGGGCTATATAGGAGCAGTGGGTCCCCTGCCTCCACAGGGGGAAGCCCCACCCTTCACAGCACATGGACTGCCGCCCTGCAGAGCCCACATCTTCCTCTGCAGGGCCCATATACACCTTCCACAGGACTCTAGCCCTTCTGCAGGATCTCAGCCCCCCTCAGGGCCCACAGTCCCTGCCCATAGAGCCCCAGTCTCCCTCACAGGGCCCTCATGCTCTCCCACAGGGCCCACATGCACTTCCTCTGCAGGGCCCAAAGCCCCTCCCTGCAGGGCCCTAGCCCCGTCCTGCAGAGTCCCCCCCACCGTGGAGTCTACAACCCCTCCCCACAGGGCCCCAAACCACCCCCCAGCAAGGCTCACAGTGCAACCTGAAAGCAGCGGTGGCTGTGGGGCACTCAGGGCCCACTGTAGCCAGAGCCCCCAGCAGCATGGCATGGCCTTGATCACCTCAAAGCTGGCACCACTTGTGCTGCCTGTCATGGGACTGGCCTGGCTTTTTGCAGTGCCGCGTGGGGCCATGTGGCTTCAGGCAGCGCCAGGGCCTCTCAGGCTGTCACCTAGGGACTAGCACCACTTGTGAGGACTATGCATCATGCCAGACCGGGTCCTGCCTTCACAGGCCCTGTGCACTGCTGGACGGGGCTGGATTCCATGGAGGAAGAACTTGGCCCAGCATGACACACGGTCCCCATGAGCAGGGTCAGCCCCTGCCGCTGGGGGCCCATGGCTGCTGCTGCTGTGGGAGGGCTGTGGACCTGTGGGGGGGTGCTGTGGGCCCTACAGAGGACCCATGCCTCCTGATCAGCCCCTACCCCCACACAACCCCTACATATGCACAGCCCCCCCTGTCCCTACTTACCAGGGATAGCACCCAGGTCAGCCTTGCACCTCTCCTGCTTGCCCCAGCACATGAACACAGCATGCTAGGGCAGCAGGAGGCACCATAGATATGCTCTGGCTGAATGCTAGAGCATCTCTTGCTGTCTGAGCCCCAGCTTGCCTCAGGGTACAGTAGGGAACTGAGCTCTGCACTGCTTTTCTCCACAGTATATTTATTTTATACCTGGAAATCCAGGTATCAAATGTTGAGCAAATATACAGTGCAGGAAACATTTTTTTTTTCTCAGCATGCCTCTTGTGGCATCTCAAACCAGTTTGAGATGCCACAAGAGGTGTGTGTGCTCGTCTGGATGCACCCATGAGGTTCAAAACGGACAAGTGCAAAGTCCTGCACTTAAGATGGAATGGTCCCATGTACTGGTACAGGCTGTGAGGACCAACTGTCTAAGCAGTAGCTCTGCAGAAAAGGACTTGAGTGTTACAGTGGACAATAAGCTGAATATGATCTAACAGTGTGCCCTACTTACCAAGAAGGCT
Source organism: Caiman crocodilus (assembly GCA_030014935.1). Taxonomy (NCBI): domain Eukaryota; kingdom Metazoa; phylum Chordata; order Crocodylia; family Alligatoridae; genus Caiman; species Caiman crocodilus. The sequence continues at coordinate 56,760,970 of JAGPOW010001338.1, forward strand.
AGCAGCAAGTAGAGCTGCATTAGTAGAAGCACTGCCAGCAGGTCATGGGAAGTGAGTCTTCCTGTCTACTCAGCACTGGTGAGGCCACATCTGGAGTACTGTGTTCAGTTTTGGGCCCTCCACTACAGAAAGGATGTGGACAAATTCAACAGAGTCCAGCAGATGGCAACAAAAATAGTTTGGGGGCTGAGACATATGACTTCTCAGGAGAGGCTGAGGGAACAAGGTTTATTTCATCTGGAGTAGAGAAGATTGGGAGGGGCTTTGAGAGCAGCTTTCAACTATCTGAAGGGTGGTTCTAAAGAAGATGGAGCTAGACTGTTCTCAGTGGTGGCAGATGACAGAACAAGGAACAATGATCTCAAGTTGCAGCAAGGGAAGTTTAGTTTAAACAGTAGTCAAAACTTTCTCACTTAGGAGGGTAATAAAGCTGCAACAGGCTGCCCAGAGAGGTTGTGGCGTCTCCACCTTTGGAGGTTTTTAAGACTTGGCTAGACAAAACTTTGGCTGGGATGATCCATTTGGGGATGCTCCTGCTTTGAACAAAATGTCAGACTAGATGACCTCCTGACATCCCTTCTAATCCTAATTTTCAATTATTCAGTGATTCTAGATATGCTGACACTCATTGGTTGTGGGTACCATGCTGACTGGCTAGATGTTTCTGAAGGAGCTTCTGGACTGTTACCATAATGTCTTTTGTGTGTGAAGGCAAAGCAAAGTTGAGTGGCAGAGTGTAGCCAATGTCTTTCATTTCTTTGAACTATGAATGTGCATAAGGGGGACTGTACTGATCTCCCTTATTATTTTGGTAGGTTTTTTTTAGATTTATCATCCTCAAACAGGTTGCCACTGCACCCTGGAGTGTTTGAAATCCTTTTAAGGGTGCCACATTGTGCCTTGAAATATTAGCACTGTTGACTTTTTTTCCAAGAGCTGCCTTGGTCTAAAAAGGTTGAAAACTATTGTCTTAGCGAATGGCTCAGAATTTTCACAATTTTCTGTATGTGCTAAGACACAAAGAACATTGAAAATACTGATGCAACACTATTCTGCTGTCTAAGGCTAGGCATAGACATTCAAAAAGTCCAAGGTGGAATTGATCTAAGTTATGCAGTTTTCTGTAAGTGGCGTAGTTTGGTTCAGTAGCAAACAAAACACACACTCATTCTTTGGTTGGGGGTGTGAAATCTTAGACTGGGTTTCGCCTTTTTTAAATGAATCTACGTGTTCAAAGCTGCTGTTTTATTATGAGTATAGACCGGTTTTGTGTGCAAAATTTCTGTTCTGTTATGGGTATAGACTGGTTTCCAATCATTTATATTGGTAAATGTATACCTGACCTAAAAATACCTGCCAAGTTTTTCAAGTCAATCATTGTGTGTCATTGCCTTTTCCCTCTATCTTTTTGTACTTTCCAGGTGATCTAGCAGTAGCAGCATGTGAAGTTTTAGTTCATTTTAACATTTCAACCCTCATAATCCTACCAAAAATGTGCAAGATCTGAAAGCAAAGGGAGCAAAAGCAGAAAAGAAGAAAGAACATGAAAAGTAAAAAGAAACCAGGTCTGAAAGACATGTTGATGCTTATACATGAATGGCATGTAAATTGAGGAAAGAGATTTTCATTTGCATTCAAAATAAATTAGAAGCCAAGTCAAACTCTTTTTCTAAAAAGAAAAAGGCTGATACAGGCATATTTTTTGTTTGGGTGAAAGAACTTTTACAAAATGTTGTGTGGACTGAAATGTAGATATTATTTTAGAAAAAAGCCAAGACCAGTATTGTAGCTTAGCCTAGTAAAGTTGAAAAGAAACAAAATATTAGAAATTATACAGAACTGGTGTAGGGCATGTGCACAAAGAAGATAAGGCATTCATAAGAACATCAAAAAAAGAAACACGTTACAGATACAATGGATGTATTATAACTAAAAATGTTTCCTGCATACTTAAGCAGGTAATACAGGAAAGCACAATTGCTTGTTGTGGTGGACTGCAGTTACACTACTTTTCAACATAGAGAAGTCTTTCATTGATCCTAAATATTAAAAGTCTGAAATATTTTCAAAACATTAAGAGAAATATGGAATAAAAGATCTAAAATTATTGAGTATTTAAAAAATGCAAATATGAAGAATAAGTTAGAGTATAATAATTAAATGCATTGATAAACTAAATAGATAACACAAAGGAAAAAGTTTACCATTTTAAAGATGACTCTACTTTTGTTTTGATAAAAGCAGTTCATGATAGCAATCCTGTGGTCTAGGATTGGTTACATGAAACTCTAGACAAAAATACAGAGATTTTATGAATGCCATTGACTGTCACAATATGTTGAGGAATTTTGGACTACTAATTTTTTTGTTTTTGCAATTTAATATATTTTTATTAGATAGATTTAGATGGATGCAATTAGAGAAAGAAGGTAGAAGATGCTACAAATAATTAAAAACAGTGGAGCTGAACATTCATACTTGTTATCAACTGAAAGTTTATGTAATTTATTTATAGAAAATTTATGGGGAGGAAATGTTTGGTAAGTAATATTGTAACATTTATTACCAGTTGTTTGTAATTTTCTGAAATGTAAACCCTTCAGCCTGGAATTATCCATCATTAATCTCTCTGTTTGGGGAAAGGGTTGTTTTATTTGATAGCTCTTGTCATTTTTAATGTGCATCTAAAAATACCCCAATCAAGAAGAATCTTTAATGCTAAAAAGACTAAGGAAAGAAATGAAACTGAAAAACTGAAATTAGCTTCCCAGTGAAAAAGTGGGCTATTAAAAATATTTCAAAATATTTCAAAATAGCACCTATTTTTGGTGTATTATTTTTGGGGCAATTAGCTTGTCACGCTTTATAACATAACGAGCTAGGACATGAACAAGCAGAAAACCTCCATCAGTGATCCTTTGAAAATATTGACATGATTGGTGCCAACCATTGAACTCTCAGTCTATGTTTTAATACCTAAACAAGTGGTCTAATTTTTTGAGATGCAGGCACCCATCAAATCCCAGAGAATCAAATGGCAGCCTCTATTTCCCCACCAGACTTTAAAGTCAGGGCAGACATATAGTTATACTGAGAAAGCCAGGTGAGGTGGAGAAGAAGCTTACCAAAGTGCAACTCAATGGGCACATCTATACAAGACGTTTACTACAGAGTAGGCTAATTAGCTCCTCAGGAAACGTCTTGCATCTACACGTGCAGCCCCATTAAGCCACAGAAAATGAATTAACTACACAACAGAGTAGCACTTACAAGTACTATTCTGCTGCGAAGTTTTTTACTCTGCAGCACCATATATGTAGATGCTGACACGGCTGACTGGAGTATGATGGCTGACATGGCTAGCCCCACACTGGAGCACCCTCATGCCCCAGCCAGCTCCTCCACAACTTGGTCAAAGCATCCTTGGGCTGGGTCCCCTTTTAACCAGAGCTGTTTCAACCTGGCTCAATGTACTATGGTCCCAGGTATACATATCAACACAGTGCCTAGGAGCAATAAACACTGATGAGGTATGTGCCGGAGTTTATTTCTGAACACCAGTATTACATGTAGATGTGTCCAATTTGACGTAACTGTTTTTTCTATTTACTCTTTACCCCTAGTATGTCAAATTAAACTGTAGTAATTTATCTCAGATGAAACAAACAGTAAATCACTGCAGTTTAGTTTTACTTAGTGCAGCTTACAAGCAAGCAGACAAAACAATTATACCAAATCGGTTGACTTTACCCTCAAATATTAAGTCTCCCTGCCCCCACTCTTTACAAAAGAGTAATTGTATATCTGTCCTAGTTTCATTGCTGTAAAGATTTGTAGATTCTCTCCTGAGGAGTTCTTAAGGTGCACACAGAAGGCGAAAGTTTTGATCCAAAACTCATTTATCTCGAATGGAAGACTCCAACTAATTTTGGTGGGATTTGGATCAAGAATAAAGTCAATGCAGTACAGCAGAGTGGTATCTGCCCAGAGTTTCACATTATGGAATGATGAGAGTTTGAGGAGGGAGGGAGTAAAATTTATCCTCTTTTTAAAAAATAAACAAGCAAGGAAAACCATACCCCACCAAAAGCACTCCAGACCAAAAAGCAAACAAAAAGATCATTTTTGCCTTCCACTGCAAACTTAGACCAACTCGTCATTTATCTTTTAATAGTGTCTTTTGATGGAGCGAGTACAAAATGAGAACAGTAGTCATATAGAATTTCATAATACAATACATATTTTCCAATGCAAGCATATGCCTTCCCCCTAGGTTTTTTTTTTCAATACAATGTATATTTTTGGCAGAAAAATGTAGATATGTAGTTTTCAATTTTTGGACTTTGAAGACATTTGCCCCTGAAATGTACCCCTATATTTTGCTCAGAGAAACATGACTTTAAATTCATAGCATGATCTGAAAGTTCATTTTTCAAGTATTTCCATTCCTCTGTGCAAGTAGTTTGCAAGCCACTGTTATAAAATAGCTTACATATATGGAGCTATTTTAATTTACCTCCCCTGACCCCCATCTATGCTGCTCACCCTCCCTAAAGCCAACTCATATGTATAGAATATAGGGGTATTCTGTAGATCTGTCATTTATTCCTCTGTTAATCTACTTTTTAACAAAAAAAATTGGGGGATCATATTAGATATTATTCTGACAGATAACATGTTGAGATGTGCAGGGTAAAAGGGTTATATGTTTAGCTCTGGTTGACACAGAAGAAGAGGGAAGGGAAGTACCTTTATGACATCACCCTATTCCTCCAATCCTGAGGTCAGAGAAAGGCCAAACAGGCCTTTAGTGGGACTGTAAGTTGTCTCTGTGGTAGCCAGAAAAAACTGTCTCATAGACAATGCTAGCCAGGGTGATGTGCACTTCAGTTTTACACTAGTCTTGTGTTACCAGGGGCTTGATCCTCCAACCTGCACCTCATTGCCAAGCATGGCTAAAAGCCCCTTCTGGGTCTCTAGACCAGGGGTCAGCAGAGTGCCATCCTACCCCCACAACCTTCACTTAAGATGCTAGTGTGCCGGGGGCAGACAGAGGGGGAGTGCAAGGGTCCTGATCTTTGTTGTGACAATGCAGTCCCAGCCCCTTTCCCACCATCTGCCCTGAGGCACACATGCCAAGCAAATTGCCTTCTCATACCACTCATACCTGGCACCTGTGCCAGGAGTTGCCTACTAGGGCTATGTGAAGCTTCAGTCACTGATTCAATTCAACGGAAATTTGGCCTGATTTGGTGGCTGAATCTCTGAATCCTAATCAAATCAGGAGACTCTTTAATCTCTCTGAATTGAATCAGAACCCTCTTAATTGAATCAGAGAGTTTCAGAAAGATTCAACAAGTTGGACATAGATACAGCTTTATATGGTTTTTCTACATATCTCAAGATACCAGGTGACTCATGAATGCTTGGGTGGATGGGGCATCCCACAGGAGCATGGGAGGCTCCCCAGCATGCTTGGCAAAAGCACTTCTGGTCCACTTCTGAGTCCACTGGGGAGCACGCAGGGCACCACCCCCCTATATCCCCTGGCTCAGCAACTGGTGCCTCCTAGGTTTTGGCGGGGGTCACCCAGGTTCCCCCTGCAGCCAATCACCAAGCTGGGGAGGAATGGGGGGGCCACTTCCTGGCGAATGTGGAAGTGGATAGGAAGTACAGTTAAAAGCCGCCTTAACCAGCACTTCATTAACCAACATGCTCTACTAACTGACATGTCAGTTGATGCCAGTCGATGCAGCAAAAGGGAAACTGGAAGTGGAACTTCTAGTTTTGTTGACTCTCACAGCCTGGGGAAAAGCAGCCTGCATGAAGTCCTCCCTCTGGCACACTTACACTAGGGGAGGGGCGGGGTTGGGTAGCACAGTTAATTTGAGATGTGGACATGCCAGACGCAGTGGGAGGGCCATCTTTGCCCAGCCATGCACATTTGGTTATCTGGCACCCCCTATTTCCCATGGGTGCCGGATAACAGAACTTTTACTGTACTTCTAGTCCACTTCTGGGTTTGCCACTGAGCATGTGAGCCGCTTCATCTACCCCACCATCGTATTCATGAGCCATGCCTGGTACCTTGAGATATGTAGAAAAAACACTTAAACCTGTGTCTATGGTTGAATAGCTGATTCTCTGAATCAGCATCAAATCTTCAGATTTGGATTTGGCTGAATCAAATTGGGGACAGTGATCCGAATCAATGAATCGAATCAATGTCCCCAACTCGGGCCAAATCTGAATCTGAATTAAATACAGCCCATTTTGCACACCCCTACCGCCTACCCCTGATCTAGACCCTATCACATTTCATCAAAAAATCTGCATCAAAAAATTTGCATGAACCGCTAAACAGGACATATGCTCAAAGAAGTCTGAAGTCCTAAATTTTGATTAAATTCCTTTACTGGGAAAAAATCTTCCTATGTGTATGCACCTCTCAAATGTCCTTGGTATCTTCTACTTTGATAACTGTACTGTAGGCAGCAGGATGCCAGTCTGAAATAAAGTAATTTATTTTCACTGTAAATTAATTCAATGTATAAATTGTACAAGTGCTTCTCTTCAGTTAATTAATTAAAAGGAAACAGGGGCACTTTGCCAGTTTTTGTCAGATATGATGAAAGAGTGGGAACAAATACAATCAGTTAACTAGCATATTCTCAAACTCTCAAACTAGCATATTAACAAACTCTATGTAAAAAGGTTATGAACTGGATTCTTTTCTGAACCAAATCACACTTGGTGCAAGTCAAAGAAGTGTGGCTGCCAAGAATATGATTCAGACATGAAATAATCATCAGGAAGTCATATCAGCTCTCCATGGTCCATATTAAAGGTTGATATGGGTATCTCAGCTCTGTAAAATGACTCAATAGATAAAGGTGGTGAGATGAACTTCCCAGAAAGTGAAAGGATTATAACCATACTAGAAATAACACTTATTGATTTAAATATTTTTCAATTAAGAATCACATTATAGAGATTTAGATAAGGTTTTCACCTACTGTAAAAATACTGTCTAGTAAAACAATGAAAAGGTCAAAGGTTACATATCTTTAATCTACTATTTTGCTACAGTATTGTAGTTCATTCAAGATCACTCTTTCTTCGTGTAAACTATTCACATATCCCCAGAACCCCAGCTAATCTTTGAGTAAGTTTGTCACAGAGCCAATTTTACCTTGCAAATGCTTTCTTTTATAAGATTAATTTAGGAATATTGAACACTTCTAGCTCTGACTTTTCCAACTCATTATTAATTTGAAGTAATTGAAAGGACCACACACTGTGGCTGAAATGCAGGTTGGAAGTTGGGAGGGAAGTAGTTTAAATGATCACTTTTTCCTCTTTCAGATCTCTTCCCCCCCCCACCTATCATTCTCATCCCTACAAGGTGTTTTGCCATCTTTTGTAAATTACTAATGATTACCTAGATATTTAAGATTGTTGTATTTCATTACTACTGCCCATGCCCCGGAGAGTCTTTCATAAATTTACCCAGGAGATTATCAAAGGTAATTTGTAAAAAGTTTTCTACCTAAAGCCAGATGTATCGACGTATGTATTGAAATGCGATATATTTTTTTCATGTTTCTTCACTGTTACTTTCTAACTTTCAGAATTTGTAGGTTGAGGGAATAGCTAAAGGGCTTGTAAATGATCCAAGCAGCCAAACTATGATGACAAACCAGGTAAAAAATTCAAGAGGAATTCAAACTGAAAAGGTGGTTTCCTACAGGAAAAGGCCAGTGATTGAAAGAAAGCTAAAATTGCTTCAATTTCCCTTCCATTCTATTTTATTTATTTGTGAATAGCGAACATTCCTAAGAAGGCTAATTAATAAAACACTTAATTTTTATTGTATGACTATTAAGTCTCTGCCAAAATAAACCACCCCCAAAGACTGATAAAATTTCCTATCAGTTTATTAATGATGCAACTTGAGAAAGGAAGTAGAAAATCAGAGAAAGCAAAAAACTATGGGGTGTGCGTAGGTGAGGGGACATTATTAGCTACAGATACAATGCCTTGGCAGATATAACCTATATAGATGTATTTTAAGTCACTTCAAAAGCATACATGTGAAAGCATAAGAATGAGGGCAATTTTAGTATTTTGACCCCTATACTCATTGGTCATGTTGTGGGTAGGGAGATATGAGTCGATTTTTCCATGAAAACAAAATTAGTATGTGGATTTGCTACATTCCAGGTGGGCATCATTATAAGCTGGTGTAGAACTGAGACATCATCCAAAAGTGACCATGAGAGGTTATCTTTGGACAATCAGTGTTCCCAAAAGATGAAATGCAAGTGGATTTAGTATAAGAAGCTGAGAGAATGGAAATTGAAATAGTGTGCTTGTAATGAGTGGAGCTGCTGTCACCAACTACAGAGGTAGTAAGTGAGGGTTACACTTTGCAGCACTGTGGGCATATCTGCACATTCATATTCATGTGAAACAAAAAACTCCAGCGCATATCACACTGGAGTTTATTGCTACAGAACACTGCACTTACATATGCTCTCAGGACCACAGCATGTTAAGCTGGGCTGGAGCAGCCCTGGCTGGCAAGGGGCTCTGGAGGTCAGCCTAACAGACCAAGGCTTTTCTGACCCAGCTCAATATGTTGTGGAAGAGCTGGCTGGGGCACAAGGGTGCTCCAGCACAAGGCTAGCCAGTGAGCAGCCCCCACACAGAAGCAACTTTGTACTCCAACCAGCCCCATCAACATCTATACATGCGGTGCTATGAAGTAAAAAACTCCACATCAGGATAGTACATGTATTTACAAGTACTGCCCTGCTGCAGAGTTTATTAGTTTACTCCGACCTAATAGCTCTGCACATTAAGTGCCAAAACATTTACTGCTAACTAGGAATCTCCACAGTAAACGTCTACTGTAGATGAACCCTGTGTGTGCTATTGTTGCCCTAATCACAAAGGAAAAACTCACATCCATATGTGGTTCACTCCCTACTGTGCCAAAGTGCAGGCAACTGGGAATCTCTGTCTTCCTGTTTTGTTAAGCTTCATTCCAACATCTTGAGTGACTATTCATGTGTGCCTGTTTAAAATTCACTCATGTATGAAAGCTTGAAATTTGCTTTCCAAAAGCATTCTTATGAATCTGAATCATTCAATTGTTCTAGGAAAGCAGGCAGAAATGGTTAAGGGCTATTCATTTTTGGTGGTAATTTACCAGCTGCAATATGTATTATCACTCGTGCATGTTTCCAGAGTCACTTCAACATCTGTGAAGAAAGAAAAAAAAAACGACACAGAAAAGAAAGACTATAATGAATGTTGTTCATCTAGAAGTTCTGTCCGTTTAGAGCTGCCTTTCTACAACTCTGTGATCTATTGGATTAGTATTTCACTATAATTAGACAAGTTAGTAGGATCTGGAGAGTAGTGCCAATGAAAGCTGTATCAATTGGTGACTGAAACAAAAAAAGATGTTAACCATTATACCCACTTAATCAGAGTGACATTATTGGTATAAGTAAATTAGCAATCTGGGGGGTTTTAATTTATTTTGGAGTGTCATGGTTCCCAAAGATTTTTACTGCATCTAACTGAATTAAATTTCTTGGCATAAGTAATGTTTTAAAATGTTTCTCTGTTTAATGTAGTTAGAATAGATAATAACTTCTTGTTAGTTATCCTATAATGCCTGATTGCATGAACTAGATACTTAAAACAGATGCTTAAAAAATGGTCAGGGAAAAGTATTTGTCCCTCTCTTGCTCCACCTGCCAAAAAATAGAGATTTGGCTGATTACCAATAGAGCAAATGCCACTATGAATACCCAGGGGACATGGTGGCAGGGAGAAGTGAGAAACCATATCACATTGCATTGGGTCAGAGGCAGCCAAGTCAGGGGCCACTCAGGGAAAAAGATGCCAGTCTGGGTCAGGAAGAAGGAGTAGAATCCAGGTACTAGCCAGGTCAGGAAGCCAGAAGGTCAGTCCAAGAGAAGGAACAGGTTCACTCAGGAAGCCACAGTATCAGGAAGAGTGTAGTCAGGGAGTAAGCTAGGTCAAAGAGCTAGGAGATCAAGCTGAGAGCAGATTCAGAACTCAAGTCAGAAAAAACATCAAGACAATCTAGAATCAGATTGCTCCTTCCTATTCTAAATCAGGGGTTTATATGGAAGAAGTGTCTTGTCAGCTGACCCAGCCAGCCACTCCAAAGTCAGTGAGTGGGCAGAGAGCTAAGTCCTGCCAGTGGCTTCAGAACAGCCTTATCCAGCCTTGTCCAAGTTGTAGGGTGGCAGGCTGGGATGAGTAGCTGTGCTGGTCAGTTTGAGGCAGCAGTCTGACAGATAGTCAAATCAATTCTAACTAGTAATATGGGAAAGGCAAAGAGGGATTAAAAGTATGTCTAAAACAGAGAGTTTAAATGTGATTGGCTGTTAAACTAGAAGGGGTGTTGGTTACTATAATGATATCCCTGATTTCCCACAAATATAAATTCTGTGGTTTGACAGCAAAATCATATAAATGATTAACACTTGTTCACTTACAGATCAGTATTGTCCATGACACAGTATCATATTTTCAACAAGAACTCCCATCAAAGCAATCAAATTCTGAAAGGGAAGTATATGTTGCCATCAATATTTTGCAACTGAATGTAAAATTTTAATTACCAATACCTTACACTAACAATTAAATCATGCACAGTAATGTTACAATAATGCTACAAAAGGAACATTAAAATAATCACTTGTTCAAAGTAAAGGTCATACCTTAATATTATTTTGGCATTTACCAGACCAATTTCAATTACTGAGCCTGATTTTCCACTGCCTGGCACCCCACATGATCATTTTACAAATATACATATGCGAGTTTTAAAGGAATACTGCCGCAGACTCTCCACTCATTGATACTTGGTGCCAGTATTCTACCTCTAACCAACAAGCACCCTAAACACACCAAGAAAGCTGTAATAATCAGCCAGACCCTCCAATACCACTGAATTTGCACTGAGAAAAACGTCCATGATCATAACCTCACAAATCTCAAAAGGTCTTTCACCCAACAAGAATGCTCCTCCAGAGAGATAGATCACACTCTTCTAAGAGCCACCCGGATACTACATGAAGAATTGCTGCAGTACAGAAGGAAAAGCCCCATGAATCGCACGCCACTGGTTATGACATATCATGCCTCTCTGGAATCTATATGAAAAATCCTCAAGCAATTGCAACCCATACTAGAATAAGACCTAATTCTTAAAAAGATCTTCCCAGAGCCACTGATCCTAGACATTTAAGAAGCACTGAACCTCACCAATCTCATCATCAGAAGCAAACTTCCTACAGCCCAAAACACACTGAATGGATCCATGCCATGACAAGAAATGTAAAACCTGCCAAGATATCTGTCTCAGGGTGCTAAGCTGAGCCTGCTCTTTTAAGGTCAGAAGCAGCCTAGCTAGAGAGCCCTGTCAGGAAGACAGTGCTCCACAGCTGCAGGTTGCCCGGAAAGCAGACCAATGAGGAAATTAGCTGTCACCTGCACACAGCTGACTGGGAGGAGGCAGGGCCATGGGTAAATATAAGCCCCAGGGCTAGAGCTGGCAGGGGTTAGTTCTCAGGCACCCAACAGGGGAAGCAGCTCCTGCAGAAAAGACCTACTTGAGGATGTTTGGTTGTCTGTTATGCTGTCTGCAAGATTAACAGGGCACCCAGAGCTCATAAGGTACCTGGGGCTAGGAGATACACAATACTAAGGGAGAATTGGTCTTCTTTAAGGGTCAAAGTGTGGCCTCCATTGGTATTGTTACGTTGTAGCCCAGGGGCTTGTACTTGTGTTGTCATTTGTATCAGTGGACCAGGTTGAGGCTAACAGGCCTGGAGAAGACCTCATTGGAGCAAACTATTGTGTAGAGCCCCAGTGCCAGAGGAAGATAGTAACAGGAGCCACAGATCCTAGTGCAAGAGGGGCACAGTAACAGGGGACAGGGGCCCAGTGACAACCGGAGGCCAAGTTAGGCCAAGACCTCGTCAGAGGGGCAATATTTATATACCACCTGCAAGTCATGGGGTGTGGTAAAGGGGAGGTTTTGGAGCCACCCATCTAGCCCATAATGCTTAAAATGTCCTGTGAGCCACTGACTTGGAGTAGGACCCAGCAAAGGATCCAAGATTATGCAGGGTTCAACTACTGGGGTTCAACAAAACTGTGATCACGCAGAAACTTGTAGGCAACCTCCCAATTTATTATTTTGACCAACAAAATGTGGCAGGTGAGATTAAAAGGTGTCCGCAGGACAAAGCTGGCACAGTCATGGAGCCCTAGGGGCATCACAGCCATCCCTGGGGACCCCATACCATGACAACTTGGCCCACACTTGCAGGGAGACAGTTAGAAAGGCCAAAGCAACTACAGAGCTGAGGCTGGCAACACAAATTAAAGATAAGAAAAAGTCTTTTTTTTAAGGTATGTAGAGAGTAAAAGGAAAGCACAGGGCAGCATAGGAGCCCTACTGAACAAGCAGGAGCAATTAGTGACAGAGAGGAGGGACAAGAATGAGCTATTCAATGAGTTTTTTGCCTCAGTGTTCTTCAACAGGGATCAAGATAAGTCTCCTAATGGGTTCTCAGATGGGCATCAGAGGGACAGCAGCCCATCAACTGTCTATGCTGACTTGGTGCAGTCACTTGGATGGACTGGATGTGTTTAAGTCAGCAGGCCTGGAATCTATGAATCCCCATTAACAATACTGTATCACTTGGTGGATACCAAGTGATCAGTTTACTTGCAGGTAAACTACTTGCAAGTAAACACCCCTGGGCAGGCATCTACACATGCAAGGAAGTGCAAGAAGATTTTCTGCTATGAGCAGGAAACAGCTCATGCTTCCTGGGAACCTGCAAGAGGCTCCTCCTGCCACCAGGGGGAGCTCTAGGCTCCCCTTTGGTGCTAGCCCAGGAAAAAGCTACAGGGAAGGAGCAGGTCCCAGCCCCCTGCCGCATCCACCATTGGGGCACCTAGCCGCTAGCTCACCCTGTTCCTATTTCCAAGCCCTATACCTTAATCACACAATTGGGGCAAGGGGCTGGGACCTGCCCCTGACTGGAACAGTTCACAGCCCATGCTCCATGGTTGCAGGGCAGGGGCTGGAGAGCCTGTTCCCTAATCAGCTCTGAGAATGTGGAGCTTGACAGGAAACAAGCTGGGGAACTTGTATCTTGATCAGTTCTGTCAATGCAGTGGGTAGGGAACAGCCTGGGGAGCTTGTTGCCCACTCAGCAACATAAGCATGGAGCTGAGCAGGGAACAGGCTCCCCAGCACCACCATCAGAAAGCTTCCAGAACCAGCTCCATGACTGTGGGGTCAGCTCTGGGAGATCCTAAGATCATGGAGCTCAGGCTAGGAAATAAGGATCTCTCAGTACAGGCCCCATGGTCCTAGCACCAGCCCCACAGGTCTCCCAACTCCTCACTCCCCAATCGTGATCTCGGAGTGGGGGGTTTGGAGCTCCCTCCTGCCAGACAGGGGGACATAGACCCTGCCTGGACTCCAGTGAAGAGCACGCCCTGGCAGCAGGCAGCTCCCAGGGGCAGAAAGTAATCTCCTATCCCTGGGTGCCTGGCTGACCAGAACCAGATTTGCTCCCAGTCAGGCATCTACATGAGCAATGGGTAGCAAATTTATTCACAATTAGCAAGGTTTACTGCTCAGTTGCTGCATCTATACTAGATGCTACTGCACAGTAACAAGCTAATCTACAGTAGCACATTACTCTGCAGTAGCATCAGGAAAAAAATGCGCAGGAACACTACTGTGCAGTAACACCAGTTACTGAACAGTCATTTAGTACTTGGTTATACAAATGGATGCACATGCTTACTGCACAATAAACTAAGATACTTCTCAGTAAAGTGTCTTGTGAAGACACGCCTACTGATACCTTTGTTTCAATGTAAACTTGGTCAGTGTAAACTTCAGTGGGCACATCAACACATGCAAATAATCCAGGACCAGTTTACCCTTGAATAAATTACTTGAGAGTAAACTCATCCAGGTACCTGTCTATACGTGCAGAAATATAGGAGCGATTTGCTACTCGTGGGGGTGGTAGGATCTGCTGCACTCACCACACCTCAGGCTGCCTTCCCCATCTGGGCTAAGCAGAGCCAAGAAATCTGCCACAGGCCACATAAAGTCCTTTGGCAGGGAAGATCCAGCCCACAGATTATATTTTGCCCATGCCTGTTCTAACCTATATATCCCATAACTGCTCAAACTACACTCCAAAAATCCACATTAAAATAGGCTTTTTCTAAATTCAATAAATGTGCACCAAGACCCTTTTTAGAAGAATAAAATAACTGGTGTGAACCATATGACAAAGGAAGAAATTTCCAGATGCCTCAACATGAATATGGGAAGATAAACTACTTACTTGTAGCAGACAAGCTCAGAAGGAAAACTATTCGTATGCTCTAAGCACTATCAGCCTAACTTAATCATATGTCATAAATACGATGTGTGTCAGTCTATTAAATTACACCTACAACCTATAAACCAAACTATAATCCTTAAAATATTCCTTAGATTCCTATTCTTTTTCAAATGCCTTGGTTTTCAATGTGCCTTTACGGTCATCATATATGACCCATTTCAGATCAAGAAGGGAGCGAGTTCTACCAAGAAGAGAGTGAATTCTACATTTTACCTGCACAGCTTCTTGTTTATACCAACAGTGCTCCAGTTTAAACAACTTGATATTAGGCATGAACCCCTCTGCACAGTCTGCTAAATACCTCGTCACAAGGATATGAAAATGGGAAGGAAAGTGGAAACAGACAGTACCTTTGTGCCTCCATAAAAATGTTTATGATGGTACAAAAACCAAGCAAACAGACATCCATGGTCCTTGGCATGCCACAAATGCCCCAGATTTGTAGTTGCAACAAAGATAGTATTAATTGGTGCCACTTCATTGTAGTAGATGTCTGCTTGCTTTGTAGTGGGAGAATGCGGGCAGGCCAGAGCTGGTCACAATGTCCAGTTATCCTGGGCAAGTGCTCCAGGAGCCTGAAGGGCCTAATTCTGCACACTATAGGAATATAGTGCAAGAATTCCTGTAGCCTTCCAGGCTCCCTTGCTTACAAAGATGTGCCCCCAGGATCTGCAGGATTCATTTCTGTAAGTGGGAAAATTCAGGGTTTTCCTGCTTAGAGAGGCAACCCCAAGGGCACGTCTATAAGCAGAAAAAGTTGGGGTTTCCTGCTTTCAGAGATGCACCCCTGGGTTTCCCAGAGCAAAATCTTTGTAAGTGAGGAGCTCCAATTTTCTCCACTTATGGAGACACATCCGGGAGATTCCTGAGGACCTTGGAAGTAGGAAATGTTGCCCATTGTCCCACTGCATTAATGGGCAGGATAACAGATGATGTGCGTTTCTCACAGTGAAGCAGATCAGCTGTGCCAGAACACATCTGATATGCTTCATTTGGTGACATCTATTTCTAGTCAACAGGAGAAGCTGTATCTTATTTGCTAGGTTGCAAATGAGTTAGGGCTTCACAGATCAAAAACATCTTACATTTCATTTAGAAACACCCAAGACAGCTTCCTCCTCTTTTTTTCCTTCTTCACTTTATCCACTTTATCCACACTAAGTGTTGCAGTAGCCACTCAGAAGTTTGCTTTCCTGGTTTTTTTTGCTTCCCCATTGAAATATTAATGCTGAAAAGACATGGTCCATTGTCTTGTACATATTCCTTGATCCTTTTCATTTTAGCTATTGATTACTAAACAACATTGGTCAAACAGCTCATCAAGGAAACTGAGATTATGCACATTCATACTATGCCTTAGTGAAGGCAATAAATGAAACATAACCACAGAATCACTCATCAGATTTGATGTGATTATATCTTCTACCACACTATGCCTAAAGAGTAGCAATTATCCAGTTATGACTCCAACAGGAATACAAGATAAAGTATAAAAATAAAATATATGAACTCTAAAGGTAAGTACAGAAAAGAAAAACGTGTTGCATATTAAACAGAGACCAAAGTATTTGAAAAGGCTGAATGACGCAATAAAATGCGGTATGTCTAGGTTGGCTCCATGAGAAAAAGAAATTAACAGAAATCTACTCCCTGAAAAAGAGCCATGAGGAGAAGGTGTTTGAATCATCATGCAATATGACTTAAATAGCACATTTAAGTAAACGTACAAAGCCATAGACAGTACAATATAGTTTTCCAAATAAAAACTAGATATGAAATAACTGTGTGTCATCTGCATTTGCAAGTGCTTCATAAACAGCAGAATTATATCTACTTTAATGAATGCCCATTGTTCTTTTGTTCACAAAAACACATTGGTGGCATACTACATCATCAAAGTGATGAGGCTTTGATGATACATTACAGCAATATGTCACCAAGGAGACAGCACTTTGATAATGCATTACATTAAATACATCATCAAAGTACCATCATTCTGATGATAAAGTGTACTGCCAGCTGCCAGAAACCACCATCCAGCTAGGTTTCCTTTTAGATAAACTTCTGAACGATATTCGTTCTTTAAGGGAGGAAGATGCATGAGTCCTTATGTTCACCAGCATTCTTCTAAATCACTGTATTTTCAAGGCTCTTCTTTTTAATTAGAAATAATTAGAAGGGATAAGAGTAATGAGAGAAAATAAAGCACAGGGAGCCAAATACAGGTATGGCTGAGCTGTGTGAAACACAAGATCCAAGGATGATGACAAGAAGGTTGAAAATTACTTTTATCCTCCCCTGATTACAAAGCCAGTGGGAGGCTAGATTAGCCTCCAGAAAAATAAGAACAAACTAAGTTAGTGTAAAGTAATGATCAACAAAGGGTCGTTTCTCTGGGTGGAAATCACTGAAGTACAAGTGGTAATCTTCAGTTGTCACATTAGAGTAGTTTTCAAGCTGTTTTATATTGTCTAATCTAGAACTGGCCCCATATTGGTGAAACCAAACCCACAAAAAATTGATTTGAGCCTGCTGTGTTGAGGTATTGCTTAGCTATCATTTTCCTGCTTGAACAACATGCATCTAGACCTCTGTGTTCAACATGACTGTGTCTTGCAAATCTTATACTACACTTAAACATGTATTAGTTTATTTCTGTATTTAAAACATATTTCTTTTAGGAACATTCATCTCATGCATTGTTTGTGTTTAAAATAGCATGGTAATCAGCTGTTGCACTGAATATGCCTTACCAGCCACCCCTAGTACTAACAAATGCCATGTGGTTCCAAGCCACATCTGATCTCTTCTACAAAAAAAAACAAGCCTTTACAGTGCACATGGAAGTTAAAAAATCCACAGTATGTTGGATAAGAGGGCAGAAATAAATTCTATATTATAAAGCCCCCAACACAGAATGTCCAACAGTTTCCTCTATTTTATAGAGGGCTCTGGATTGAACACTTTTGCAAATTGCAAACATGGCAATATGGCGCAGAATGGACACAGTTTCTCATATAACCTACAGTTTATCGTGTAACCTATATGAAGTGTAAAAATCAAAGGGGAATATATTGATTTTTATACCCCAAAATGATAGTGGTCTTTTGATCACATCAAAGTTTAAAAAAAACAAGCAAAGAAAAGAAAACATAGTAGCACCTTGTTAACCATGCCTCATCCAAAAATACACTGATTGTCTCCACTGACCATGTATCCACTAACCCCCTACTGGACTTTACCAGTCAATAGGGGCATGAGTCCAATGGATAAATAACTTGAAATACACACACACTTCTGGAACCACAGTGATGATCACTGACCTGGGCCCGTAACAGAAAAGGAATACTCATCACTTATGCTGGTGTAATTAAATAATTTGGGAATCAACCACTGCCACTTCACCCACACTCATGCACACATCAGAAGTTGCTCTAACTTTTCTTACACCCTCCTCAAAATATCTTCCCTTTTAGCAACCAACATTAAATTACTGGACAAATTATGAACAAATTGGGAAGAAATCCAAATTACTTTCTTCAAATATATCCCCAGAATTATTCCATCATGCTGAGAGGGGCTTGCACCATTCAGACCAGACAATGCATTCCTCTCCTCCTGTTTCTCACCTAGAGTTTAATCACTGTTTCCCTCAGTCCCTTTCATTATGTCAGACATACCCATGGCTTTCTCCCTAGACATGCTACAAATTTCAATATCAAAATACAGATAATCAATGTTGGTGACATTGTCTATACTCCCTTCCTTGACTTTAAACAAGTGCAGTGCTGAGTTGATGCCAAGTCATAATGGAAAGGCAGCTCTGGCATTAGAAGCAGCAATTGTAGTTGTGTAAATGGCCCCCAGTCAAAAGAATTCTCATACATATGCAGCTAGATGGTGTCTCTCTCTCATACAGGAATTGGGCTATTGAGAAAAGACTGCACAAACTGGGATTTCACATGCAGCATAGAGATGATGCTTATATCCAGGAAGTGCTAGGCCATAAAAGAAATGTGGCTATAGCAGTAGCAGGCTCTGGATTTAAGCAAACAGTATGTAATGACATAACAATATGCCTTGGCACATTAAAATATCCAAGAGATAATATCTATAAGAGATGTGTTATCTTCTCAAGTAGGTTTGCTGTACAAAGATTGGCAAATAAAAACCTATATAAAAGAGAATCACTAAATTAGTTAATCTATTGGCTTACTTCTTGAATCCTCAACATTGATAAAAATGAATAAAAAACTCTGATAAAACAGGAGAAAGACTGTCAATGCAGCAAACCAGGGGAATCTGTTTGGAATGCTCACTTCACAACACCGAATAAATCATGAGTTGGTAAATGCACCAATAACTAACTTCAAAGACTCTGAAGATTAACTCTCTGATACTGTAAAAGAATTGGCTATAACACTATGTCACTTTACAGCCTAAGATTGCCCAGCACATTCCAAATTACAAGCTCAGCAACTTGCTCATCTCACTTTTTGTTCTGGATGTCACAGTTTAGCACCTGGTTTAGATTTATATGTAAAAGTGTTGTGAATTAAAGACTTTTACTGTTCCGCTTGCAAATTCAATTTGAATAATAGCAGCATACAACTGGATATTTTCTCCTGCATTGCTAGAAGTTAAATAATATAATTCAACTTCTTCATTTAACTAAAGTGATACTATGATGTTTGCATCCATAATGGCAGTGATAGAAATATATTAGAATGGGAATTTATAGGCACACAGTAACAAATGGTTTAGGATACATTGTAATGATAGTCATCTACAATTTCAGAATTGGCAATGTAAAACAAAAACCTGAATAATTATAAATTTATGATAGGAGCAGATCAAGATAAATTACAGTCTTAAGTGTTGTTTATTGCTGATGTATTTTGCATCAGGTAAGAGCTTTGCCTCATGTCAGGAGCAAAAATCATCACTGGGATCATTATAGAAGCAAATAATGAATTAAGGATCCCTGTATCCAGAACTTCACAATGCTTACTTACTGACAGAACATTTTGTTTTGTAGCTCTTAGGCCCCTGACAGACATTACACTGAACACATGATTAACTGGTTAATCATGTCTTAAGTAGAGACCAGTCATATGCCTTAGTGATAACATCTTGAGTAATGACATATGCAAAATATATGTACTAATTTTGTGACTGGTTCCCAACACAACTTAAAATGAAGAGTGCCAGCCAGTTGATCAGTGCTTCCATACAGGGAGCACTGCACTTCCATGGTGGGGAGCTCCAGTCAGCTAACCAGTACTCCCAGTAAGGGGGAGCACAGAGAAATCAAGGGCTGTGATATGCTCCCATAGCTGGGCACTCCATCTGATCTGGGCTTCAAGCCAGGGAAGGACATCAGAGCCCCTGAACAGGAGACCTGCTTAGCCAGTGCTCCCTGCTGCAGGAACAAATGGAAGACATATTTGCTACTTAGCCATGATCCTGGGCTTCTCCTGCACTGGCAATACGACATGATTAGAATCTGATCCCTGATATTAAAATTGTGTCTCCTGCCCTGCATGTGTGCCATGTCAGGAAGTTTGACTGTTGCACTCAAGCATCAGATCCCATCATGCTTTTAATTTAATGTCTGTCACTGTCCTTATTTCCAGTAATGTTAATGATACTAGTCACAACATTAGGGACTACTTTGGTGAATTAAGATAAAAGACTTGGACCCATATTGTATCAGACTGTATAGTCATACTAGACTATATCATGAAATACTGCTGAGAAGTATTTCACCTCAATAGAGGTCCTCAGTTGATTCTCTTCCAAATTAGTATCAGAAACTCAGTTATCTTGGATCCATTCTTGACTAGCCAATTAAAAATTAAAATCAAGATTTTTCCATGATCTTGTACTGTTGAGGGAGATGAGACCTTCCATTCACCATATCTTATGTTATGAGAATTTCAAGTCTATCCAAAATTATTTAACTCTTGATAAATTCCTTCACACCATTTTGAAATGTACTGTAACTGTTCCTGGATAACTGCTGGTTTGGAAGCAGGCAAGAATCTAATTGTGAAATGTCACAATTAACTTTTTTATCCCACTTTGCACACAGAACTCTCTGTCTGTGTAGTCTGGGGGTCTGCTCCATCATAGTAGTAGGAATCTTTTAATTGATTTCAGTGGGCCTTTTTTGAGATCGTATATACAATGCTCATTCATGAACTAAGTGTTAATTAGAGTGGTGTTCTGTTCCTGAACAGGGTCTGTTACTGAACAGAAATAAATTATTGTTTTAAAGACATCATAGACATAACTTCAAACTAGTGCCATTTTGGATCACGTCTTACGGTTCAGATAATATTAGAAACCATCAGCTATTTTTATAAAGAGGCTTGGAAACCAGAATGTACATTACATAACTAAATGTTATCAGCCTGCTGTCAGTTACATATGAAATGGAATACAACCATGATGTAAACAATGCCACAGAAATTACATCTACACATGTGCTTTTCTGTGGAGTTGACTAATTAGCTCTGCAATAAAGCATCACTGTCCACACATGCAGTGGTATTAGGGTGCAGTAACTTAATTAACTCTGCTATAAGAGAGTATAGCAGAGTCATTTACTGCACAGAAATGCACATGTGGACAGTGACTGGGATTACAGTAGTTTGAGCCGGAACAGAATAGCCCTGGGTTGGCAGGAGGCTCAAGGGGTCAGCCACATGTCTCTGCACTTTCAGCACTCTTGTGCCCCAGTCAACCCCTCCACCACCCAATGCTGCCACTCAGAGCACAGACCCTCTGAGCCTGCTGCCAGCCTTAGGCTACTCCACGCTAGCTCAAACTGCTGTAGTCCCAGGCACATATGAAGATTCTGTGCCTGGGAGCAGCTGACTCTGGTGCAAACTGTGCCAGAGTTTACTGAGCCACATTAATAGCTCATGTAGATATACCCACATTTCCTGGCTTCCCTACTCTTGTAAGACTGTAGTTAAATGGTTGTAATAGAAAGAGGAGTTTAGACTTCTGTCAGCATATTACTTCAAAGCCCGTTTTCAGATTCTTCATGTGCTAGAAGAAATACAAAATCATATAATTAGCAGATAGCCAAGGTTTGAAAAAATGGAACAGATATTTTTCATTCCTCATATATTCATAGAGTTCAAAGCTAGATTACATCCTCTGGTCTGACTGCTTGAACATCACAGGACATGTTACCCTTGTACTGAACTTAACAACTAGTGCCTGTTTAAAACATACCTTCTAGAAAGGCAACCAGTCTTGATTTAAAGGCATCAGTGGATGGAGAAGACTTTGATAGTGTGTTCCAATGGCTAATCAACCTTCCCATTACAAATATTTACCTTATTCCCAATTTGAACTTGTACCGCTCCTGATTCTACTCATTGTTATGCTATTCTACATTATATTAAAGAGCTCTTTAGTATCCATTATTGCTCTCTACTAAACTATCCGTTGAAATATGTAAACATGTTTCACTTGAAGGTATTTACTCTAGTCCTTGAATCATTTTTGGCTCTTTTAGGCACCCTTAACCAGTTTCCAACATCTAATTTACAGTGTGCAGATCAGAACTGTCTGCAGCACTCTAGGACCAAGCTCACTAAATGTCATAATCAAAGGCAAAATCACTTTACTACTCAAAAGGAAGAACTAGCTCTTTGGCCACAGCATTAAACTTGGGGCTTTTGATGATTTGCTTATTCACTATGAGCCCCTAGAATTGTTTTTACCCCTTGTTTCCCAGAAATAAGCACTAATTCTCTAGTAATGGCCTGTTTACCTTGTCCATAGATGTATAGCATAAAATTTAGTCACAGTAATAAATACGTATTTTGTCTGAAGAGATTCAGTCTATCAAGTGATTTAAATCGCTTTGACTGCCCTGTCCTCATAATTATTCACAATTCTGCCACATTTTGTCATGTACAAACTATTTAGCAATGATTATATTTATTTCAAGATAAGTGAAAATATTGAACAGATCAGTCCTAGCACTGATCTTTACAAAACCCCATTAGATATGCAATCATTTGATAATGCTTGTTGAATATTAACTACTTCTTGAGTTATCTGTTACCCAGTTCCATTCCATGACCGTCCTTTAATATTATGTAATATTAATTTTTTATCAAAATGTTGTGTAATACAAATCAAACACATTAAAAAGTCTATTAATAAAATTTATAATCTAAAAGAATGAAAGGTTTATTTGACAAGACCTGTTTTCTATAAAATCAAGTTGACCTGCATCACTTTTGATTTTTTATTAATTGAATCTTGTATTAGCTTTTCCATTATTGTGCCTCTCATTTATATAACTCAGAATAGTTACTCAGACCTTTCCTCTTGCCCTTTTCTAGTATTAGCACAACATTATCACTACTCCAAGCTTCTCTCATAATGCAAGCTTTATTAAAAGTGAAAATTGACAAGTAAATATCTTCTCAGGCAGGTCTTTTTGTACAAATCATCCTGACCTGCTTATTTAAAATTTCTATCTTTAGTAGCTGCTGTTTAAAATTCTACTTGGTTACTAATGGACTGGAAAGTTATTCATCAGTCTCATGTGATGCAAATATATCACCCACTGTTCATAAATATTTATTTATATTATAATATAAATTTTAATAGAGTTTTGCCTTTCAATAGCATTATTCACAATTTTACCATTTCCATGCAGCTAGAAACTTATATTGTTGCTTAAATTTCTTTTGTTCCTAATATACTTCTAAAAACTCTTTGTTGTTGTCCTTAGCCCAGCTCTGGATTTTTATCTGATGTATTCAGCTTTTCTAACCAGTTTTCTAAACTTCATAGCTTCTAATTGAAACTGGATTACACACATTTCCCCCTTTTCCCATTTTTTATTATTATCAATAACAATTACTGTTATTATTGTTATTGTCATGTATGTATTTCTAAATATTGCTTGTTCTTCATTTTATTGCTATAACAGAATGGGATTTTAGAGAAAGTTGTTTTTCTAGAGTGTGAAATCCTGTGTTTTTACTAATAAACAATTGTAAAGAATTCCAAAATTGATTTACAGTTTTCCTTTCATATTTTCCTCCCACTCAACCTAACTCAAATCCCTCCATCTTTGAAGTAACAAGTAGTATGTATTATTGCATATACATTTGGAACCAGATATTGCCACATATTCAGTTTAATCAGGTTATGTTCACTGGTCCCTAGGCAACCACCTTTTTCTAGCCCAGTAATTTTTTCATCTTCATTCATCACAGTGGAGACACATACACATGCATTTCAATGGGTGTGTCTACACATGCATCTGATGCGGGACCAGTTTACTTGTGAGTAAGCTACTCAAAAGTAAAGGTTCCTGGGCAGGTGTATACATGTGTAGGGATGTGGGAGAAGATTTGCTGCTTCCAGCAGCAAACTGATTCCACTTCCTGGGGCCCTGCAATGGGCTGCACGTGGCTGCAAGCCATCTTCAAAAGGCAGCATTGCTCTCTGCTCCCTAGCTAGCAGCATTTTTGGCCAGGAGTAGTGTGCACAGCATGGGGGCAGCACACAGTAGCTCTCACACCACAGTCTCTACCTCCCTGTGCTATGGCTTCTCCAACCCCTGCCCCTGGCTCCAACACCCAGTGCCCAGGACTCCTGCTGGTTGCCACGCTGGCCCTGGTGGCCCACCACACTGGCTGCCAGCTGGCCAGAGCTATCTGGGCCCTGCTGGCTTCGTCACATGCAGTGACTGCCCAGGCTCACAATGCTGTCCCAGGGCCACCACCATGCAGCTGCCACCTGAACCCCATCCTGCTGGCCAGACCCTGGTAGGGATGCCACCATGCTCCAGGCTGCCACTATGAGGGGCCGCCCTTATCCTCCTAGGCCTTAAGCCCTGCTGCCTCCTGGCTCACCAGGCCATCCAGGACTGATGGCTGCATATCATACAGCATACCTGAGACAACAAGCAGTGGCTGGAGGCATTCAGGATGACCTGGGCCACCTTCCAGAACCTCCTGGAGCAGCTGTGCCTGCACCTGGAGTGGCAAGACACCAACATGCAGCCACCCTTCCCTGAAGACACCCAGCAGAATTTGGCTTTACTGAACCTGGTCACACCCACCAGCCTCCACTATGTGGGCCACTTCTCCGGTGTGGGCAAGGCCATAGCTGGGAAGGCCGTCATGGAGGTGTGTGGTGGGGTGGTGGTGCTCCACATGCATGACCCCCTGTTGGTGGTGATGGGGTTCCATGCTCTGGGATTCCCCCAGTGCCTTGGGAACGTGACCCACATCCCCATCACCTGATTTCTCCACAGTGACCACCCCTACTACAGCTGGAGGGGCTTTCAAACTGTTGTGCTCCAGGTTATCATCAACCACCACACACCTTCACCAATGTGAGTGCCAGCTAGGCAGGAAGTGCCCACAGTACCTGCATCCTCAGGAACTTCACCCTGCCAGCCCTAGTACAGAGAGGGCACTTCGTGCAGCAGGTGGCATGATGATGACCACCAGGGCCAGGATGGTGTCCAGCACTTAGTGGTCCTCCTCTGTGGCCTGCACTGCCCAGGTCACAACTGTACCCTGTTCCCACAGGGCCTCCAAGTGCTCATACTCCAGGGCCAGAAGATGCACCTTGAACTCCTTATCTGCCTGATCCCACTTCCTGGTCCACCTGATCCTGCCTCCTCATGGGCAACGTCCTCCACCTGTCACATCCACACATCTGCCTGCCAGTCCTCTACACTATCACCAGCTGGCCCAGGAGGAGGGTCCAATCCTACATCCTCCTTCTGTGGATCTGGTGCAGCCCCAGGCCCTGGATGTGGGCAGTGGTGATCCTGAAGCTGCATCCTAGCTGCCAACATCAGCCTCTCCCCTGGATGCAGCTGTAGGGCCTGCAAAGCCAGGAGAAAGTATCTATAAGAGTTTCTGATATTAGAAATATTTCTGAGATTAGATGCTCTGTACCAGGTGCCATATAGTGCCTGGCTTCAGATCTTGGGTCAGGCATGTATGGGTGCCCAGGGCCCATGATAATTCAGCCAGGCAGGCCCAGACCCAGGTGGCCACATGCCAAGCCCCTGTCCCTGCTTGCTCCCCTGGGGCCGGTGGGCCACTTGGTGCTAGCCGAGGGCAGCCCCACCCACAAGGACTTGACTTTTATGCATGCCTGCACTCTTGCATCTGACCTGACAGCTCCTCATACACGTGGGCATCGGAACACCTTCCCTGAATGAACTGCTGCTGCAACTCTGCCTTACCCCACAGTGCCATAGGGTCACCAGTTTCCTACAGCCAGTGGGAGCCTTGGGTGAAGGCAAATGGTGTTGGTGACAAGGCCAAAAGGGCTCTCTCTTCAGCTCTCTTGGCCTTTGCATGGCTACCCGTCCACTGTCAGGCCTGTGGTGCCAGACAGTGGTACTGGGGTGTAGGCAGGCTGGTATAGGTAGCCCACAGCCTGTGCAGGGACAACAAAGGCCAAGAGTCTCCCCTCAGGCTCCCAGGTGTTGTACCTGAGGGCTCAAAATGACTGCAGGCTTTTAAAGGGACTGTGACTGGGGCTGCCACAGAAGTGGCCCAGCCCTAGGGCAGGAGAAGATCCAGGCCCTGGGGTTGAGCTCAGGCTTGCTCCCTAGTGACAGGGCTGACTGGGAGCAAATCTGCTCCTAGGTGGCATCTATATGAGCATTACTCTGCAGTAAGTACTCATGAGTTAATTTCTACTTGCATTTGCAGGTAGCAAATTTACTTGTAAGTAGCAGTTTTTTACTAAACAGTAACCCTGTCCATGCACATGCTTACTGTGTAGTAAACTATACTACTGCACAGTAAAGCAACTTGTGTAGATGTACCCACTGCACATTGGACTAGTTTACTGAACAGTAAAGCATCATGGTCTAAATGTGTACAGCAATTAGTGCACAGTAAATTAATGTAAAGTGCAGCTTGCTAGTACCAACAGATACAGGTACTAGCCAATAGGAGTGTGTAAAGCTTCGGTCGCTAATCCGATTCAAAGAAGATTCAGCTCAATTCAGAGGCTGAATCACCAAATCCAAATTGAATTGGGAAGGGAAAAAACATCCAAATTGATTTGGAACCTCCAAATCAATTTGGAAAAGATTCAGAAAAGATTCAGATTCAAAGATATGGAAGGCAGTCTTTCAGGGGAGCAGAAACTGAGAAGAGGAAGGAAGAGTGGAAGGGTGGAGAAGGAGACTGACATCTCTAGCTGGCCAGTGACTGATCTTTCCCTGAGTCTGCTTCCAATCACAGTGCTCTGAGGGAAGGACATAGAAACAGCATATAAGCCTCTGTCTGCAGCCTTTTTTGCCTTTTGTGAACTGTTTCTGCCTGAGCAACAGTGTCTGAAAGGTACTAGACTGGCTTGGCGTCCTACCTAGTTAGTCTCCTGCTAATTTCTGTTCTTGGAAAGGATTAGATGCATCTTACTAACTAGAATCCCTCTACTTATCCCTATCCAATCCATTTCCTTCAACTTATTCTTCCCCCAAACACCTTTTATTTGTTCTTGAGTTTTTCCCCCCACACACACACACTTTTTAAAAAGAAAGCTGTTTTCCCTGGCAGTCTGATCCATCACTCTGCAATAAAGCATATACATTACACACACACATACACAGAGGAGATATTATATAGTTTCACACACATACAGACTAAACACAACACAGAAGAGGTCAGACACAGTAATACACCAGAGAAGAAAAAAAAGAGAGATTACAGCTGCACAAACACACACAGACACAATTTCCAGCACAGGAAAGATTAATATGAAGCATGCTGGTGCCAGGTCTTCTGGCAGGGGAGAGAGAGGGGCTAAAGCGGGTAGGAGGAGAGCTAGAGCTGCAATTTCCCCTTCCCCCTCCCCTCTCAAACATAGACGCATGCTCTTTTCTGGCAGCCATGAGCCTTCTGCTGCCAGTGGGAGCAGTACCTGCATCACCTCCCCTAACATTAGAAATAGCCATCAGCAGCAAAATGACAATCTCCTCCACCCCAATTTCATCTCCCAGTGTGAGCCTCCCAGTGTCAGAGGAGGAGCTGGATCTGTAGCCTCCCAACAAAAGACCTGAGAAAAAGACCTCCCAGCAAAAGACTTTAGTGGCCTAGCAAAAGAAATTCCCCTTGGTCCCCAAGGAGGAATCTAAGTTTGTCCTCCACATCTCTCAAAGTTCCCCTAGAGCCAGGTCTCCTTATCTGGAAGTCACCTCAGAGGATACCTGATGCTGGAAAGGCTAGTGGAGCAACAGAAGACAATCCATGAGATTGCTCTTTGCTTGGGGAGATTGGGATCAGTGGCCCCCTTAACAAAGCAGTGTGGGATGCCATCTCCCAGATCTTGGTGGTTCCCAAGTCCTTCCCCGAGACCACAGAGACCCTCAGCACTGGCAATGACCTCTTTAGCTAGGTGATCCCTATGGTGAGAGAACTTGAGAAACCAGACGTGCAAGCACTGCTGAGGTGGCTGAAGGAGGGCATCAGGAAATGGCTAGATTCTTTGCAATCCAGTACAGTCCACATGCTGGTGGGCACATACAACCCTTAAGTGAAAAGATAATGTGCACTGGCAGCACCAAAACCCTCAATCACTGGACAGAGGGGGCTGGTCAACAGTCAGGGAGGCAGAAGGGCAGAGGCGAGGAGATGTGGAAGAGGAGGATCCACTTCCTTGTGCTAGCAATCCAAGAACCAGCACCAGCCAGTCTCCTCCACACCAGCTGCTGCCAATATGGGCCAAGGACACTTCATATCCTCTATTTCTATCCTGGAAATCAAGGAAATCATTTACATTTTCTTCTGGTCATACTAGGTGATGCTTAAACAACCTACTTAGCATGATTTCTTATGGATTCATGAAAATACTGATATAAGAATTGATTTCTATGTTCAGATGCTGATACAGCTTCAATGTTGAGGTCCACATACACCAGACCACAGCCTCAGGCAGGTAGAGCCGAGGCTTTAGTGGCTACCTATCTTGCCAAAGATGTGGAGCCACTGGGCTGTGACCCCTTGACGAATTGGGCAACCCATAGCCAGATATAGCAGGATATGGCCACAGTTGCCTGGTTGGTCCTGTCTACCAACCAGTTTTCCAAGTGAGAGGGTTTTCACCATTGCTGGGGATGTTGTGACACCCCACTGCACCTCCTTGGATCCTGTTTTGGTGGAGCAGCTGGGGTTCCCCAATCTCCACCTGCAGATGGTGTGAGTGCCACCCTACTCAGTGCATCTGCAACTACTTTCCTTTTTTTTTTTTTAAATTAGTTAATGCCCTGCTTTCTGAGCTGGAGGTGACACTCACTGCATCACCAGCCAGCAGGGGAAGAACATGTCCCTGTTGAGCTCCCATGCCAGGATGAACTTGGAGGTATAAGCTGGGGCTATGGGGAAGGAGGAGGCCCCAGGTCCTGTGCATGACCACTAAAACTCCACTGTGCCAGGTTTGGGAAGCCTGGTGGGACTGCCAGTGGTGCGGCAGCCCCAGAAAATGCCAGGACCAAGGATCTCACTGGTGAAAGGCAGGTGGTGTCATAACCTCCAGCCACCACACACACGCACACAGTCCTGGCTGGAGAAATCCAAAACCCATCACATCTTTGACAGGCCTGAGGCTTGCTGGTTGCAGTGGAGTTGTGAGGCTCCAGGTGAGCTCAGCTTAGCTGCCTGGGATGCCAGCTTTTGAGTTGAAAAACCCTTCGGCAGGCTGAGGAAGCACCTGCAGTTGGTGTGTGTACTCTTCCTGGATGGAAGGAATAGTAAAGAAGCCAGAGGCTGGCATGCAACACAGGCAGGAAAGGCAGTCAGTGAAAACAGAAATGGCTTAATTTGCTCCCAACCTGGGCATACCTGTAGATGCGTGCCTGTGCACCATTTAATATGACTGATGTTGGGTGCTAGTATTTTATCATCATAAAATTATCATCTATAGCTTTTAGAAACTCATATTTTGTCAACATTTGTCCTCCAAATTGAAGTCGCTCAAAACAAACACATAACCCTTCCTGCACACACCTAGACCATTTGCATCAATTACAGACATGATGCAAAATCTCTCTGATGTATGATAATAACCAGTGTCTTACTGAAAGATAACTCGAGTCTCTTTGGGCATTTTTATACATGCTCCAAAGTGGGGGTGGAGAGGGAGGCTTTAATTAAAGCAACTTCAAGAACTGCTACCAATCTAATGAGCACTTTAATTAGAGCAGCTCCGAATCAAACGATCTTTCATTAAAGCACCCCCACCACCATTCTGAAGCACAGGGAGGCTGATACATGAGATTCTGTGGGCACTTTAAATAGAGCTGCTCTCAGAGCAGCCTCCGTGTACATCTACAGGCACCCTTCAATTTGCTTGTCATCTTTTAAAAGATACCCAGATTTTCTTTTGGAAGCAGAAGATTTCAAATCCTGTCAGAAGCACCACAAATACATGTGGTACCACTATACCAAGTTCCCCTACTTGACTCTACATGAGTTGATATTATAGAAACTTTTAAAATAACATTGGTAAACTGATAATATGTTATTACTATCACCAGATCACATCAGTAAATGGCTAGTGGTACTCCTTTAATTTCCAGGTTACTGCTAAAATGGTAATAACTTTCTTGTGAATAATATTCAATCTTGAAGGAAATCTGAGGGAAAAGATTTTTTTGACAATAGATTTCAATTTACATTGCAGAATCTGAAGAATTTTTGGAGGAGAGAACTTTTAAGTGGAGAGATTCTTGCAATTATTATCTTCAGGCCAATAGGGAAATGAAACATTTTAATTGAGTTTTGAAAGACTGTTTGCAAAGTGCTGACCTAGAAAGAAAGCCCTGGAAATCATGTACCAGGGATTTTCTTATAGAGGTACTGAATAGCTTTGCAAGGGAAAAGATTCACAACTGCCTCTTGAAGAATTAATATATTGCAGATATATGCAGACCAGTCTAAATGGTGAGGTTCTCCAAAAGAATACATCCAATAAAATGGCACTAGATATACTTTGATATTGCTCATGTAAAATTAAGTGATGCACAGAGTGACACCAATATTTCACATATGCAAAAGTGCCATGAAATTCTTTTAAAGGAAAATACATAAACCCAGGACAGTCAGGAGTAGTCTTGGCACACTTTTTCAGAGCTGGTGAGGGGTGGGCGCCTTTTATATGACAAGTACCATATGAGTTAATATAGACTACTCTCCATTTTGCTCTTTTACTTCAGCAAATGTCAAATTCACCCTTCTAAAGACTCCAAATTAAAACAGCTTCTACTGGCCCCATTGTGTTCCTAAAAATACTCAGCCATCAGGGCTGCGAATCTTCTGTTTTTCATGCATTCGGTTTTGGTGAGGTGGGGAAGCAGGAAACTACAGTTGGGTGAAGAGCAGGTGAAAAGCAAAATCTTGCATGAGCTTTTCAAAAAAGCCTCTTGAAAGATACTAGACATTCAGCTGGCATTGGTACTTTTAAAAATTCCACCACTTATAAAAATATGTCTTTATTTCCATATAAATGGACAATGTTGATCTCTTTCCAATAATGCAGTTAAACCAGATGTTTTGGAAAGAAAATGACAGCGTTATATATAAAAATTAAAATTAAAAAAAACTTACAAGTTCATAAATGGTTACCATGAAAGAGTTTTCCATTTAAAAGAGACACTTCATATCCTTTATTTAGATCAAGGAAATTGTTTAAATGTTCTTCTGGTCATACTAGGTGATGCTTAACCAGCCTATTCAGCATGATTTCTTATGGATTCATCAAAATACTGAAGTAAGAATTGATTTCTGTGTTCAGATGCTGATACAGCTTCATTATTTGAGTAGTGGTACTTAAAATGCTCATCAGGAAAAGTGCTTAAATAATGTTAAATTTAATTCTTACATAATTTATTTAAAAATTAAAGGAAATTATAGCAATAGAGCTGCTTGAATAAATAAATGTGTTTGTGAAGGAATTTTTTGAAGCGATAAAACTAACTATATTACTCAGGAGAAATAGTTTGGCCATTTCTTCTCATTGCAGCATTAAAATCCGCATTTTAAAAAAGGAGTTAAATGAAAAGGAAAGCCAACAATAGAATGTCATGTAAAGATTACCATTTTTAAACAGCTGTATCAAAATTTTGATTAGGACTGACTCTCAGATGCAATCTGAGAGTGGGCTAAGTGGATTCTTCTCACGTATTACTGTACCAAAGTAAGTGGTGTATATATACATGTCCATTTAAATGCCCTGAGAACAAAGGGATTCTGTTAGCAAAGCTAAAAGTGCTGAACATTCCTCAGCCTGATAAGGCTGTTTGTACCCGAACACTCACTAAGAATTTTTCCAACTATGTGAGCTGGTCTAATAAAAGATACTGGATTTTACCCAAAGACCCTTGTTTCAGCATTCCAAAAAAGTCTCTGCCAGTTGAGACATGGGGCCTGCCACCCATATACATGGAGAAAGTAATGTTGAAAGGAACGCCAGCTTCATTTTTTCATTCACCCACCCCGAATTTATTCAACTACGCTACTAAGAATAAATCTACTTTGATATTACAATCAACCCTGATAGTTGCCTTAAACTGGCCCAGACTACGTAAGCCACCTTTCCCCATCTGTACATCATCTCTTACAGCATGTCTCAAAGCTGGTCATATATGTTTTTTGTGCCTTATAGAGATCCCTTTCAGGACTCAGTCAGCTTGATTCTAATCAG
This sequence comes from Caiman crocodilus, assembly GCA_030014935.1. Taxonomy (NCBI): domain Eukaryota; kingdom Metazoa; phylum Chordata; order Crocodylia; family Alligatoridae; genus Caiman; species Caiman crocodilus. The sequence continues at coordinate 56,793,186 of JAGPOW010001338.1, forward strand.
GAAGCAGAGAGAGGAACCAGGTTGAAGAAGGGCAAGAATTCAGGGGCACAAGTATGTGAGGTTCCTGATGGTGGATTTTTGTGCTTGTGACCTGTAGTACTTCCAAACACAGCAGGGAAAGGAGAGGTAAAAGGAAGACTTGGTTCTGGCAGCCAAGCTTCTCGGGTCAGCCTGGGCTGGGTGTCTATTTGTTTCCCCAGGGACGTTTGTTTCCCTAGGGACAAGAAGCCTGTCCCTGGGGAACACCTGTACCACATGCCCTCTGGCACATGGCCAGTTACCCCAGGTAGGGAAGGGGAGGCTGGGTCCAACAACTGTGCTGGCCCCAACAGCCTTATCTGAGGCTCTGGGGGGCCTCAGGGATCTGCATCCATGGTGAACCTACTGCTCAGAGCCTGGCCGGCAGCTGGAGCATGGCTGTGGTTGGCCAGGCTCCATTTTTGGGTGGCATGCACTGCTCCTGCGTGCATCCCCCAGCTTTTGTTTTCTGTCATTTTTTT
>JAGPOW010001338.1:56793785-56827339 GCA_030014935.1 Caiman crocodilus
TTTTTTTGACCCTGGGATCTCTTGGGGTCTACCCCTCCCTGCCCCCTGCACTGCTACTTTGCAGTGTGGAGAGCAGTTGAATGTGTGTGGTATGTGATACCACAGACAGGTCTGCAGTGCCACATACCATTCAGTCACGCTTGCCTGGACATGGCCAGTGAGGCAGTGTAGGTTTTCCAGTATAGATGGTGAATAATTGTGGGCTTAAGAGTGGCTTTAAGATCAGTCCTAAGGAACAGTATAGATACAGCCTAAGCAACTTCCCCACAGGCACTGTAATACCCATGAACGATGCATGTCCACGGTGGCTAGGGGGCATGGTGGCACTGGTGGTGGCAAGGGGAGAAGCATTGACCAGGGATCAGTGACCACCCACAGACACTGCAAACGGTGGCAGAGGCAGCTAGTGGCAAATGCTGACCACCCACAGATGCCACCACTGGTGTTGGGGAGGGGGGTTGGCAAGTGGGGGTGGTGATGCCTTTTCATAGGGGGTGCACCACCACACTCAGGGGATGCACGTGTACCCTCACGCACCCTCTACATGTCACCAATACTAATACCTTAACTATTCACTCTGCTGCTTTTTATGGCTACAGTACTCTGCAAGTTCAATTCCCTGTTTAACCAAGTACTTCACTGGCTCTCAGCTTGACCTCGATAGTAACATAAATAATTTCCAGCATAAAAAACTTCAGTCACTTATGAAACAGATATCTGATTAGAAGTATATTAAAATTAATGAAAATACTTCTATGGATTTCAACAGCTTTTAGATCAGGGTACAAGTGTATTGTAGCAGATATGAACCATCAAAAGTTACTGTTTTTCTGCTTGTTCATTCAGTCACCCTTTAGCCATACCGCCCCCCCTTGCTCACAGACATTGTAACTATATCTTGTTGCAACATGCTACTTCTGAGAGTATAACAACTTTAAATATAGTAACTACTGAGAAAAATCTAATGGCTAGAATAACCCTTTGAAACAGTTCCTGATAGGAACAATATGATGACAACCATTTTGTTCATTTTCCCCTCAGAGAATTCATGCCTGTTTTGAACACCTGGATATCCTGTCAGTACCACTCTCAGCAAGAACCCAGACAAGTTCACTAAAGAAACTCAGCCTGACTTTATCTGCTAAAATCCACAGCTCACTTAATAGCTTATGAACACAAGTCCAGTTTGAATAGAAATAGGAAAACAATTCAGTATCATGGAGCTCTTATATATTCTGATGGAGATTACAGAGTAGGTCATTTTTCAAAATGCCAGATGGTTTCTTATCAAAATGAGAATGACACAAGATGCACTCTGTCTCGTGTGACTTTGAACCTCAAACTGAGTCACTGAATTCAGTAAATTAAAAAGTAAATTGTTGTGGGTACTTTGTATAAGATTTATTCCCTTGCTAAAACCTGCACTGTACATTGTCTCAGTCCCCTACAGTGATATATTGAACTATTAACAGAATCACACCAAAAAAAAATACACCTAAAAATTAATATTTCTCCCCTATTCTAGCATAGTGATGTGACATTATTAACAAAATTGTCCATACAATATTGCAAGGAGAATGCAGCATGGCCAGACTTCACAATTATTTGGTCCCAGAGGGTGAATAATTATAGAATTCAGAGCAAGCGCTGAGTGTTGTAGCTGCTTTCATTACTTATACCATCTGTAAATCTTCTTAGATTCTTCTTGTCCAATTAATAACAGCATCTCCAAAGAAAATAAATGAAGCCAAGCCTAGGCATGTGACTAAACCACAAATGAATTTCAGGAAGGAGACACTAAAATATTGGATGAGTATGGAAATCATTACTAAAGTCCTGAAAATTGTTGTCAAGTTATATTCCAAATGCAATCCCATCTGTTCAGAAGTACACTGACTTGCCCTTTTATTGATTGCTACTTGCAGTGATCATTTGGGCTTAACTCTTACTTTCCAGAAGATTGTATTGAGTGGGTCTTTTGATTATAAATATCAAAATGGAAATGAATGGGTTTGATGTTTTGAAAAGTAGTTAAAATGCCACAAATACTTTTAAAGCCATTGGGCATCAAATAAAGAAAGTTATAGCTCAGGACATGTCACTTGGCAACCATTATTTCCAAATTCCAAACAAAATCTTTCTAAAGATTGAATTGCAGGGAAAATTATTTTGTTACTTATAACGCTTCATTAGTGTTCTTGTAATTAAAAGGGAAACACACGTGCTCATAGACAGCACATAGATATTAACCAGGGGGAGATCCAGGGGGTGCAGTGGCACAGTTGCACCCTCCTTTGATTCCTGCTCTACCTAAACTTTAAAACCAACTGCTGGGAAGGGCAACAGTATTTCTATTTAGGCAGACTCATTGTCATCTCCCTGACTCAGGCTAATCTCTTTCAATTCCACAGGTGTTAACAGCCCGCTATCCTATTGAATGGTGTTGATGTTCCATTATTCAAACTATACTTTCTTCTACAATTTTGTGTTCTGTTAGCTATTCCTGGTAATGGCTCTCTTCTATTTCACAGCAATGCAGATTGTTTTTAGCTCTAGCTAAAAAAATTAACTCAGATATAGAAATGACTCACAGTGAAGTATTCAAGAAACTGTCAAGGCAGACAAGAAGGCTAGACTTTATTTTGTAAACCTGAGTAAAAGACATACACTCAACTATACTAAATACAGGACTAATGATGCAATAACTTTTAAGTATTTTGACTTTTTTTTTTGCTCAGCTTGTTGTGTTTTTCAAACTATATAATTTTAAAAAGCAGTGCATATTTCACAAGTTATATTTGTTTTTGCTCTGATCTTAAACTGAATAACATAGCATTGGTTCCCTAGGATATCACTAAGTCAATCAGTAAGTCATCTAATTTCTCTTTAACTGGAAATAATGTGTGTTGTGTTCTATATGATGATGTGCTACACCATAAGCACATCCCCACCTTTTCCAAATCCTAGATCTGCCCATACTTGTAACCTGTAACACTTAATTGAGATTGATATATCAGCCTTAACTCTCAGATCCATCATATTCCTGACTAAAATAGGATTTTGATAAACTCACCAGCTGACACACATAACAAAAGCAATATTTTAGAATTTTTAAATGGCCAAAAATTCTACCGTTTATTTGATAGAATTAATGTTATATTTAAACACACAAGCAGATACAATAGTCCATATAGGAAATACTATGGGAAAAGGAAGTCAAATCTGAAGTTATATTGACAAATGTCCTAAACCTTTGACTATATCCAAATATTTTGACTATCTATAACTCAGTTGAGCAATTTTGTGGCCAGAACCTGGCACTTTCCCTTCCAGGACAGTGAACCACGGTAAGGTTCCTTCTTGCTTGCTCTTTTTTTGGCCCTCAGGTCCTTCCCTCTTGACTGACCAGTAGACCAGCATCAACAAGAGGGATGAAGAGTGTTCTTGCTCATGCCTACACCCTGCCCTGAGAGCTAAAGCAATTTGCTGGGAGGTCGGAGATTTGCGTGCACATCTCAGGATAGGAAAGGCCAAAAACCTGCCTCTCTTGCTTCCTGGACACTTACCCTAACTACTAGCCTCTTGGGCTAAAAAACAGAAGTCCCACCCACCAACAAAACAGAGAAAGGAGGATCCAGGGAACTACAGACCAGTCAGCCTCACTGCAGTCTCTGAAAAAATCATGAAGCAGGTCCTTATAACAGAACACAGGGTATGCTCTGTTACTCCTAGAGGTGTAGGCAGTAGCAAAGCAGCTGGCTATTCCCCCCAGTCAGGCCTAATTACCTGATTGGGAGCAGGGCCCTGAACAGTAAAGTCAGCAGTTTCGTGACTGCAGCCATGAAGAGAACACCACTTGGCTGGAGCTGCTGCTCACAACATTTTGGAAGTATCAGAGCAGGAGCTTTGGGAAAGGAGGATGCTCCAGGCCGTCGGCATGACCAAAAGCTACACCCTGTTGAGGCAGGATGGTTTGGTGGGACTGCCCTTGGGGTAGTCCCAAGAAATGCCAAGCCAGTCACTTCCCCAGTGAAAGGTGAGTAAAGGGTACCTTATAACCCCAGCCCCCACAGCCTTGTAGGTTGAGAGAGCCCTCAGCTGGGTTGGTATTGAGAGGTCTGAGGCTCAAGTGCTGGAGAACCCAATGAGAGGGCAGGGTAGCGGCCTGTATCTCAAGTATCTGAGAGCCCAGCAAGAGAGCAGAGGAATGTGAGAGCAAGCTGCTAGTCATCCTGACTGTATGGACCCTCAACTGGTTAATTCTGGGGCCAGGCCTAGAATGGTCAAAAGGGCCATGGCCCACAGTGAGGAATGCCCAGAGCCAGGGGTATGAGGTCCCAACTGGCCTGGAGGGCAAGGCCAGGGAGTGTGGCCAAAAGTCCAGGGGATGCCATATCCTAAGACAGTAAGGTACAGAAGAGCTTGGCTGCCTAAGAAGACTGGGTGTTAGGCCTTGGGTGCCATCTGTGAGGCATGAGACATGGTATAAGGAAGATCAGAGCCATGTAGATAGGCCCTATGCATCAAGACAAGTAAATGGCCAGCCTCCTGCCTGATTGACATCTCATAATCATTATTATCAAAGCAGGTCAGAAAGGCAGGCAGTTAGCCCAGAGACAGGTGTATGGGCCAATGACTGACCAGCCCTGGGACACCCATCTGTCAGTCCTCAAGGAATCCATTTCTAAGCACTTGGAAGAGAATAAGATCATTAGGAAAAGATAGCATGGATTCACCAAGGGCAAGTCATGCCTGACCAACCTGATTTCCTTCTATGATGAGGTGACTGGCTCTGTGGATGTGGGGAGACCAGTGGATGTGATATACCTTGATTTTATCAAGGCTTTTGATACAGTCTCCCACAACATTCTTGCAAGCAAGCTAAGGAAGCCTGGGTTAGATGAATGGATTGTAAGGTACGTAGAAAACTGGCTGGTGCGTAGGGTTCAGAGAATAGTACTCAATGGCTCAATGTCTAGTTGGCAGCCAGTATTAAGTGGAGTGCTCCAGTAGTCAGTCCTGGGGCCAGCTTTGTTCAATGTCTTCATCAACGACTTGAAAAATGGTCCAGAGTGCACCCTTTGCAAGTTTGCAGATGACATCAAGCTGAAAGTAAGTAGTAGATATACTGGACTAAGATTCAGAGTAAAATTGGAGGATTGGGTCGTGTCACGGCACGCGGCCTCCAGGTGGCTTTGGAGGGGCAGCACAGAGACGCACCGGGTGGAGGACCGAGTAATGGCACTCTCCCAGGTGCGTTCGGGGCCCTGGACAGGCGGAGAGAGAGAGGAAAACTCCCGAGGCGAGGTTTATAGAAAACAAACAAGTTTACTCACTAAACTTGCAAAGACAGCTTATCTCGAACACACCAAACAAGGTTACATTCAATGCAAACAGTGCGAAGCGACAATTACCGCAGGGGCTACGGCCACGTGTTAGCGTACCGCAGTGCTTATCGGATGAGTCCCCTAAATTTTCGTTGGGGCCTCTCAGAGCTTGAGTGGATATTAAGCCCACTCAAAAGCCACGGCTCTAAAGAGCATACACGTGAGGGAATGAGTCAAGAGGCAGACCTCTTAAGGCCTCACTCACTCCTCTTCACGCGGGCGCGAGAAACAATTAGAACGCACGCAGACAGCTAAGCTGACTGCCTGACTCAATTTTCCTCAGGACGCGCGCGCAAATCTTGGGACAGGGTCCTTAATATACCCTCCCCAACCAATGAGAAAGCTCCCTTCAAGGATGCTTCTAGAAGTAAGCTTAGTTAACTCTCACTGTCCCATGCTGCTCACATGACCGGGTCATCCTCTGCTACTGCATTTCTCGTCCTTCACATAACAATCATGTCACTTAGTAAACACAACATAATAAAACATCATCGAACAAGTAACACATCTTATTGGTAATAGGAGCAATGATCTGGTGGGAATCACTAGTCACAATTCCACAACAGGTTGAAAGAACTCTCATGAGGTTCATCAAGGACAAGTGCAAAGTCCTGCATTTAGGATGGAACAATCCCATGCACCAGTACAGGCTGGGGGCTGACTGCCTGGGCAGCAGCTGTGCAGAAAAAGACCTGGGGTTACAGTGGGAAATAAGCTGAATATGAGCCAGCAGCATGCCCTTGGTGCAAAGAAGGCTAACGGCATACTGGGCTATGTCAGTAGGGGTTTGCCAGCAGGTCAGGGGAATTGGTTATTCCCCTCTATTCAACCCTGGTGAAGTCACATCTGAAGTACTGTTTTCAGTTTTTACAGAAAGGATGTGGACGATTTGGAGAGGGTCCAGCACAGGGCAACAAATATGGTGAGGGGGCTGGGGGACATAAGTTATGAGGAAAGATTGATGGAACTGGGCATTTATACACATACCTTTTTGTACTGCGATGTGCCAGAGATCCAATGTGTTAGAGCAGGCTCAATTAATTGAGTCTGCTGAGCATGCGAACTGACACACACTGTGCTGCATCACATACAGTTGTATAAGCAGAGAAGTGTGTCAGCATGCAGAAAATGCAGCAGTGCACTTTTAAACTAAAGTATCTTCCATGAGTTTTAGTTCAAAAGCTCACCACCACCATTTTCTCAGCACTGATGTGCATTTCACCATTTATACAAATGTATTCACCGCAGCACCAGGTGCTTTTAAAAGTGCCTAGTGCTGCAGCACAAACATGTGTACAAATGCCCATTTGGTCTAGAGAAGAAGAGAGTGAGATGGGATTTAATAGCAGCCTTCAACTACCTGAAGGAAGGATCAAAAGAGGATGGAGCTAGACTGTTCGCAGTGGTGGCAGATAACTAAACAAGGAGCAACTGTCTCAAATTGTGGCAAAGAAAATTTAGGTTAAATATTAGGATGAATTTTCTTACAAGGAGGGTAGTATAACACTGGAATGGGTTACCCAGAGAGGTGGTGGAATCTCTCTCCTTGGAGGTTTTAAAGACCTGGCTAGACAAAGGGATGATCTAGTTGGGGATGATCCTGCCTCGAGCAGAGGGTTGGACTAAATGACCTCCTGAGGTCCCTTCCAACCTTGATTTTCAATTATTTCTATGATTCCCACCCTGGAATTGGATGACAAAGTGTAAGTGGTCAGATTGGATCCCTTTTGATCATTCTTAGAGAGGCAAGTCTGGTATGTGGCTAGAAATAGAATCTAAAATACACATGTCACTATGTAGGAACACATGCACTCTTTAGATAGCTAAGTAGCACTTAGATGCCATAGAATGAAACATAAGTTTAGTGATTAAGCTCTGCATTAAATACTAGGTCCCCATGATAGAGCTTCAAGAATGTTAAAGAATATAATATAGCTTCAAGAATGTTGAATATTACCTACTGAATGAATTGCCTCCCTTTTCCAGTAGGTAGGTACCTACCTTTGCAGGTACCTACACTTACCAACTGGAAAACTGAGGAAAGATTTTTGGAAATCTATTCAGAAATCAAACTTCCTGCTTGCCCATGACCTGAAATCAAGGCTGAATTAGGTCCAACAAAAATTACAGGAAGAACGTACTTTAGAAGTTGACAGCAAACTTATACAGTGAGGTTACATACAGATCTTAAACTTTGAATTTATTACATCTATGTGTCTAATTTTTGCTAGCATTTTCCTCATTTTACAACCAACATTCAGCCCTCTCTAAAGAAGAGCTCATTAATAAAGATAATCTTACAAAAAGAAAAAATATTACTTTGTCCACCAAGCCTGTCCCTTTTGTTTCCCTTATCTTACTTTTCCTGCTTCCTTCCTATAGCCATTTATCATTTCTTTGTTTGAAACTCATCTAGTTCTCATTTTAACTTTTTTCATTCAATGGACCAGCTAGGTATTTTGTAACAAATGATTTTTGCTCATTGCTTAGCAGAGTTTAGATTCAATTCTCTATTTCCTCCAAGATTCATGTGTTTTGAATTATGACTTATCATGACCTTGTCTTTAGGAAGAATATACCTAGATAAATTCTATTCCCTGAGTTACAATAGTAACACTCAAGTTCAAGAGAAAGGGAAAATACCATTGATAATCCTTACATAGGATTAAAAATGACAGGGACAATGTTGTTTTGAAATAAAAATAGGATATACTTGAACATTACCTGTATCTGGATTTTTGTATACACCCATCTAATAGACTGGGTTGGCTGCTTTATTGTGGCAGATCTCTGCTGGGATTATGAAAATGTCTCACCTCTTCTAAATGGGTTGACCTTCTCTATAGTTCAAGAGAAGTATCCAGCTTCCCTTGCAGCCTTCCACACAAGTGCATCCTGGAGAAAATACATGGCAAGATGCTGCCACGCTCTGGTGATCCTTCGCTACGATTGTATCAGGGCATACTTTATAGCAGGGATATAATCTAATTAGTTCAGGGGGACTGAACTCCATCTAGGATCAGGAAGACATAAAACCAGTATACAGTCATCTGGGATCCTGCACTGTGCACAACTCAACCAGACACAATTGAGACCAATGCATTTAGTTTTCTAAGGCCCGCTCTATACATGCAGGTAAAGACATAAACAGATCTAATGTGTAATCCACACAATCACACCTCCTGCCATGCTACACATAAGATTTAATCAGGCCATATTGCTGGAGAGCTTGATCCTGGGTTCCCCCTGCACTGCAAGAACCAAGTTCCCATGGCTGGGAGCCCTCTCACCAAAGGGAGGGTTCCCAGCCATGGAGAACACGTGCAGCCAGGGCTGAGAGACGTCCCACAACTGACGGGGCTCCTGGTCTCAGCTGCACCTCACTTAGAGCCAGGATCAAGAGTCCTGTACATGATGGAGCTTCCAATCTGGGCTGCTCCTCATATAGCCAGGACCAAGAGCCCAAAACTGATGGGCTGTGCCTTACATGCAGCTTAGACTGGAAGCCCTATCAGTTGCTGGATTTCTCAGTCTCCACTGCACTTGAGGAGCCAGACCAAGAGCTCCTTATGGGCTGGCAGTTTCCTAGAGCCCCCTACCCCACACACGTGCGCGTGCGTGCACACACACAAACACACACACACACTTCCCAAGCCGTGAGGATCACAGCAGTTGCAATCCCAAGGACTCAGTGTTTTCATGCTGGGCAAGGTGTACCTGTGTGGCTGAGAGCCTTGTCAGCAGTCAGGGCTCTTGGCTGCAGGGAAGAACCTGCTACACATGTAAACTAAAGCTCAATAGCAATCAGCTCTAAAGTTAGTATATATTTTCAAGGTCTAGCTTTATAGTTGGTTGGATTTTTATTGTGACAGTAAATTTTTACATGTAGCTGATCTTAAGTAGGGTGAGCACACATCCCAGTTGGGCCAATAGAGTCCCAGATTCTGTAGGTCAGACCCAGTTGATTGCTCCAAACTTCCAGGCTGGAGTCTGGCTGGGAGGCAGAGCAGCATGGTGTGCCGGGCAGGTAGTCAGGTGGGCACCACTACTGCTGCATGGCAGCCAGAAATATAGGGACCTCAGATACGGCATTTAAGATTGGGTACATCTGCCTGCATTGCTGCCACTCAGTGGCAGCAGTGCCTGCCTTCCCATCTGCCATGGCAGTACCATGCCATTTCACCTCCCAAATGGACTCTGGCCTGGGACTTTTGACCACCTGGCTGGGACCAGCCTGCAGAATTCAGGGCTGTCCTGACTAAACTGAAGTATATGGTCACTCTAGTCTTAAGGTAATTGTGCAGTTAAGCAGTTAATTTTATTTCTATAATGTTTATATAAAATAATGTCAAAAAGACCTTCATTAATTCTTGTGATGGACTATGTATTGTAATATGTCTTTGTTAACTGGGTTCAAGTTGTAAAATGTTGTATGATTCAGTTCCCCTTAGCTAACTCACACAGAGAGAAAGAACAGTTTAAAGAGAAAATAAAGCCAGAGTTGCTGGCCTTTCAGGAGATGCATCCATTTACTAGGACTTGAATAGCCATGTTAATGCTTCAGGTAAGCTTAGAACTCATTGCTTGGCAGAGATTCCATAGAGACATCAAAGAAAAGGGACAAGCATGACAATGGACAGAGCCAGAGAGTCTGAAGATGGGGACCAGCAGAGCAAATCTGAGGCACTTGGATGTGCAAACTAGGGAGGAAACAGGTGCATAACTTTGGGGTGCTCAGAATTATGTGGACTAAACTTAGGACAGTCAGACTGCTTAATCCTCTGAAGTGGACAGAAAACATCCGGTTGGGTGGTTTTTGCCCCAGTATATATGTTTTTATTGAAAAGGAGTTGTTTGCTTTACTGTTTTGAATTTCAGGTTGCACTTGCTATATCCAACAAGGGAAGGTTTTCCCTTTCAAGAGTGCAACTAGATAGAAGCTAGCTTCTTGAGTCAAAGCCACAGACAACCAGGGAAGGTTGGGAACTGAAAGGCCAGGACCTCAGAATGGGAAGGAGCCAGGACTTGCTCCCCCACCCCCAGCCCCACCCCAAGAAGCCACATGTAGTCAGTCTTTGGTGATATGCTCAGAAACCAGACAAGGATGCAGTGGTCCTGAACACATTCCTCAAGGAGCGATGGGATGGCAGGGGATGTGTCAAGTATTATCTTGCTACAGAATAAATGGGATCAAGTTAGACTAATATCAATTTTTTCTATATTATATATTAGCTGGTATGGCAATTTTTTCCACACTTAGTGTCTTTTATGGTGATAGTGTTTCTACCACAAAACAATACATCTTACAAAAAGGAAAGGAAAAATAAGGTTTACATTATATTTTTCATTACTGTTGTTTCAGCCAAATATGTTACACTAGCTACCTCTTTCATATTGCATATTTTAAAGAATTCCTACAGTCTGAAGCACAACATAGCAAGTTATCATTTGCCTATTTATACCAACTGAGAATCTGGCCCATAATGAGTTAAGTAGTACTATTGTCACCTCTAACTTTATCTTTGTGCCTGCTGATTTGTTATTCTTAGAGCTCATCTACACCCTGTGCTTTAGTATAGTTAGATTTCACCACTACATTGCCATAGCATCGTATATTGCCAGGAGAGCATGCCCCTATGACGGCACAGCTGCTAATCAGGTGTAGATCCACATGATCACTATGTCGCCATAACGCACCATACAGTAATATATGGATATGTTGCCATAAGGCAACATGTATATGCACCCTTAAGAAGGTTTGGATTTGTTCTTTGTTTATTTTTTTAAAGGAAGTGAGGTCATATACAGGTCTTTGTTGCAAACTGTTAAAGAGTTAAGACATTATTACCATTCAGTTGTATAAATGATATCTTAGATGTTTGGTTCTCATTCATGTCAATGTAAGTCTTAGATAATTGTGTAATAGTAGTTTGAAAACTATCCTCTATGAATGCTACACATGATACAGTTTGAACTAAGTAAAGTCCCTGAAAATCTTTAAATAAATGAGTTATTTTATGCACGTGACTTTCAATTCAAAGACACTGTCTGAGTGCATATAATGTTACTTCTATAAGTGCTTACTGGGCCAGGGCTTATCTACCCATAGACTTAGTTGGAGATCTTCTAAAATACAAATGAACTCAAGCGTACATTTGTCGCCATTATAGTTTACAGTACTGTAACTGTTAAAAGCGTAAGACTAGACTTCCACCAGGATGCAATTCTGTCTTAGAAAACACTGCACAATGAAGGTGGCTTTGCTGCAATTTTGTAAGACTAAGCTAATATAGACAGGGACACATACACTCAGGAGGCAGCGATGGCCTTGAACTGTCAATTTATTTGATTAATGTTATATATAAGGCAGCTACAGAATGCAAGACCTTCTTAATCTTTAAGTTGATCTTTCTGAAAAAGAGGGTTTTATTTTTAAAACCAAAATATTTTTGCTATGAGTGGTAGCAAGCCCACACTGAGACCTGACTGAAAGTAGGCAAATTGTGCATTATTTCTTTAACTCTAATTTATTCCATTTTTTAATATCTCTTAAATTACTGTCTTGGTTTCCTTCCAAGCACATCTTCGGATAGCTTCTTAGATTGAAATTAAATAAAGCAAAAGATAGCAGAATTTCATAAATGAATTCCAGCAAACCCTTTAAAATCCCCTTGTGAGTAACCCATCTTTTTGTCTGTCTCTTAGCATTGAATGCTGAAAGACTAAGTACTTTTTTAGGAACTAGTAAGCTCATGGTAAATGGGCTTCTTTCCCCCATGTAGCAATCAAAAGAGGAGCATCCCATGGAAAAGACTTATTGAATCCATTGACTACACCCTTGTGCACAATCAATAGAGGACATCTATTCAATAGTAAACCAATATTACACTTGATAGTGGTCAAAAGGCCATGAATCCCAATTTTCACCTAACAAACAAAAATTAAGACAATAATCAGGTCATAACACAGTGAGTTCTGAAGGAAAATGCTTTTATTTGTCAGATTTACTCAATTATTTATCGTTCTGAGGTATGGGTGAGCTAGCAAAGAAAACACTTTGTAATGGACACTCCTTTGCTCCTGCAATGTAATACAATAGCAACACCTACGGTTATGAACTTTCTAATGCAACAAGATTTCTATTGTTTTCTATTGTTTTCTTTGGACATTGTCTTATTTTAGTATATCCAGGTCTCCAGGATTTTCAATAATTAACAATTAAATTGTACACTGCAACAATAATAATATTAAACTTAGAAAGAAAGAATTTTAAATCAACCTATTTAATTCAGTCTCTCAGGCTTTTCTAATCGGTTCAAAGGTAAGACTATAAAAGTAATTTCCTAAAGAACTGTCTTTTCCACTTAATTCCACAGACACAAAAACAACTAAAACCATCTCTTTCTTTTTTAAGTAGAAGGTACCAATCAGCTGGTATAAAGTAGTGTATCTCATATGATTTCAATACTGTTGTGCAATTACACACCAACTGACCATCTGACCAAGAAAGTCTAATTATTGGGTAATCCAAGGCTGGGGGAAGGCAAAAGCTACTCTTCCGAGCAAGCATTGTACTATTCACACAAGTAAATTCAGTCTGGTACCTGTTTTCAGGTCTAAGGCCTTAATCAACCTGAATTTTTTTATTTGTTCGGCTAAATCATTAATTCACTCATATCCTCAATCTCATGCACTTTACGTGGTTGTGTGTGCACGTGCAGGTAACCAAAAGCACCATTTGATAATAAGAAATGATGTTTTTGACACTTAATACTTCCCTGTGTTAGTTTATCATTTCTGAGTGGCCCAAGATCTACAGGTTTTATCCTTAAATTTCTCATGTGTTACTCCACATCTCCATTCTGATTATTTAGTTTAATATATATAGCTGTTCTCAACTTTTATCATAAAAATCTAAATTTATGTATATAGCTGGATACCAAACTAAAAATACCCTAATTTTTAAAATTCCTTAAGTGTGGGAACCTAGTCAGGTCACCCAAACAATCTGTGTCTTTAAAAGCTAGTTATGCTATCTGGGAGAACACAGCAAAAATATCTTAACTGTAGTCATATGGGCCATTTTTGCACATGTAAGCACTGTAAGTGCTGGACACTTTGAAAAGTGCCCAGCACTGCAACGCTTACAGTTGTATAAGTGGCAAAATGTGCAACAACGCTGAAAAGTGGCAGCATTGTGATTTTAAACAAAAATACCCATCAGAGGTGTTCTAGTTCAAAAGTGCACTACTGCTATTTTCTGCATGCTGGAGTGCATTTTGCCACATAAGCAACTGCATGTGGCACAACACAGTTTGCCTCAGCTTGCACGTGCAGCAGACTCAATTAATTGACCTTTGGCACAGTGCGGGACAGGAAAGCATGTGTATAAATGTCTATGGTTCTTTCATGGTATCAGTGGGTGCGTCTACATGTGATGCTATGTTGCCACAGCAATGTGCTATGGTGATGCAGCGTAACCAGGCACAAACCATGACGCCGCAACTACATCGCTGTAAGCAACATGTTACAGAGCATTGCTTTGGCAATGTAGGGGCTGAAAATAACCATGTGCTGCTGGCAAGGAGTAGTACAGGTTATTACTGTGCCGTCATTTAGTACTTCCAAAAAGAAGTATTAAATGATGGTGCCATAGGGCATGTGTAGATGTGCCCATTATGAGCTAAACTAAGTATATCTGGGTGCTTTTACATATCACAATTTTATTTCATCTCCAAACTAAGTATATATTGCTTCTTTTTAGAACAAATACAGTGGCCGTGTAATGTGCTCTACGCCAGCATTTCTCAACCCATGGGTCACAACCCAAAAGTAGGTTGCAAGAATATATAAAAGGGTCATGAACAAATTATAAAAATGGATCAAACAACTTTAAAAATGGATTATCCTTTAAAGAAGAAAAATATGGGAAACCATGGCTTTTCCTTTGCAGTCTGTCAGAGCTTTAGACTGCAAGGGGCTGCTTGTCCCAGCCTCCAAAGCCCCATACCCTACTACCTCACACATCTACCCCCCGCCACACACACTGCGGGTCTGGGACCTGGGAGTAGGGGCAGTGGATCAGGAATGAGGTGCACTAGGTTAGGACTGACCACTGTTTATAAATGGGTCCTGGTGCAAAAGAGGTTGAGAACCATTGCTCTCAGATGTTCTTAGCATCATTTTTACTTGTGATACATGCAACATATTTAGATACATACATTAGGATAATAAAGTGCAGAGTTTTGTATTTAGAATAGCTTTTTTCTGGGCACTTGGATACTAAAGAACAGAAACATAAAAAAAAGACAGTATATTTCAAATTTGCAATCTGAAATCATAGGACAGCAGAAGGGAGATATTTTCAAGGCATTCAGAAAAATTGTTAGTTTCAGGTAATCTTTTTTGTTCTGAAAAGTACTACACTAATTACAATAAACCCAAAACTAACCAATTTTTTTTTCTTAGTTGCTTATTCTGGCAGGTTTACCAAACATTTAAAAATGTAAAACAGTGAACAATTATTTTCCTCCTCATTTGGATAGAAAAAAAGCTCTAGACTTGAGTTAAATCTTTTGTTTCCATTCCATTGTTAATTGCTGTAGTTGTTCAATAATTACTGAGGGAAAGCTAGATCAAACAGTTACATTTTGCCTTTGGTTTAGAATGAGACAAAATAAGTATTTGTTATTACCTCCTCTGCAAACAATTCCAGTTCCTATGATGCACTTTCTCCAGCACTCAGAAGATTCACTCTATAAGTCCACAATCTCAGATCACCCCTGAAATTGTCATGGAAGGTCAGGGGATGAGGCAACATGTCAAATAACAAGGACAAACTGCCATGAAAGAGTCTAAATATCTTTGTATTGGATCTTTTATTCAGTGGGGAGTCCAAGGCAGAGAGCAGAACACAGGAGTGAAGGACTCATAATAACCTATACTGCCAAGTAAATGGATAAATTTGGAACCAGTCAGACCTTTTTCAATGCATATTGCTTAAATCTTAGATATGAGTTGTAATAATCAAGGATCCTGGTTTTCTCTGTTTACAATTGCAAATTCTCTGATAAAAATGGCAAATTCTCTGATTTAAAAAACTGAAATCCTCAATTAAAACAAAACACCGCTAATATATATATAAAATCAGTTGAACACGGTGTTTTATTGATATATTTACAAATTTAAAGCAATTTGGAAGCCTACCAGTGCCTCCATCACTATAAAAAAAAATTCTAAATACCTATAAAATTTGGCCTTTGATTTTGGCTTTTTTATCATGGAAATCAGAGCTCTCCCTGCCCCTTTCCCGCACCAGGACATGGGTCCAGCTATGGTTCCCCCCCATAATTTGTGGTGCTGAGCAGCCTTGATATGACAGTGCTCTACCCCTGCCATTGCCTTTCATTCCCAAACCACAGCAGGCCACAGCCCCCTATCCCCAGAGCCCTCCTAAAAAGGATCCCAATCTGCCAGGGCTATGGCACCAGGGACCCACGTTCACAGCCCTCTGCCCCCCACAGCAGTGCCTGAACTGTCTGCCATCCACAGGAGGCAGTGGCTGCTGCAGCCCCAGCAGTGAGTGGAGCACAGAATCTGTTTCCCCCTCAAAGTGATGCCTATCAGGGGTAGGGGTGGGTACAGGCTTGGGCTCCCTGCCCTGCTGCCATCCCTGCAAGGCCTCCACAGCCCAGCAGGCATAACCTAGCATGGCAAAGCAGAGCAAGGCCAGGTGAGGAAGCTCAGTGCCACTGCCATGAGACCCCTGCCTGCCCAACCCTGCTTTGCCCTGCCATGACGGGTCCCACCCTCTGAGCCATGGAGGCCCTGCGGGGAACAGAACAGGGCAGAAAGTCCGAGACTGCATTGGGCAGCCTGCACCCTCCCCCCATGCACAAATCTGAAGGGCACAGGGTGGGCGCAGTAGCAAGGAGCCAGCCTCCACCCCTCCCTGCCCCTCGACGAGCTGCCTGCAGCCCTGTCCCACTCCCTGCCTGGGCCCTGTGGTCGCATATGGCCCCAGACCCCAAGCCCGACACACCACCCAGGCTGGGCAGTAGCCCCAGCCCCAGCTCTGCCCACCTCCCTCCCTCCATCACTACTGGGGCCTCAATCCCCACCTCCCCCACCAGGTTTCCCTGCAGGAGCTGCTTTTCAGGCTTCCTGGCAGCCATGTGCATGTGCGTTTCCTGCCTGACCACCTTTCTCCCACTCCCCCACAACCTCTTGCAGGCTGGAACTCTGCCAGCCTACAATGGGAAAACCAGTATTTCCTGCATTTTTCCCCTAAATGGCATTTCCTGCATTTTTCCATTGTGAATGGTAATAATTAAGCCTGAAAATCACAAATGTGTGCATTCCTTTACCTGACAGGATGAAGCAAAGTCATCTCTTGTCAGCATGGTACACCACATTCTATTAAAACGTCATAAAAAGTGATATTTCTGTCAATGTCCATTCTATCTCCACTCATACTTATCTTAGTGCTAGGTCCTTCACTAGAAATTTAAGGCCTATAAGACCTGACAAGATTACTCACATAGTTAACATTTTAAACAAATTAATTTCAAGGGAAAATATCTGCTTGAAACAAAATATTCAATTCAGTCAGATACTCAGAAATGCAACCTAGTGAGAGTGATGTATAAAATACTGAATGTTGCTCCATTAAGCAAAGATGAAAGGGGGACTGTAAAGGAATTACAACAACATCCATCCTTAACAGCCTTTTTTAACAGGTCATGTAAAAAAGTGAAAATCTGTATCACTCAAAGGCTCTAAACAAAAAAAAGAACACTTAAACTTTCTAATAAAAGATAAAGATAGTAAGAAAGACAAAGATCAGAACTGACTGGCTGTTAACCAGAAACTGAGCATCTGCAGCTACTATTATCTGTGTTCATTTGCAGCCTGAATTTTTAATGCTTATCAATTTTTTAACCTACCTTTTTTTCTTTCCACTGCTGTAAGCTTCATAAAAGATGGAAGAGGTAGAGAGGATTAATTTTCTTTGAATTATATTCAGTAGAAAAGTCACAGCAGTGTCAGTTTCTCACATATTGCATGATATTTACCCTCCTGATTTTTTTTTAGCAAGTCTTGCAAGCAGCCATTGTGTTGAATACTTAAAATAGAAAACTTTTTTTTTTGATAATTAAAACATCATTAAGTTCCTGTGAGCTGTTTTCTACATGACATTTGAGTTCTTTTTCTAATTTACCTTTTCCCCCCCAAGGGGCTTCTTGAAGGGGAGCATAGGCAGCAGAAGTGGGGGGCTAATCAGGTTCAGCCCCTGCAAAGGCAGGAGACAGCAGGCAAGGCTGGAAGGCAGCCTGGCCACAGGCTGCTGCAGTGGGCGGGGAGGGGCACACACATTCAGATACCCTGCACAGCCAGGATCACAGCCAGCAGCCAGGTAAGTTTCTTTCTTTGCCCAGGCTCTAATGAAAGTGCCCACCCTCCACCCCTGGAGCATGTTTAAAGTGCCCAAGTGCCCAGATGCTTGCATTAACTGTTCTATCCTAGTTCCAAATGAAAAAGATTCAAGCTTCACTAGTTTTATAGAGTTGTTCTCTGATAGATTAAAGGAGAAAGTGGCATGTAAGCCAAGTTACTTTGTACACTTAGGGTGCTTACAAAGTTTACCTATGGATCAACAGAACTGAGTTTAGCGTGGTAGAAATGCTAAGTGTGCAAGCATTCACAATGCTTAGCTTGATTAAAAGTAATGCACATAATAGAAATTTAAACTTCAGATTATGAGATCTAACTTGAGACTCATATGGGTTGGACTGGTTTAACGAATGCCTGTATTGTACAGTTCCCCAATTGATAGAAGTTACCCAGGTGTCTTTTGGCACTCCAGAGTGCATTGCTCTTCCCATCCCCCCACACTGGGGGATACTCTGCACTCAGGCTGCACCCCACCACTACAGCCAAGTGCAGAGCAAACCCCACCTACTAGTCATCTCAGAGCAAAGAAAGCCCATGTAGGGGACCAATGCAGCTATGTACTCTGCATTCAGATACTTGACACCATAGGCTAGGCCCCTGAGCCCCCAAGACTTGATCTCAAAGCACAAAAGATCCACATGAAGACCCAAAAGCCCCACCCAACAGACCTCCAAAACTCATATACAGACCCAAAACCCAGGACCTCAAGACTCAGACAGACACAAAATCCCACAACTGAAGATCTAGACTCAAGCACCATGCAACTCAGACCCAAGCAATGTGCAGAAACCAGTGTAGTTATTTAGTTCTGGGATGAGACATTCAGCAAAGAAGTGAATTATGGGCTTGGTGGGGTATGGTCAGACAGACCCCAGCCAGCAGATACCTGAATCATGGTAATTTAGAACATGGTTACTGGCATGGTTGTTACAAGAAAAAGGAAGCCTCCAGAAAGTTCAAGCCATGGGGAAGGAGGGATAGGGGGCATGGCCAGCCAAGTTGGTGCCAGCAGCTGAATATCCCGGGAAAGTTCATGGCAAGGGGGTGTGGTCAGCCATCCTGCGGGCAGGAAATAGAAACTCCTGGAAAATTTAAGGCTGGGCAGGGGCATGGTCAACTGAGTTGGTGCTGGCAGGTGGATGCCCCTGGAAAGGCTGGAATGCAATGCATTACCAGTGGATTTGGGATCACTGTGGATCTATGGACACACCTGAATAGATCCAGGCCCAGTTTGAGTGAAAGAGAGCTGTTCACCAGGACGCACACCCACACATCCCCATCTACACACTTGTGGTCAGATCCCAACTGATCCAGTGATATGTGGACCAACCCAGACCCAAGGGGTTCCATCCAACATCATGGCAGCCTGCCCATCTTGCTCCACTATGTAGAGCTGGGTTCAAAACTGTGTTGTCAAGGAGATGAGGGATCCCATCACCATCTGGTGCAAAGAGGCAACCCAGGAACAGCTCTGCAGCACATGCCATGACAGGGAGGTATTCCAGCAGATTGCCAGAGATGAGAGTTCAGGGCTACAACCAAAACTGCATACAGTACAGGAACAAAAACAAATTGATGAAGACCCAAGTCAAACAGTTATGTGGTTGATCTGCTCATCTTCCCTTCAAGTGATAGGGCTGTCTTCACTTTACACACCTGTGTCATCACTGGACAGGAAGTACAGCTGGTCATAAGAGGGTCCCAGTAGCAAGTGGTACTTGAGGGCTCCAGAGAGACAGGATAACTGGGTGTGTAGCAGCAGTTCCCCCACCCCCCAGGGACACGGGAGAAGCAGGGGTGTTGATATTGGTTTCCAGAGACACAAGGGAGCTAGGGGTACAAGTGCAGCTGGAGCTGGATTACAGCTCCTTCAACTTCTTCCAGGATGATCCAGTCATGAGCATCATGGGATATTACTTGGGGGACAGTTCTGATAGCACAGTGATTGAAACACAGGATGTGAACCTCAGTGCATGCCATCCATATCACAGGTAGCCATGGAACAAGCACCTGGTCCCTGATGGACCTCAAACTTCTGAATCTAGCTGAAACCATGTGACCAGATACACCATTTCCTGAGGTGTTCTGAAATCACCAGGGGTGTACCAGTCCTTTGTCTCCAGTAGTTCTCCAGAGGCCCTGCTGCTGATGCACAGACCACCTGCCAGTTCTTCAGCATGGAGAGCTAAGAACAGATCACTCCCACTTGTGGTCCCAGCATGGAAACTTGAAGAGCACATAATCCTGCTCCCAGTGCCCAACAATTGCTCATCCCAATCCTGGTGCTTATCCTGATAGTCCCAAAACAGAGCCGTCTGTACAGGAAGCTAGGATTCAACACAGCACAACTTGGATGTGATTAAAACCCAGGTGCAGAGGGCACCAGTGACTGAGCAGAGTTCACACTCATAGATAGGAGGGCAGAGCAATAGCAGGGTGTTAGCCCCCTACAACTTATAGCACAGTGTCCAAGATTGTCACCTGAAGACAATTCTGATACCCTTCCCCCATCCCTTCCCATGGTGATGCGTGGTCACTACTACATATCCTGCAGTCAGATCCACCAGTCATCCTGTTATGGTACAAACCCTCAAAAGGAATGTCTCAGTGCACTGAGAGAGAGGGGTGGAGGCTAGAATTATGCCTCCACCCTGGCTGGACAAAGCACATGACCCAGGGAGCTAACTACTCAACTATCATTCAACACTGGCCTTATCACATCTGCACTCTCCCACTTCCTCCAGTGTGAACCTATACCCATGAGCATCTCTCATGGCATCAGTCAAAAAGTGTTAAAATAAATCTGGCTTAGTCACACCACCCTGAATACCCCCCAAGGCCATCCTCTGTTGCAGAGAAGAGACAACCAATTCTTCCCCAAATGCTGGAACAGCTCCCCACTGCACTTCCCTCTCCACCACAGTGAGTACCATAATCCTTCCCCCACCCAAACTACATCAAGGTTCATAAGCATCCCTAACCCCCTGTACAACCTGCTGTTGGTTGCTCCCTGACTGGACCTTAATTAAAAGACTGGTTCAAGCACCTTTGCTGAAGGCAGGTGACTGTCAAGCCCTGCATCCCCTACCATAGCTCATGATAAATCACCAAAATGGTTTATTTAATTGGCAGGAAAAAGACTAAGACACAATGACAAGTGTTGGAGTTCTGCACACCATGCCATGCCACACCACAGGTAGAAGTTCATGTCTGGGTATGTGAAAATACACAGTGATAGGAACAACTGGCATTGCATTCTATTAGGGACCAGTGCTGAATCAAGAGTTGTTCCTAAGACAGTGCCTTAGAGAAGTTTGCAGGAGGCACTGGACTAGTGCCTGATCCCACTGCAATCCCTGATCTGGCTGCAAAATCCATAGCTGCAAGGCAGCATTAAGTCCCAAAACAGAAATGGTCACAGCAGTCAAGATTATGCAGCTCTGGTCCTTTCACAGAAAGAGTGTCCCTTCATCTCCCCTCCTTCTCCTGGGACAGAGTTCAGGAGTCAAGTTACCACATCAGGAGGGAAATCCAGGGTCAGAATCCACAACATAGGCCAGGGTCCAGGAATCAGATACTGAGTTATCAAGTCCAAAAGAAAATCTAGGTTGAAGTCTGAGGACAAAGCCAAGCAAGGTCAGGAAACCAGGAAACAGATCCATGAGGAAATGTAAAGGCAGAATCCAGGATAGCCAGGGATAGCCAAAACTAGGGTGAGGAACCAGGAAAGCCAGAGAGCATGGACTGGGAGGTTTGCAAAAGCAAAGTGGGATCAGCACTGTTGACTGACCTGGGAGTCTGCTGCCACAGCTGGGACTAAATGGATATGCAGCATTCATTCAGAAAGCTAGTAGCTGGAGCAGAGCTTGTCAGTCAGAGATCCAAGGCAGGTATGACAACCATAACCTGCAAAAGAAGTAGGGAATGGGGGGAGGGGGATGGAACATTAATCAATTTGGTTCCAGCACAGAAAGACTTTTATGACCAAGACATTGGGAAGAAACTGCAGCTTCTGCAATGACAGGAGATGTGGTTAGAGAGTCCTGCTTGTGTTCCATGGGCTGGCAATCCATGTGCACTCCCAGAAAACCCAAAATCCTGATCCCAGATCCCATGGCCATAAAGTAAGAGTAGCAAGTTCCTGCCTGAGTTCCTCAGGGTGCTCCACCTGCACCCTGATAGGCACCTCATCAGCATGGCTGTAGAGCCTTCCACATACTCAGAGCACAAGCTCCCCACCCAGGGACGCAATCCTAGATAGGCTGGGTGGGCGAGCACAGAGTAGCTCACAGAGCCAATGAGAGATAGACGGGACAGGACACATATTACTTCTAGTTCCTGTCTCTGTGAGAGTTTCTAGCCAAGATATGGCAGGGAATGATACTTCTGCTGTTATACTTTGTGTTATCAGAAATGTTTGTTATATTTCACAAAGCTGGGGGCTCCTGCCTCTATTTGCTTAAACAATATCTACACATGGGAGGTGAGCTTGAAGGGGTTGTGATGGCAGTTCAAGGATGGACTGGTAGACAACTGTAGAGTGGATAAGAGGTATCATGGGAGACTGCAAGAAGCAAAGAGGAGATTGTAGAGGCCATGGTAGCTGCCTCCAAGCACCAGAGATGCTTTGCAGACTCCTGACACCAACAGCCCTGGCCAGGGCCAGATTATCCCTTTAATGGACCCTAGGCAAACAAACTCAAGCAATCCTGTTTTTTTCACTCAATAATTATATTTAAAATAAGCACATCTTGGTCCCTTCTTCACTTAATGCCCTAGGCATGTATCTAGTTTGCCTATGCATTAATTTGGCTCTGTCTTTGACATCAGCATGAGGAAAGACTGCAAATGTGGAGGGAGGACAGCATGAGGTTGTGGGATGCCTTCAGCTAGTCTGCTAAGGAATGGGGGCTTAGGATGGCCATTTAATATTTCAAGAAGGCTACCTGTGCCTCTGCAGAGCTGGTAGAGCCTCAGCAGCAGCAGCAGGAGTTCATGGACAGTGTGCTGAGTGACTGTGCAGCAACCTATGACACTTCCAGCTGTCATCAATGCTGTCTCCCTGAGCCTCATATGGTAAGAAAGTTTCCCTCCAGGCCTCATACAGTGAGAAAGGATACCTCCAGCCCCATCATGTGCCCCATTCCAAGGGACTCTTCCCCAGGCTATGGAAAACAGGAGTCCTACACATGGCACATCCAGAGGCACGGTAAGGGGGCTGTCTCCCACCCCTCCTCACCCCGTCCCTTGACTGGCAGCACAGAGAGAAGAAAGTGGATCAGGAACAGGTGAGGACCCACTGACCCAGGAGGCTAATGGCAGGAGAGGTAACCAAGCATACCATCTTTGGAGGAAGAGAACAGATAGTGTGATTGAAACCAGAGCACTCAGAACCAAAGGGAAAACCCATCCAGACACCACAGTATTCCTCAGTTCCACCATCATCCTAGCAGCCCTGGTGCTTCCCATCTAAATGCAGGTCCCCCAAGCTATACTGGGAGAGCCCTAGTGAGGCACCAAACCTCTGATGCTGGGGGGACGACTACAACCCACCGTCCCACCATGCCACACCATTACTGAGACAAGGCTTGGAAATGGTGCACAGAACCCTGACCTCCTTTTCCCACCATGCTCAGGACTGAGAGGAGGATACCTAGGCTCCAGATACACTGGATAAAGAAACCTGCCACTCCTGGGTCTTGGTGCAAGACATCCTCAAAGCATGGTCAAGGGTCCCAAGGTTGGTGTCCCTGCCATGAGGGAGAGCAGAATACAGAGCCCATGGGCAAGGATGCTTTGGTCCCTTAGAGGCCCATAAGGAACCCATGGCAATGGACCTTGCTCCTACACAGCCTCTGCATACATCCCCACAACCCTCTTAAGTAATTTGGGGATCACCAGTCTGTCCTCCACATACAAAGAGGTGTCCCTGGTCTTCACTTCTGAGCCTGTGATTTAGGGCACTGGGCTATGCTACGCTTTCCAGTAGCAGGTTCTGCCTCATTAGCATACTCCTGGTTTCCAATCCTGCCAGTCTTTTCAAGTTATCCCATACATCCAAAAGGAAAAGAGACCTATTTAAAACATCATTATCATTCAGTGGCTTTTATTTAAAAAAATATTTCTGGCAACTGAGGAGAGTTAAACTGAGCTATAACTTTCCTGCCCCTGGTGATAAAGGATGATGACTCCATTAACCTCAGTTTTGGGGGCATCATCCATTCTCCACCATTTGAGGGAATGTGGAATTGTGGAAGACCCTGGAATCATGGACACTGCCAGCAAGCTGGCAAAGATGTGGCAAAGATGTGGATGAAGCACTCAGAGTGGTCAATGCAGCACAGAGAAGCCTTCCCATTTAATGAACTCCACAGCACCTTGGGGTGGGCAGAAGCCACCCCATAAATGGCCCCCACACAGTTGGGAAATCCATCCAGCAGAAGCTAGTGATGACCTCCTGCAGGCTGGCAAGAAAGATGAAGCAGTTCTGCCTTGTCAACTGGATGACCCCATACACCTCCTGGACCACTATTCCAGCTGTGGACTTGCCTACACTGAACTGGTTGGCAGTGCAGCAGAAGGTGGTGGGGATGGTGAGCTTCTGTATGGTAACGGCAATTTTCTTTGAAAGTAGTTGGCCAATTCCAGCATGCTTGGTGGCCATAGGATCCAGTTAGTGTTCCTGTGTGGGACACTAGGCTCTCCCCTCACTCTCCTCATCCCCCACCGAAAGAAAAGGACTCACCTGTCATTTTTCAAAATCTTACTCCAAAAGTTGGTGTGGCAGCTCTTATCTCTACTGATTTGGATACTAAAAGTGTCTGCATGCTAAATGCATTCAGAATAACTTTGTGCTTGATATACAACTTTTTATTTGCTTAACAAATAGATGTTTCCTGTGCCATACTGTAATTGATTCTTTATTTAAATGTAAAAATAGAAAACCCATAATTGAAAAATGCAGCTTCAAAAGCATGATAAAAAATATTCCTGCCATAGCAGTTTTCATAGTAGTGTATTCAGTGCATGCATCTGCAAAGCACATCAGATAAAAAAAAGAGCATGCCATTCCCATCTATATTATATATGCTATGTACATCTGCACATCATCAATGAAGAAAGACAAGAAAATCATATCATGTATTCCACATTTACCATCAGTTTCACTCTCAGCAGGGACTATTTCTGTTGCATTTGGAAAGAATTAACTACACTACATACCTACAGTGAGTAGGCAGAAGAAACTATCAGAATGTCAATGCATTCCAATAGTTGCCTAGCAGTTAAAAACAGTGTCTATCCAGGAACAGAGTAATGAGTATGAAGCACTGCTAGCACTGACTATGAAAAATATGTAATAATCTGTGTACTTTTTTAATATTCTTTATATAAGAATGGCTACCACGCTTTCTTAAGTGAAAGCAGGAGTGTCATTTTAAATAGCAACAAATTCTGGACAGGTATTCATAGTCACTTAATGTGTTACAATAGCATCCAGCAGCTCCAATCAATACAGAGGACCTATTCCACTAGGTCCTATGTACACAGTAACAAAAAGAAAAGCAACTTCCTTTTTCAAAAACCTAGAAATCTAACAAGTCAAGAAACAAGTAAGGATGTAACAAATCGATGGCAGGAATGGAAGAGGTGAGGTAAGCCATGCTGATCACACGTACTAGCCTGTTTGTGGTCAGAAAGTTTGGACACCATTACTTTATTTTTAGTTTGATATGTGAATATACCAAACACATTCATGATTTCAATTTATTATGGTGTACAAGGTCCTTGGAGAGGGATTTGACTGAGAAAAAGGTAATTGTTTCATATGCCGATGGAAGTATCAATAAACTATCCCAGTTTTTCAGTCACTTCACCAACCCCATAGCAATATTAATGGAACTGAGATATTACAGGCTTTATGCCCACTTATCTTAGTGTTACAAACATCGGTTTAACCACATGTGCAGTCTTTACTTTCATTTTTGCCCAGCCAAAGTTTAAAGCAGAAACTGCTGTTACTGTATTTCCTTGAATAAAATACAACCTCCCATTTCTATGAACTGTTTCTGTGGGGGGGGAAAGGTATGTATTGTATGTGAGAAAATATGGCATTTCAGCAAAAGCAAAACACTTAGATGCTATTTATAAAACATGATGGGAGAAAAGAAATTTCTCTTTTAACTAATATCTCAGTGGTTAGAGCTGTTACCCAGGATGTGGCAGTTGTAAGTTTAAATCCTTTTTCTGAGTCTCTATAGCGTTAGAGCAAGCTGAGAAGAAGCTGCCTTTCCAATATACTTTAACCACCAGGACAGGGAGTAAAAATACCCTGGCTTTTCCATGGCTTTATAATTCAGGTCTGATATTTTTTTCCCCAGACAAAACAATTTGGCAAATTTGGGTCAAATTTTCCAATAGTCCCAGGTAAACCAAAATGACATTTTGTAATAAATGGAGAATTTGCCAGAAATACTTGTCCAATGCCAGTCACAACAGATTAGTTTCTGTTCAGAACCGGACTGAACCAGGCTGTGAAAGGCACAGTAAACAATTCCAATTATATTAGCAACACTAGCATATTCTGAATGCAGCAATTAAACTACACTCAATATAGTTATGTTACTCCTGCCTAGGGAAACTAGAGAACATTTACCACTGCAGATTCTAAAAAAAAATAATGAATAACATTACATTCACTGTAGGATTAAAATCTAAGATGCAAATAAAACGAGTAGTTAATATATTATAAGAGTAATAAAATGTAGCTAGCTCTTGTATTAAACACACTTGTTCCCTTTTAGCAGAATCAGCAAAAACAGATTGTCCATAATCATTATTTTTCGAGCATCTTGATTGGATGTTTTAAAAGTAGACAGACTAATAATTAAAAAATAAGAATACATAATAATGCATTTTCATGTTAATGTGAATGTTCTGTTTCCAGTGCCCATTCACGTACTCCCTGTAAGCTTATCTAACATCTCTCTCAACAATACAGTCGGTCTAATGACATATATTACCATTAAAATCTTTACCACATGTTTCCTGGACAATCACATGTACAACACCACTTTAACCCTATATTCACTTTAGGTTACTTAATACACTCTGTGCTTTTGCTACCAAAGGGGAAAATCAGTTAACAAAGCCAAAGATTGTATCCAAGTTTTTCTTGGAAGAAATGGTGTGAACCAACACATAATTGACCATTCTCCACCCAAGTACACAGAACCCCTCCCACAGGAACATCATGAATTAACTATCTGTATTGAAGGACTAAAAGGAAGGACAGTCTCCTTCTTGGACATCATCATCAGAGATAGTATCAGAAAGTTCTGGTCATCTCACTGAAAACAGTGACAATAAAGGAGATTGTTTTCCCAGTTGAGAACATAGCTCTAGCTCTAAAGCACTGGTCAGTAGAGTTAACCTTGTTGGTTGCTGAAAGAACTCCTGGACACAGGTGTACTACTGATTAAGTGCAATCCACTGCTACTTAGGCTACTAGTTCAATAACATGTTACTAAAGTAAATGGCTGCTTGAAGTCAATGATTTTGCCATTTACCATTCTTAGATTCAACTTAATGTTTTCCAGCTATATTTGTTTTGTACCAGTTTTGTACTCATTTCATAACCATTTTAGACTGGTGTTGTGAAACTATGTGCTGTGGCAACAGCTCTTCTGACACTTGTACAAAGTTATGTACATAAGATAAATATCTATGTTCATTCAGTAGTCTTAGTTCTGTCTGCACTCTTCAACATCAAGTATGAAGGCTAAGTATGAACATTCAAAAAGCCCTAGGTGGAATTGATCCAAGTTACACAGTTTTCTGTAAGTGGCATAGTTTAAATCGGTAGCAAACAGAACGCACATTTGCTTTTTGGTGGGAGAGGAGGGGAAATCTTAGAAGAGATTCCACCATTTTTAAACCAATCTATGCATTCCAAACTTCTATTCTATTACAGGTATTGAATGGTTTCTGATCACTTATACTGGTAAAAGTGTAATGTCTGTACCTGGCCTAACTGCTGCTTACACTTTAGCACTTTCCTCAGTCCTTTTAATCAAAAGATCATAACAGGTAACCACTCTTGTTCTTGGTCATAAGGATATTGGTCTTAGACATAAGGATAGTTCCATTTTTAGATAAGGTTTAAATAAGCCAGTAGTGTGAATTTCATAATTTTCACTCCACAGAAGTTTACACAAATATTTTCTGTGTTTTCAGCTTGCATGTGTTTGATGGTGATTTGGGGGTTGAAATAACCCTTAAAAACCGCAGAGAAAGACATTAGAAACCATGAAGCTTTATCTGCTTTATGTCAAAATTATGTTTAAGTGTACAGTAGTTCAGAATGCAAACACAAACCACAAAAGTCAACCCAGATCATTGAATTCTGTGCCCAATTTCATTTCAAAGGTATATATAATAAGCTTAATTCTTTTATTGCTGCCAAACTAATTAACAGGGGTTAAAAGATCAAGAAGCCTCTTGGAATTAAATATCAAGATTAGAAACATGCACCAACTGGATTTTCATAATTATCTATGCTTCAAAACACACCAATCAAAACTAATTTTATGCCTCCGCCATCTTTGGCTTCATTTATTTTGGGTTGGTAGAAGTCTGTTTCTTTAATTAGGCCATTTATTTGACTAAGACTTTTGAAAAAATATTCTTTTCATAATATGTCTCACTTGTTTTCATATTTGTGTTTTATTTACACACTTTATTTTGATCAGATACAGTATCATTTCTAGTTTGGTTTAGAAAATTAATTAAGTAGCAAGAGTCCATTCTTCCATGTCACAAAAAACTGAACAATGATATCAATAATTGGACATTTACTAAAAACCTCTCATCATTTGGATTTGAATCCACATTCTATTAAACTCAGACACCTTATTGATTAGGCTACAAGAATCTTTAATTACCAAGTAACAAGAACTTTCAGGTGTTCAATCAGCCACTAGATGGACCTCACAAAGCCTCTGAATGCAACAGAAACATGGAAATTAACAATGAACAGTGAGTACAAATTTTATAAAAATGCTACAAAATATATTCCATAGATCACATCATTCTTAATATGCAAATAGAATTTCAAAAAAAACTAGACCATACTTACTACGTTTTTCAGCTTCAATAAAGTTTTCAATTTTTTTCCACATAATTTTCTAACAACAGAACACTTGCTATGTTTTGTTTTCAGTGTGAAATTTTATATTCCACATTGTAAGCCACAAAAGGGGGGTAGGAAGGGGGTCTAGGGAATTACATCTGTAATATCCCAAAAGCTTATGAACAGAAGAAAAAATGTTCCCATGCTTTCATAACTATCCTTTTTATTTTGGCATTAGAAAGGGAAAACTTATGACTCCTAGTTTAGATGCCTATTTAGTTTTGGGGATCTGGACTTTGGTGTTTACATAGGTCTTTAAAGAATATTTATTACTTTATAATCTTCACTATGCAGCTATGAGATGGTGAGTTTATACACACATCTAGAAATACATTAGACATCTATTTATAGATGGTGAGTTTTATGCATACATCTAGAAAGTCATTTTCTTAAAACCTACCTTGTGATAATAAGTCAGAAGAGCTTGAACCCAGCATTATGTTCCTTTGGCTAGACTACTTAGATTTTCCATTAGCAGTTACGTCTTTAGTAGAGCCAGCAGCTGGTATTTCACCTAATCTGTGTGCAAGCAGTAAAGTCTAGGGGAAGCCTAGCTTTATTAAAAGAACCATGCACAAACTGATTACATTTGAAGAAATCCAACTTCTGGATACAACCTCCAGAACTCAGGTAATGTATTTTTATGTTGCTTCACATTTTGGCTCATGTCTGTATGTACAGTTGAAAAGGACTAACCAACCAAAAATAAATTGGATTGCACGTAGGAGCTATGTAATCATGATTATATTTCCCAAAAGGTGCTCCAAGAATTAAAACCCGGTAAATGTTATGTCAATTTGCCAGCTGTCACTAGTAACTGTTCTAAGACTACCAAAATATTTCTGTATAGGACCTAGTCATTTCTCCTTCTGCCTTGAAATCTTAGAGATGGAAGACTCAACAATTTTTATCAAGCTTATAAATCACATAGCTTCCAGACCTCAAGGCAACTGACTATCATACCCAAATCTAAACCAAATAAACATTTTTAAGGCCTGAATTTACCTTTTATTATTCCCCTGCAGCTCCATTAAAGTAAAAAAAAGTTACATGGATGTAGCTGAGGGAATCTGATCTCATTTACAAACTACATTCCCCTCTGCTCCCCACCATCTGAGCTTCAAACATTGTTCCACCTACATAGTTCTCCATCCATTTTTCCCTCAGGTCTACACCACACACAAAAGTGTTCCTGATAACTAGTTTCTGTAATCATACAGTTGAGTAAGATATAACTTTGCGGGGAAGAAAATCCCACAGAGATGTATGACTTTTGCTTATTCTTAGCAAATATGTAATCATTGCCTCTTCTGATTTTCCTTCATTGCCCCTAACTCCCACTGTGAAAGCAAACAGTGCTGAATATACGGTGAGAATAAAATTGAGACTACATGCTGCAATAAACTGGATGCAAAGTTTGCCTTTGATTCCTCCTCTATAATCAACAGCTTTGTGCTTCACTTGCAGTGAAAGTTGGAGAACTGAAGAGGATTTTCCCTTATTCCTTCATTTTCAATAAGTTGAAAAATACATTGTTGTTACATTTTCTTTGGTTAGAACAATAATCATTATTGTACTATTTATTTCACCTCTGCAAAATCCCATCTGGGTATCTGTAAAAGTTGATAAAATGAGAACATGAAACTTAAACCCTAATCCTGTTCTTATTGAAATCAGCAGAACTCACTGATTTCAGCGATGTCTGATGAAGTCCTTATTATTTATGAATCAGTAATTGGGGCTCCAGGAAACCTTAATTACAGAATCAATACTTGCATGATTTATGTTATCCCTTGGAGGAAGAACAAAATGCTTTCTCCTTTAAATAGAGGCAACTAAGATATCAAAACTTTTCAAATGATTTGTTTTAGTTAAAAAACCCGAGAAATATATAAATTCAAATTCGGTGCATTTCTGATCATTTTATGAATTAACTTTCTATAAATTCTATAAGCTGAACTAAAATACTGAGTCTAAACCTACTTAGCGATGGTTGGTGCATTTCTGGTGTTTATAATTAGCATTCTTTATAATGTAAGAACTTGAAATTTGGTGTCTAAAATCATGAGGTCTGTTGAAAGAAAATATGGATGAAAATAAAAGTAAAATTCTAAGAGCTCTTATAAGAGCACTTTATCAAACCATTT
The DNA here is from genome assembly GCA_030014935.1 of Caiman crocodilus. Classification (NCBI taxonomy): domain Eukaryota; kingdom Metazoa; phylum Chordata; order Crocodylia; family Alligatoridae; genus Caiman; species Caiman crocodilus. The sequence goes on from JAGPOW010001338.1 coordinate 56,824,961, forward strand.
GGCTAAAGTTGGTTAGGAATATTTTTTAATCAATTATTTCTTTTGATTAGAAATGCTGGTTCATCAAAACCAAAACTTTGTTAGGAGTGGTTTCTCAGGCCCATAATGAAAGTTCGGGGCAAAACAAATCTCTGAATTAGAGAATAGCCCATTATGAGTATACAGACAATAGCCCTGTAGCAGGTTTGAGTCCCAGGCACAACCATAATGGGCCCTGGTGGACTTGCAGCTCCCTTAGCTAAATGCCTATCAGGCATATTTCTTATTGACAATTGTGTAAGGAAGGCTGCCTGTGGGCGTTAGAGCAGGGGCTGGCAATTATTTCGGGTGGAGGGCCACTTACCAAGTTCTGGCAAGCTGTCAAAGGATGCATGGGTAGCTCTACCCTTTTACAGATGCCACACCCCTGGGTCACCATCTTGTGACCATAAGTCCTGCCCCTTAACCCCTGACCTTTGCCACCAGAAGTCCCTCCCCTTGCCCCCTTGAAGTACTCCTTTCAAACATCTACACCAGTCATGAATTTAAGTTGAAAAGATAATTTTGTCCTGATTTAAGCATTTGTGTAGTACACATAGAGGTGATTGCAAAATAGTTTTAAATAAAGTCCTTCTTTTTTATATTAGTGGGGGTGGGGGGCATAGGAGTGGGTATAGGCTTGTGGGGAGCTGTGGGTGTGTGGGTATATGGGGTGTGGGAGAGGGTGTGAGTGTGTGTGGTGAGGGTTTGTGGGAGGCTGGATAGGTGTGGGGTGATGGAGTATGTAGGTGTGTATGTGGATATGTGGGGTGTGGGTGGGAAGAAGCTGATCCAACTCAGCCCCTATAACAATACGTATGGATCTCAGAGGCAAAACCACCAGCAGCAGCAGCAAGGAAGAGTCTGATGGTGGAACAGAAAATGAAGGGGAGGAGACAGGAAGTGGATGAGAGAGAGGCTGGGGGAGAACAGCAGGCCCTGTAACAGCTCTGTAAGAAACTACTGTAATAAAAACACTGTTTATATTAAGTAGGGAGCTATTCCTTGATTACCCAGACAGGGTCACATGAAACAGCCCTCAGGATTGAGGCAATCACCTGCAGTCCCCCCCGCCAGCCCTCCACCCCTTATCTGAATTTTATCTCTCCAATGGAGGGAGGTGGGAACGGCCCCAGGGTCCCAGGCAAGCAGAGACTTCTGATTGTGGGGTTGGGGGTGCTGGGGGCACAGGGCTGGGCAAGCCTTGCTGTTGGGCTGCTGGGTCCTGCCACCAGCTCCTGAGTCCTACTGCCCCTGACTTCTTTCATCTTTGACAGGCAGCCAGGAGTAGATTAATATTAACTTTCTAAATTTTAAGGGGCCCCACGGGCTGGATAGAATGGCCTGGTGGTCCAGATCCAGCCCACAAGCTATATTTTGCCTGCAAGCTATATTTTGCCCACCCTTGTTTTAGAGTGAGGCTTAGACCATGCAAATCACCACTCGCTCCAGGACCCCACTAGTCTCAGTTCAGTCTTCAAGCTCAATAGGCCCTCTTAGCCTCAAGGCCTCCTCTGGACCCTCAGGTCCCTCCCATACCATCTTTCTGAGTAGGCCTTGAGCCTACACCAGCAGAGCTTGAGGCTAAACCATCAGCACAACTTAAAACAAAAACAAAAAATCCTATGCCCTTTGGCAGACATTCAAACACTCTCTGGGTTTAACATAAAATAAAGTTCACCTGCCTGCACAAACCAGCCTTTCCATTCACCCCAGGTAGCTTTCTCCTGTTTCCAAGCTTGCAGAGTTGCTTACCCAGTTTCACCATCAATTCAGGAGCCTGGCTGATCTAACTGCCAGTAGCTCTTCCTTTCATAACTCCCAGGGCTATGCATCCTGACTGGGTCTGGCATAGGGCTTATATGGCTCAAACCCAGCCCTCTTCCAGTCAGATGAGTCTCCAGTTGGCCCCCATCATCACCTGCAAGGTGTCTGTCAGGCTGCTTTCCCTTTTAAATGGACAGGTGCACCAACCACTTTGTTACAAGCCCTTCCTCCTACATCCAACTGGCATGTAAGAGGTTTGCAATAGTGCATTTTTTTCTGAATTTAGGTTAGGGAATGGTCTTTGTCCTTCTGTAAGGAAAGGGGGGGGGCAGAACAGCTGCGGGGGCAGATCCCCAGGTACCCCCAACCCTCCCTATCCCAACCCCATTCACCTAACTCCCTGCAACCTCTCCATGCCCATTGCATTCCTGACCCATTTTGCTAATGCTCTCAGGGGCAGTAACGTGAACATCCTCTTGCCAGTGTAAGGAATACAAACCTCCACCCAAACACGATAAGGAGAAGAGACTGTTATGTAAAGAATGGCCATCTGTGATGATAAGGAGGCGGCATTGGTAACTGGGTGAGAGAGAG
>JAGPOW010001338.1:56827439-56843524 GCA_030014935.1 Caiman crocodilus
AGGAGAAGAGACTGTTATGTAAAGAATGGCCATCTGTGATGATAAGGAGGCGGCATTGGTAACTGGGTGAGAGAGAGACTTGAAGGAATAAGAAAAGCCGGCTAATTAGGTCAAAGAATTCATTATAATACTAAAAAGCACAACCCTAAGTAGAGAGAAAATATGTTAATGAAACATACATGTATGTAAATGAGGTACATGGCTTAAACACAGGTATAGAGACATACTCAGTAGAGAACTTGTTGCGTCATTCCCTTGTAACCAATTACTGAACGGCATGCTTGTGAAACCTTGCAAACTTCTGTACAAAAGTACCCCAAAAATGATATTCAGTGTGCTTGCTTGTTTGAATTATTTAGCTTGCACCATTTATTGCTAGCAATAAACTTTCCTTTTACTTGCACCGCCCAGTGTGTATATTGGCATCTGCATTCCGGGAGCAAACCCAGATTTGGGCTGGGGCACATCACTTCCACATCCCAGATAAGTGCCTCATTGGGCTATTGGCTGTTCTGTGGAATGAGTCTCTCTTATAGAACTGGTTTTCTAAAGCTCCATTGTTTCTCATGTTATTTTGGTTTTTAAAAAGCAGCTAGTTTGGAAGAAAAAAATCTCATATGTTTCCATTTTCTCCACTTAATCATATTCTGCTCCACAGAAACCGTTAACAAGATTGTAACTTTAAACAGATTTTATAGCCAAATAATGTTAAAGTGTTGCAATTAGTGTCTTTTAATACATGCAGTTTCATTTGTGAAATAGGATTTTAAGTAATATGCCATCTGTTGTTCTCCTTTCTAATTGTTGCACTGATTATATATTTTTTAATAGTGATCCTAATTTAAATCACACTTTATCATAAGGAAATAAATAGATATGGGGACACTCTTTACTTAGCAAATACTGAGTATTTGTCTATTTCTATTTATTTAGCAAAATTCATTTTTTTCCTTTTAATAAGAAATATTCTTATATCTATAACAGCTCTTCAGTGAAAAAGGAGAGAGGCAAAAGTCATTTTAACAACTTTATCCTGAATGTTCACAATAACTTATGATTCTAGTAATCCACTTTATTGTGACAAAAACATATATGTGACTGTAAGGGACATGAGTATAGTATATTAGCTATTCATAATGCACAGGCAGATTATCTAGAGCAAGGATGCTACAGCCCTGTTATCAGGCCTGTGGGGCTCCTGGGTAAGTGGAGGGAAGTGTCAGGTGCAGGGCAAGAGGAGGCAGGGCTCACCACCAAAATCTGAGGGATTGAGCTCCAACAGGGATGCATCGCATTGTCAGGGGAAAGCAATGGCTGCATTAGTCCCTGACAGTCCCACTGCTGCTTGTCTTGGTGCCACTGCTGCTGCTACCCAGATCTTGCCACAAGGAGCCCTGCAGATGAATTTGATACCGTGATCTAGAGGTATCCTAGCCTCTTTACATTCTCTTTTATGGGCTCCTTTAACCTGACTACAGATGTACAGAGAATTCACTTATCTTAAGGAAAATCCCTGCTGACAGAAGAATGCTAGATCTGAGTCTGCACCTCTGTCCTGATGGGACATGATTCAGATATGCCTGTTCCTTGTCCTCTGCTGGCAGAAGTAATGGCAAGGAAAAAGGTGAATGGGAACATCCTTTAGGAAAATGTTGCCCCTTTTTGGTCAAAACTTGTCAAGCTTTTTGACCATTTCTATTAAGAGGTCTCTCAGTGCCCCATCTTAACATTGCAGTTAGGCCTGGAGCCAGTCCTTAGGATCACAGAGCCATAGCTACTAGGGCTGTATGAAATTTCACTGAGTGTTTCATCTTGAAGCTGTTTGGATGCATTTCCAGCTTGAAATGGCAGGCAGCAGCACCAGCCTCTTCTCATCTGATATGCAGATCCAGGATCCCACACCCATGGGAGGAGCCCAGCACAGCCCTGCAGCCCTCCCAGGGGTGCAAGCCCCTGGATCTGTGTGCTGTATGACAGGAGGCTGCTGCTGCTGGCAAGTGTCATGAATTTTGCTTTGAACAGTTTGAGGTGCAGTTTCCCTGAACACCCTGCACCTATCTCCTTGAAATTTGGCAGGCTTCATGCCCTCAGAAGGGGCTACTATCCCTGCAATTATATCTAAATCAGACAAGAAATGACAAAGTTTTAGGCATTTTCATGACTCCCCATTGTAGGCTATGGGCGAAATGTCAAAATGTGTCAAAGCAGCGAAACAGTTTCAAGGAAATGAAACAAAAACAGTGCTTCAAAATGAAACAACAAAACAAAACAGTATCCCTTCAAAATAGCAAAATGGAAGTTGAAACTAAACAGTGTTGTTTCGCACAGCCCTAATAGCTACCTGTGAAGTGAGAGAGAGCAAATAAAAGCCTTGAGGTGCATTACAGGGTGGGCAGGGGAGGTCAGGAGAAGAAAAGCAGTCAGCAGCAAAAGGCAGGGAAAGTGAAAACAAACAACACTCACAACATGGAGGGTCAGTGGGGCTACAACTGGAGATCGGAAGGGAAGAGAAACACTCACCACACTTCTGGAGCAGCATCTTGCTTCAGATTGGAGGAAGGAGGCTACACAGAGGTATTTCCAGCCCTGGAGAGGGGCAGAGGGGGGTCAGTTCCCTCCAAGCCACAGAGAGAAGAGTAGCTGAGTGTCCTGGCAGGTAAGTACTGCAAAACTGGCCACAGGAATGCTGCAGGTGTGACCCTGAAAAGGAGGCAGGCAAAGACCTGCACACACATGGCTTTTGATAGTCTCTGGAGCAGAGTGATAGGTGAGGATCCAAGGAGGAGGCCAGAAGAACTGATACTCCTGGTTAGAGCCTTGCTGCACATGGGAGAGATCTGACTGGGACTGTGAATATTCATGAGTAAGCTGGGCAGGCCTTTACAGAACAGTGACTTGACTATCTGTTGTGATTGGGACATAAGAGCCTGACCCCAGGTGAAGGGGACATGGACTGAGCCTGGCAAAGAGACTGAGAGCAGTTGAAGTTGGGGGGTCTTTTTTTATATATATTTGAGCACAGGCTAAAGTTAGCTGTGGAAAGGGTGCACCTAACCAAAGCCAATGGTCACCCTGGTGGCAGACAGTGGAATAATAGTGTGACGTCTTGCGCCTTGCATGCTGCCTGGCCTATTCGGGGTGTAGCCCTTCCCCTCGACTTGCCTACCAAGACTTTGATGTCAAACTATCATGAGAGGGGGTTTTCAGTGGAGAGCTTCCCAGGAGGCCCTTCCAACAGATGGCAGTACTCACAGTTGTTTGGCACGATGTTCCACGGGGCTCCACCTTCCTTACACCCCGTCCACTCACCAAACGGGTGGATATCCGTTAACGATGATCTTCAGCCCTGTATGATGGCCTGGGGCCTGCCTTTCTGGTCGCTGTTGCTTTTCCCCTCTTCTCAGGGTTTTTCTTCGCTCAGAAGAAATCTTCCCCTGAGGAGGAGAGGCCTGCAGAGCTGCCTCCCTTAGCCCTGCCTCCTCTAGGGGGCTCAAATGCTTCCTTCTCCCTGCTGCCTGCAGGGAACTTCAATGTCTTCTCAAGCTCCATTTCTGCAGGGAGCTGGAGGGCTTTCCCTGCTCTGCCTCCTGCAGGGAGCTTAAAGGTTTCCCAGGTGCTGCTTGCAGGAGCCACGCAAGCTGTGTCACTCCTTTCCCGCGCTGGAACTGCAACCCGCCCAGCGTGCTTCTGGCCCGTGCTCTCTCTCTCCAGCTCTCCCCCAACCCTAGTTCTGGCGGGGCTTTTAAACATTCCTGCAGCAGCCAGTACAGCCACTGGAATTGGTATGGCCATTTCCCGCACCAGGAACAGCCGACTAAACAGCCAGAGTAATGCCAGTTCATGCGGCTGGAGCCACAGTCACAGCTCCTGTTCCAGCTGCCCTGCGGAAAGTAAGTTATCCCAGCTGCGGGTCTGTTCCCGGGCATGGGGCCTTTGGGGGTTACTCACTTCCCTTCAGGAGCCTGTGGTGGTGTCTCACCACCACAAATAGACTAACAGGCAGTATTAATACCTGGCTGCAGAGGACTTTGAGTACCGTCTGCAGAGGCTAGGTTGAGGTAAAGGGGAGGTTTGGAGCCCCACAGAAGAAAACAGGGATTGAGACCAGGTAGGATCACCCTGGGTGTTGCCTCCTAGGACTATAATTATAATCAAAGTCATGGCAGGAGAGAAACACAAGATCAACTTCCTGGCAGACCAGGTGATCCAAAGCCAAGGTCGACCCTGTCACTGCCTGTAGGAAAATGAACTTAGGGCAGGAGTAACAAGCCCTACAACACGTACTGCCATCACACTACCCTTTTTTATGGCCAAGAGGTAGATGTATAGTGAACATGGCTCTAGGGCTGGAGAGAGTCTTGCTGTTATGTATTACTTTGTGGGCTAGGTTAACAGAAGACAAAAGCCATGTTTACATCCCAGTAGCAAAAAGTGTCCAACAAAAAGGTTTGGTTTGGGGGTGGCAAAGTGGTGGGACAGAAACAACAGCAATCTTCCCTTCAGGAAGACTGTTATTGCTAAATACAATCTAAATAAGGAGTGTACTTGATGAAAAAGAAGTTAGGGTCAGGGTGGCTAAGATGTTATTAAGTGCATTACATAGACGTGCCTTTGCTGGGGAATTCTCATACAAAACTAGTTTGGAAAGCTGCTTCTACCCAGCAGAAGGTCCCAGTGAATATAAAAACACTGTAGTAAAATTAAGGTAACTCCTTTGTCACTGTCTATGTGCAGGTGGTGGGAACAGGACCATCAAAAGGGTAGAAGTATTTTTCTGTGAATAATAGCATATGCTTCAGTGTGATCCAACACAGAATGCATATTTCAGTTCATATGAAATTAGGAGATACTGAAAATATTTAACAATTCCAGTATAAACTAAGATCCAGTATAAACTAAGACTTCCCCCCCAAATTACAATAGATAAGACAGAAACACTGACTCGATTCAAAAAACACACGTGACTGGGGGGGAGGCATTTTCAGCTCAGTGGGAGTGCACAGCTAACCTGCATCAGAAAATTACTTCTTTTAGCAAAGGTTCTCCCTAATCACATAAAACAGGATTAGTCAATCAGAAATAGAGGGAAAAAGCAAGCAATTTTCATACAACCTACCACTGTGACCTTTCCAGGTGATTTATAGTTTTATTTTAATATATTTACTGTGACTCAGGGTATCTGAGATAAGCATAGGGAAACTGAAGGTAACTATATGGTATCTATTGCAAAAAAATACATTTATATGATACTTTTATAGGCTAAAAATTTAAATGCACCATAAGCATCTGTATGACAAAGATCATCTCTATCCAAAGGCAGTAAGAAAAAAATCCATAAAGTCCCATGGAAGTTAACTGGCCCAAAATTTAACATGGTCACAGTAGAAATTCTTTCTTACTTTGAGAAGAAAAAAAAATAAAAAATATATTTTTTCTTGGCTTCTGATATATTGTTGTGGTGTATAGTAACTTTATAATTTGAATTCCTAATGTGCTGAATCCTCTTTTTATGGAAGTTATTAAATTAAAAAAGTAATGAAACATTTACATTGAATAAATATGGCATGGTACGTTTTCTTTCAGAATAATATGTTGATTATACTACTTGTACTTTTATTTCACTTTGCTATTCTAAATTATTATTATTTATATAATAAATATATAATATATATATTATATTATTATTTATATTATATATATATATATATAATATTATATATATTATATATTATTTATTATATAAATATTATTTATATTTGTAATATAGCTATGCATGGAGGCATCAACCAAGATTACAGACAACATTGTGAAAATAAAATTCTAATTGCATTATATCATGGAATTTCATCTGAGTTTTTTCTTACATGATTTATTTTCTGAGAAGGAGGAAGTCCATGACAATACTTCCACATGAACCAGGTGAAGATTATCGAGTTCAAAACTTGACTTAGCTTCGCAAATAATTTTGTCACACACATATGCCAAAATTACAGACTAATTGATTTATTTTCTCTCCAGGTAAGACACAGACAGAGGCAGACAAAAACAGAGTGTGCAAGCTACTGTGTGTGTACAATTATTGTAAAGCCCATACTCCACCTACCCAAATCATACTTCACCTACCTAGTACCTAAGCATGATCCATTCCACTGAAGTCCCTAAACAAACATTAATACCCCTACTTTTGCATGAAGATTGAGTCACAAAAAGCAGGTGCCTAAAAGGTAAAGTAGGATCTGGCCTACAGTCTACATTATGGTAAACTGAATTCTTAGTTGTCACTTTAACTGAAGCAGAGCTGATACTTTACAAGAAAAATCAGTTTAGCCCATGTGTGCAAGGAGTTACTTGGGAGGCAGTCTTCAACATTGATGATGGAAGCCATGTAGCTCACTACTTTCAGAAAAAGATTTTTTTTTTTGCAACTTCTCAAGTGGCACCCACATTCATTCTGAAACCAAGATTTCTAGATTTTTGCATTTCTAAGCAGAAAGGATTCATTTAGAAGCAATTTTGCAAGGGTTACTTGACAAAATCACTGCAGTATCCAATTTTAGTTCTGTCATACCCTAACTCTTCAATAAGTTGCCAATCTTTCTTCCCTTATCCATATTGTCAGTTAAGCAACAGTCCTGATTATTAAAAATCATATTTATACAACTGTATATATAAAAGTTTTTCCTAATACCTGTGTTGCTTCTGTAAATACATTAGTGAAAACTCTTCCCATTGGACTTTGCCTCTGCCCCTGGTATTATAAGTAGGCAGCAGCTGTGGCATGTGCTTTGGCTCCACTCACTCCTCATAATGCCCAATCAGCACATGTGATTTGGTGTAGAGAGGCAAGTAATGAAACCAGTATAGGACTGGTGCTGGATTTTTCCTCCCATATCACAATTTGGTCCATGGTGCAACTTTATTCTATGCCTTCTTTGGGGTTTGTGACAAAGTCTGAGCCCTGTGGAAACCTAAAATGGCTCCACTAGGACTATTTACCGGAGTAAAGTAAGCAGGATATGACCCTAGAAGTATTCCTTTGTGTTTTGCTAACTATTTCCCCTGTCTCTCATAGTTACATGCTATTTCCCATTTTCTTATGGATGCTGCACCAGAACTGTTCCTTTCCATATGTTTCTGAATGAATCCTAACACAGTCAGGAAAAAAGGTAGCTATAGCTACATTGAAAAACTAATATCACTGGGCAAGCTGCTATTACTTGTATATTTAGGTAGTCAGTCATCCCTGAATTTTCTCTTAGATTAATCTCCATTTTGCATGTTGTCACTTTAAACGTGTGCAAACCATAAGCTTTTATCTATTATGTGCCAGAAGTTCTGTTACTGGCTTCTTGCAAAAAAAATGTCAAGACATCTAAAACATATATGCACACAATTAAATAGCTATCTAGTCACATTTTGCTTGGTCTTCACAGTTTATTATAAAACTGCCATTTCCTATGTATTCATAAAAACAAGCATAAGTAAAAGAAGAGTTAATACATGAGTTAAAATGGAGACCAATGGATTAGAAACTAAATTATACAGATGTTTATGTTGATCATTTCAGCTGTTTATTTTTAATGTTATCAGAACTAAATGTCTCATTCAAACACATAGGAGGGAGTATGTAAATTGTCACTTACCCCACTTCTTTCTCAAGGCCAGTCAGCTCTGTGTACTTGATTTCTAGCCAGTTTATTTTCCATGAGGCAAATGTGTCCCAACAAAAAAACATGAACAATGAAGCAAAAAAGTATGCAAGCCAACAAATAAACAGACAGATAAACCAAAACCTGCAGTCTTTTCTCAGATCCAAAGAGAGCAACCCAGGCTTTGTGCTTCTCTCATTATTTATTTATTTAGCAAATGTAAATCCATGAAGCCATACAATAGCTTCCTCATTAGCTGAGTTCAAAGTTAATAATCCACCTTTTAGTTTGTAGAGGGGACACTCCTTAGTGATATGTGGCATTGTTTGTATCTCTCTACAAGTGCACAACAGGTTAGCACTGAGGCCTCGGCAGTGAAGGTTGGTTGTGCAGGGGCATTGGCCTGTCCTGAACCTGTTTAGCAGGGACCACTCTTGCCATGGTAGCTCAAAGCCAGAAGATGACAAGTAGCATTTGTCACAAGGAACTTGTTTGTGACCTCCCATGATTCCCATTCATTGATCCAGAGGGCATTTGCAGACAAATCTTGGTCAGGGAGGTTGCTCAATAAGGGGCATTGCAAAGGAAAGTGAGCCTAGGGTGGATTAAATGGGTCATCATAGAGTGGTAAGTAAGGTGTAGCACAAATAATTTCAACCAACTTTCAGATCATCATCAGTCGCCAGATGTGTTTGCAAGGACAGGAAGCCAGGGTAGGGGAAGTCAACAGAGAGTTCCAGCTATGATACTCATGGTTGTGTTCAGCTGAGTGTCAACAAGCTGTATGTGTGATGACTTTTGCCAAACAGGTGAAAAATACTCTGCTGCTGAGTATGATAGAGCAAGAGCTGAGGTCCTGAGTGTTGCAGCTGCAGCTCCCCATGTGATCCAGCAAGGTTGGCTAGCAAGTTGTTTCAGGATATATATATCTGTGGAAGAGGCATACAACCATTTCTGTGGTGCTATTTATAAAGCTGCTTGCATGGCAATCCCTCATAGATATCAACCCATATACATCCCATGCCTCAATGTGGAGAGCTCATTAAAGAATACAAATCATCTGGTGATCCCGATGTAGCAGATCACCTCATCAAGTCTCTTAATACTGCATGCCATGCCAAATGGGAAGAAACCACAAAGAAGCTAAACACTCATTCTAGCTGGAAGTGCTAGAACCTAATCCACCTTCTTAGAGCAGGCCAAAAACCACCTGCACCAAACCATCCATCAGTCACTTCAAATCAAGGTGCCAGTCACCTACTAGCTTTAGCTAAGGCACCACTGGAAAAAGAATACAAAGTGCACCAGTTACCATGAACTGAGGCAATATCAGAAGCAACACACAGAATATAACAGCTTTGACTCCTTTGAGGGCACCAAACTAAAAAATGTGTGCCTCTTACATTCTTTTCCTGGGCCTTTTAAGCCTCTTTGTTACTCCACCTGAATTCATTCATCATTTGCAGCTGCTGCCAACCTTCCAGCCAGACTGACTCTTAACTCCTGACTACTCGTAGCTGGGTATCAGGCTGAGCTGCAGGCTGAGCACCTCCTTACAGATCTCTGATCATATAATCTTAAAGAAGAAGGCTTGGAAGGGACCTTTAGAGGTCATCTGCTGCAACCTCCTGACTGAGGCAGGATTATCGCTACCCAAACCATCCAATACAAATCCATTGTTTAATCTCCCAGCAAAACTACAGAGTCAACCCAGATACAATGCATGATGTAACACCTCAATCCAGGGGTAGGCAATTATTTCAGCTGGAGAGCCACTTAATGAGTTTTGGTGACCTGTTGAGAGCCACATCCATCTCTCTCTTCTTTCTCTGTCTTTGCCTCTCTCTCCCTTCCCCCCTGCTTTCCCTTCCTCCCTCCAGAACCTGGCTGGAATTGTAGTTTATAAGGACCCCGATGCTCAGTTGTGGACCCAGATGGGGACTTCCACCATGACAGACGGGCAGTGCCATCAGTTGTGGCTACAGTCAGCAGGTTCCAGAGCCCCAATGTGGAAACTGCCACCCGTGTCCACAGCTGACACTGCCACCCACCCAGCGCAGCAGAGCAGAAGCTCCTTCCTGGGTCTACAGCTGATGCTGCCACACCAAGAACTGAGGCTGCAGGGCAGAAGCAATCTCGCCTACCTACCTACACTTTCGGTATGGCAGAAACAGTCTGGCCTGCCTGCCAGCCTAATGAGTTGGTAGCTGCCCATGCACAGGATGGACAGAACCTGTTGGTATGCTGGATCCAGCCCACAGTCCATATTTTGCCTACCCCGCCTTAATTTGTCACAGGGAACTTTGGCACCCAATATCCTACTGTTGCACAAATTGTTAAAAATATACTCAAGAGATCTCAGGAAGAGAGTTACATCCCTGGCTACAAAAGAAAGCAAAAATCCCCAGAGCCCATACCAATCTCACCTTGAGGTAAAATTCTTTTCTGAACAAAAGTGTTGTGACTGGTCTGAATCTGAGTGGAGGGTCAAGGTCCTCTAGCCAGGAATGTCCATTTTTAAGTCCCAGCAAGAGCACTGTCATACACCATCAAAACCCCCAGCTTTGGCTGCAGCTACTACAGAACATTTCTGAGAAAAACGTAGCAGGAAGAGGGTGAAAAAATCTCTCCCAGTCCCATGTGCAACCAGTAAAGCCCAGGATCCCAGAAGCCACACCTAGATCATCTCAGTGGCTATCCAACATCTTCTTGAACACCTCCAGTTACTAAGAGTCCACAGTTCCCCTAGGCAGTCTATTCCAATGCCTCGCAGTTCTAAGAATCCAGTTCAACTCTTCTCTCACAGGCTTTCCTGATATACAATCTAGCCCTATTGCAACTTCAAGTCATTGGTCCATGTCCTACTTTCTGCAACAAAAGAGAAAGGTGTTTTCTTCTTCTTTATGGCATTCCATCAGGTATTTGAAGATCACCTCTTAAACTCCTTTTCCACAAGCTGAACATGCCTAGCTCCTTCAATCTCCCCTCATATGACTCATCTTCTATCTCTTTATTATTTTTGCTGCTTGTCTATAGACTCTGTTTAACTTTGTCACATCCTTTTTAAAATATGGAGCCCAAAACTGCACATAATTCTCTGGATGAGACCTAGCCAGTTCCAAGCACTAGAGAGTCACTGACACTTCCTCTGTCTTGCACCTAACGCTTCTATTGATGCAGCCCAAACAGCATTTGCTTTTTGTGCACCTACATCAAACTGTAGACTCATGCTGAGTCTGTGATCTACCAAGACTCCCAGCTCCTTCTCTGCAGTGCTGCCATTCAGCCTCACATCACTCACTTGGTATCTGGAATTTTTTATTCTTTTTCCTGAGGTGTAATAAGCTGTAGGTTAACATTTTCAAAAGCTGATGGGACTGCCCAAGATCTGCAGGCTCAGGCAGTATTAGGGTTCCTAACAGCCTGATGGGTATCTTTAGACAGGATGCTATGGGAGTCTTACTTATGCTCTGCAGCATAATTGTGTGGGGAGTGACTAGGGCAGCAAACACAAGCACCACTTTCATGGAGAGGCTCAAAATAGCCACTGCCATAGTGGGACCTGGACACAGCACCATCAGCACCACAACAACAGGCTCTGCCTTGCACATCATGGATGCATAGACACAAAACTGCCTTACTATGGATCTGCTTTCAATTTATGTTTACCTTGTTTCACCAAAACTGGGGTGGACATAACAATTTAGGACTAGAAGTGGCCTCCCAGATCAAGTCCAGGTCCCTGTATTTACAAGCAAACACTTGAATTAAAGGTCCAAAAGGATCATCCAGTTCAACCCTTCTCAAAACCACAGGAAACAATGCACCATATTTAAAAATATATGTATACTCACAGTTAAAGAGCATAACATAAAGAGAGTTGAAGAAATTCCCTCTCTCTGCCTCCCACTTGGCCACTTGGATACATTCCTGATGGGAGGGGCGAACTCATTCTTTTCCTCTGGAGGCATTTTGAAAAACCACAAGCAAAGTGCCTCCAAGCCTGCTTGTATGATTCTCTGTAAGTAAAGATTTAGAAATTAGCAAGGAGTTAGGATTTATGTCTAGCCCAGATGTATTTTAAAAGAATTATTAAGTCCATGACTAAACAAGACTCTGGCTGATTATGTTCTACCTCCTTCCCTCCCCTCATCTCTCCTCTCTCCCTCCGCTTGATCAGTAAAGGTATTGGGTTATAGAGTGTCTTGCTGTTTCACTGTGGAGGGGTGAAAGGCAAACCTTTTTGCTCCCAACTTGGCCAGCTGAGCTTTTCTGTTTATGTTCCCTCAGTCCTACCTGAGGTTATCTTGGGATACCTTGGACTACTGGAGGCACCTAGAAATACTACTGTGGGCAAAGCACCCCCCAAGGTTTGCATGGTCTGTATGTCCCAAGCTGCACAGAGTCTTAACAGAGATCAGTGCCCAGGTGGTGGCAGCATTACCTCAGGCTTGTGGGTGTTCTCAAGGAAGCAGGACAGCTGGCAGTAGGCACCCCATGACAGACACTTGAATCAAGGTTTTTGGATCTGGCACAGTGAGGCAGGTGACTCTGCACAGTAGCACCCACTACTGTACCATGACAGAGCAGGAAAGAGAAGGTGCTGCCACTGTGGGTCTAACATTTGAAGTGTGCTTTGATGAAACACTCTTTTGCTTAAAAATTCTGACCAGCAATACTGACATGCCAACCAGCTGACCTAAAGGCCTGAGCAACTTCCACTAAGATGTCATTAATTCTCACACTACTTTGTGGGTAAACGTTGCCTATTTAACAGCAGGCACTGCAGATGAAAAAAGGAGGTTTTACAGCATGTCAAGAAACTAAACCCAACTGAGATATGTGCTTCTTAGCTCTAAAGAAAAAGGAAAGGGAGAGAGAGGGAGACTAATAGACTGACTGATTGACTTATCAATCTTGTTCTCTTGCCCTTTAGGTAACAAGATTTTTTTTTTTTGCTTCCTCTCCATACAGGAAGAATTAAAACAAAAAAGGAAAGCAAAGACAGAGGAGATGAGGTCTGTGACATAATGGCACAAGGCATACAGTCTAGAAATAAGTCCAAGCAAGGAAAACTAATGTAATAGTTTATTGTGTGGGTGTACATTAGAAAGCAGAAATATTCCTTTATCTTTTAGAAGATAGGTGTGAATTTTCTGAAATTTCTAAACCAGTGAAATGAATATTTTTTAAAAAGAGGTAAAACTAAAAGAAGTGTGCTTTAGTGAATCAGCCAAAACAGAAATGATTTTCCTTCTCCCCATGTATCAGAAGTGCAGCTACATCCATCTCATTAACAGTTTAAGATTATATTCAATGACATGGCAGGATACTAATTCTGGACATTGAACACATTTGCAAAGTCTTGCAACACAAATGACAAATTCTCTGGTGGTCCTCACCTCAAAGTTAATCTCTTCCTCTTTGGGGCCAGTATTATATCATTCGATTCACTGTCTTCTTCATTTGCATTCAAAAGACAAAACTTCAGGATGTATCCTCTCTGATGACAGATGAAATGTGAAGAATACTACAGTATTAGGTAATGCTTCAGACTACACAGATTTAATAATGTAGAGAGACAGCATTCGCCATAGATGAATCAGATGTTATTTTTGTTCTTCCCCATTTCCTGGGCTTCTACTATAAATGGGTCACCAGTGACTGATTCTGCATTTTGAAAATACATAAAGTATAAAAAAGTACCAGTTTCAAGGATCATAAATTTACAGGAATCATACAACAAGAGGAGATTATGTCTTAAGGATTTTATATTGCTGCAAGTACACAAGTTTCTGTTTCATTATCATCCATGTTGCTTTTTCTACTTACATCCTAACATATTTTTAATGATGGAAGATAGTTCCATATTTATTCAAATAAGTAGCTTCTGCCATTTACAAGGCAGAGCCATTTGGTATGTTAAATAATAGAGCATAAGTGATGGGAATGCATAAATAGTTATCAATAAGATGTAAAATAAATAGATGTAAACTGTGAATTATTTTTATTAACTTAAAATTAAAAAATATCAAGCTACAGATTTTTTTGCCTCTGTGTTTCCAAAATAATAGAATCAGGGTTGCTATTGCAACCCTGATTCTATTTATTTCCCTTTTGAAAATATACACCAATTAAAAAAAAACAACATCAGCTTACTTTCTCCAAATAAATAGTACTTCTCTCCTCAAGCAGCCTTGTAACAGCCAATGGGATAAATAATGGTGGAAAGTGAATCAGTATGTGTAAGAGGATCAGAGTCCAGAGATAAATGAAATTAATGAGTTAGAATGTAAAAATATAGCTCTCTAGTACCCATGTGGCCAACACGCAGGGTCCTGGCATCTGTCCTGTCTTATGCAATGAATCCTGTGGGCATCTATTCCAATCACGCCACACGTGGATGTATGAAACAGTAAGATGGAAGAAGTTCTCTCGTTCCACAGAGGATAAGTCATGAAGCAATAAGTTTAAACTGCAGCAAAGCAGAATTAGACTAGAAATATCAGGAAAAAACAACATCCTAGGAACAAACCACCCTGGGAAGTTGGGGAATATCCTTCATTTGACTCCTTGCAGAAAGGTCTGAATAAGCATTTTTGGGGGCTAGAATAGGAAAAGTTCCTCCAACATTCATGCATGGGGTTGGACTAAATTATCCTAATTTTATAATTCTATGATTGTACAGAGAGATTAGTCAATTTATTGCCCTTTGCCATGGTATTGTTTTCCTCCAGAAGGCAATAGGCAGAAGACTAAGGTGACAAGTTCCCTCCTCTACAAAAGTATGCCTTATACAGATTGTTTGTCTTTTACAGATTTCTCTCACATTAATTAGCACAGAGAGTGATTTCAGTGAAAATCAATGGAATTCCAATACTGTTAAGATAGTGTAAATAACACAGAATTACGTGTCATCATCAATTATCAGAAGGAATAGTTGGAGAAAGTGAAAGTGGAGAGCATCCCCTTAGCACTTTAGTGTGTTTAGCATGCCCTGAATAGGTAATGCTTGTCATATAATGCTTATCTGTGAAATGTGGATGGGTGGAGTCTGTGTAACTGGATTTCCTGAGAGCGTCAGAATTCCAGTGAAAAACATTAATTTCTCTCTCAATACACTGAGCCACAGACACATAGATATTTTCAAACTGAGCTTTTTGCTTCATTATTTAGATACTAGCTTCTACTGGTTATCATTATGGACTTCAAGAATTAAAATCTGATTACCTTTCCATACATGCACATGTAGCCCTGGTTGCATTAGAAGCCCACAAGATTTCATTGCATGAGAGAGGGCTGATACCAGGACTTAGCATGGGCCATAGAGAGTGGTACCAGGAATCCCTACATACCAGGACAAAGGAGGGTTTGCAAGTGGACTTGAGAGTTGGCTGGAGAAGAAACAGTGGCCAGTTAATCTCTTCTTGTTGTTTCAACTGGCCTTTCTTGCCAGTGTCAGAGCACATGGACTTTTATGGCTACAGCAATGACTAGAATCACACTGGTCTTGAGTCAAGGACTCTTTTCATTCCATAGCACATGTCATGCTCTGCAATACACAACCCTAGCAATGCTGCTGTGCAGTCAGATAAGAAATTTGACCTTGTTTTTAGATCAATGTGAAGTCTCTGATGACCTCCTGATAGAGCTGAAAGGATTTATTAGCCCTAATTCTGCTCCCACTCCAATAGATTTGTAACTTCACTGACTTTCTTCAGGTGGGCAGGGAATAAATCAGTGGAAAAAAAAGAATGACACCAGCTTCTGCTCCCATAACATACAACCCAGCTGTACAGACAGGAATCAGAAGGGAATTTCTCCCTCCCCTGGAGTAAGATGCAAACTTCTGAGGGTTTGTGTATGCTGTGTCAGCTCCAGGTCTTGAAAAGAACAAAGCGGAGCCTGCTCACCAAGACACAACCTCCGACATACTCCAATGCCAGAAGGCTTTGTCCATTAAGCTAGTTCGGATTCATCCCATTTCCTGTTCTTGAGCTATATGTCTCTGATAGGTGTGAAAGCAAGAGATGAAGCTTGGAGAAACCTCACTGGAAAATTTCTATAGTAGGTCAGTATACCTGGGTAGATAGAATGTGCCCAGCCCTGCTTCCGTAAGTTCTGCCACCTAGCAGCTATAGATTTAGACAACTCAGGGCTTGTCTAAGGCTCTCTACACATGTTCATATGCTCCAGGAGAATTTCATAGACATTAGAGCTGGAAAGGACCTTGAAGATCATCAAATCCAGCCCCGTTTCAGGGGCAGGAAGTCAGCTAGGGTCAAAGGATCCGAGCAAGATAAGCATTCAAACATTTCTTGAATGAGGCCTGTGTCCCAGGCCAGCTGGGCACTGTGAGTATATTCATTTGGATCAAGGAGGCAAGTAGGGAGTGGAATAAAGGCAAATTTACTATAGCTTACACACACACACAAC
>JAGPOW010001338.1:56850636-56876191 GCA_030014935.1 Caiman crocodilus
GGGAGCGCCCCATCAGCCAGTTTCTGACCCACTCAACCGTGTAGGGGTCAATGCCACAGCTCCCCATCTTTTTAATGAGGATGGGGTGAGAGACTGTGTTGAACGCCTTCCTGAAGTCTAAAAAGATTACGTCAACAGGGACGCCCGCATCCATGGATTTGGTCACCTGGTCATAGAAGGTGACCAGGTTGATCTGACAGGACCTGCCCATAACAAACCCGTGCTGGCTGCCCTTCAGCATAAAGTCCCCTGCCGGTCTCTCACAGATGTGGGACTTGAGAATTTTCTCAAAGATCTTTCCCAGAATCGAGGTGAAACTGACAGGCCTGTAGTTCTCTGGGTCCTCTTTCCTCCCCTTCTTAAAGATGGGCACCACGTTGGCCACCTTACAGTCCTCCAGCACTTGTCCAGAGCTCCAAGAGTGCTCGTATAACCAAGCCAAGGGCCCAGCAATCACCCCTACCAGCTCTGTAGCAGACACCCACCATTAAGTCCCTTTCCCCTCTTCCTCCTTGCAGCCTGACCCAAATCGCTTCCACCTGATCCTCAGTTGCCCCCAAGTTGACGCTCGATGCAGAGAAACTCTCTTTGACATAGAGTGCAACCCCTCCGCCTCTTTTCCCCATCCTGTCCTTCCTGAAAAGGGCATATCCATCGAAGCCTATGGCCCAGTCATGGGTCAGGTCCCACCAGGTTTCCATGAGCCCAACCAAATCTGGGTCTTCCACAGCCACCAGGAGAGACAGCTCCTTCTGCTTATCCCCCATGCTGTGAGCATCTGTATAGAGGCATTTAAGGCTATCCACTGCCGCCTCTCCCTCTCCACTTGTTTCCCCCAAGCTACAACCACATACGCTCACCTGACTTACCTGGCTTAGCGGCAGAGCATTTTCTCCTCTCCCGGCAGGCCCGTCCCCTGGCGAAGCTGGTTTAAAGCCCACCGCACAAGAGACACTTGCTACTTTAAGGAAGTAACTGCAGCAAAAAGAGCCCCATGCAGCTGAAGAGGGGTTGACTTCAGGAGGAAAGGCAGGCTGCCCATCAAGCCCAGAATGGGAACTCCTATGGGTGGCTGGGGAAGTTGACTGACTGGAAGGGGATATATAAGTCCTGGACCTGAGCCTGGGCAGTCAGTCTGGCCCCCAAAGCTAGAGAAGAAAGTACTTCTGGGCAGGAGGGTTAAAGGAAAGTGCCTGACAGACTCCTGCCCTGCCCTGGGAGTATAAGATTCTGAAAGCTTGCAGAGGCATATAACCCAGAAGTGTGCTTATGTTTTCATTTCAATTTTAACCTGTGGTTTGGGTTTGGACTACTGGGTGGAGTAGGTCTCACCAGTGCCTAGACCAGGCAAGAGACAGGGTCATAGACCCCAATGCTAGGGTAGAAACAAAGTGCCCTAAGCAGAATAGAGAGACAGGGTCGGGGGAGGAGGGGGGGGCGGCTCACTGCCATAATAGGTAAGACAAGGTTTGGAGCCAAGAATTCAGGTCCAACATAGTGGACCTGGACTACACGGCCCAGCAATAAAAAGGCAGCTGAAGCCAGGAAGGCCGAGGCCCCAAAAAGGGAAATTGATTGGATGGCAATATCTGTGAGGCATGGGCATGGTTACATGGGAGGTCAGAGGCCACAAAACTATCCCTTAAGTCAATTAACATGTTGGAGCAGTCTATTAGTATATGAGGGCTCTCTCTGGAACCCCTAGGCAGCCCCTCTTTTCCAAGTAGATATTTATATCAGGGCACGTTAGGTGGGAAGACAAGGAGGGAATCCAAGGATCCAGGATGGAAGAGGAGCTGTGTGGCTACCAGTGGCACAATGAAGAGAGCAAATTATAGGCATATCAATGGCTCCACCATAGTAAGGAAAACCCATTATCTGAAAGCCAGCTATAATCTCAGGTACCTCCCTCATAGCACCATCACAAGGGTAAAATAGCCTCAGTGTAGCTTTGCAAAGCTATACAATCATCCCAGTTGCCTGTCCAAATCCAACTTGTTACCCATACACACCCAGGGGTCATAATCTTTCAAACTGCAGTGGCTACCTGCTTCTATACCAGTATGAGATTATTTACCAGGGCAGGTTCCTCACAAATGTCCATGAGTGTTTTCCTCTTCACATGGATGTTTTAGAGGTTCTGATTGTCATCTCATGTTTACAGTGCTGCCCCACCAATGCTGGTCTCCTGGACCCAACCAACAAATAAACAGCATAGATTAGGTCACTAATGGCAAACTTGACATGCCAGCTATGTACCGTATAATCTACTGCTGTAGTTCTCTACAGAGGATTTTGTTGAGTGCCTAGATGTGTGCACCTCTCTGACAGAGACCATCCAGAATCTCTCCACATAATTGGCCTGAAACATGGTTGGTTTGTCCACAAGAAGGAAAAATACTTGCTACAAATTTAAGAGCATCATGCTCCAAACTCCATACTTTCTCGGAAGAGCCTACGAACTTTATAAATCTACTGGATATGAAAAATCATGGACTAAACACAGACATTAGATTTATATCACTTTATAACCTGCCTACCATCTGATAATCCCAGTTAACCTCTCTACATTTTCCCATCTACATTTTATCACCTGTAGACATTCCCCTTTTGTTCCTTCCCTGCCCACACCAGTCTCACAGCCATTAACTCCTATCCCCTCTAAACTTCCCTGTTATGCATTTTCATTTTCATAGACCTGCATTTTCCATATGGACTTAAGCTTGTATTTGACCCTAGAAAAAGACAATGACCATCAGAGTCTCTCCCTACCTGAAGAAGTGCACCTGTGCCCACAAGCTTGCAAAGAATTTTTTTTCCAATTATTAAGTTTGTCTAATAAAAGATATCACAAATAACTGCCTGTCTGTGGTCCAAACTAGATACTCAGAACCTACATAGAAATTTAACCTGCAGGGAAGATGTGCATACTGCTACCAGACATCCCTCAATAACTCCAGACCACATGGCTGATAAGGAAATAAAAGTGGTCTATGGCCCACTTGCTAGAAGTATTTCATATATTAGATTTGTATCTAATCTAATCTTTGCATCATATATGGGATGATAGGTCTCAACCTGCACTGTGGGAGCATCCACATGAGCGTGCACATGCGCATTGCAGTGACTGAAAGTCTTTTGAGGCACCACAAAATGCACACGGTGCATGTGAAAAGGTTCTCTGTGCTGTATACCATGGAGCCAAAATTAGGTACCAGGAAATCCCAATATCTAAAAAAAGATCCAAATAAAAGTGGGACAGCACCTGTAGCCACAGCGTGCACTGCCCAGAACTGGAGCCTGGCTGGCCAGAGCCATGTTCCAGTTGTTAGCCAGACTCCAAGTGCTCAGATGGCTGCCACTGCAGCCCCAGGAGGCCCCCAGGATCCCAAGTAAGGATGCTGGATCCATCCCCAGTGCTAGGCCCAGCCTCCACTAACCCACCCAGGGCAATTTGCCATGCACCAGAGCAGGGTCACTCCCTGAGGACAAGTAGCAGTGGCACAACTGTATGCCACTGCTATTTGCCCCCAAGAAAACACACATGCATGCTTACCTGGACGTGCCCAGTAGGTGCATCTACACATGCGCTTTACTGCAGAGTTGACAAATTAGCTCCGCAGTAAAGCATAACAGCATACTTGTGCACCCATATTACAGTACGGTAAATTAATTAACTCTGCTGTAAGACAGTACAAACAAGGAAAGTAGTATCCTATGGCAGAGTCATTTACTGAACAGAAATGCACATGTGGACGCTGACCAGGACTGCAGGAGTTTAAGGCAGGGTGGAACAGCCCTGAGATGGCAGCAGGCTCAGAAGGGTCAGCCACTAGCTCTGCAGTTTCAGTACTCCTGTGTTCCAGTCAGCCCCTCCACTGCCCAGCATTGCCACCCGGAGCCTAAGCTGATCCCCTAAGCCTGCTGCCAGCCTCAGGTGACTCTGCCCCAGCTCAAACTGCTACAGTACCAAGCACACATCAAGATGCTGCACTTGGGAGCAGCTGCCTCCATGACAAACTGCACTAGAGTTTGTTGAGCCTCATTAAGAGCTCATGTATTATAGCAAAAATGTCAACGTTTTAGAATTTTAATGCTTATTTAGTACTTATTGCTTATTATGCAATATATTCAATATGTGTGGCTAGCTAGCGCATTAGAAAGGAAAATCAGGCTCTCACAGCCTAGTAGGCGAGCAGCTTTGTAACAAGGCAGTTCTCACACATTGCAGGGATAGAAGTGTTTTCTTTTGGGAGTAGAGAGTGTCTAACAAACCTTGAGAAGAGAAAAAGCCCCATCTCCCATGTACTGCATTCAAAAGATAACAGTGTAACTGCAGGAATTAACCTGCCCTGACACCTAAAAGTCCCAATTAGGAATGGAAAGAGTTCAACTATATTATCATATCTTACCAGATGCCTGGTGTATGAAACACACATGACAATACCCCCACTGGCTGGACAAAGTTCATACCACAAATGAATGAGCACCAGCTAGGTACAGAATGAATAGACTAATGGTGTAACACTGGCGAGGAACAAAGAGAGGGTATGTTCATCACTCTGCAACTTCCTCCAGCTGAGACCACCCCACAAGAGACCCGCAGAAGATGATCAGGTGCTAGCCAGACATCCATATTCCTGTGTACATCCTTGGGGCACAATGTATGGTGAGAGCCTTTGCTTGCTTGATAATTGTCATATGCTGCTGATGTGTATCAATAAAGATCTCCAAGTTATTAGTGAGACATGTTGTGATTAATCATTTTAGGGATGTTGCACTCAGCCCAAAATTGAGTATCAGCTGTTGATTGTTAAAATCAGGCCAACAGTGTTGATAAACCCAGTGTGAACTTATTTGATGGACTCAACTGTACCCTATCAAGCTGGTACTTGCCGTAAATGTTGAAGGGTCAAGCGAGCCATAAGAGCTGAAGTAATGGTGTGTGTTTTTATTGTCTGTACTTATGAGGCTTGGGAGGCCTGGTTCAGAAGATTATAGTAGATTTTTTTTACCCTCATGTTCTTAGCAAGTTTTGAGAGGTTTTGATCAGTTTACAAAAGTTTGTGTGAGAAAGTTGCCTTTAATATCAAGGAACTGCATTCAATGACAGGTCCTATCTTTCTCAATTTAAATGAACTGGAAGAGTTCCAATAGCAGAGATTGACAGTTTCCCCATCCTAGAATAGAGTTAGATCATTATGGGCTCATCTATATGTTGCCCTATGATGATGTTGTTAAGGCACCATGCTTTAGTACTTCCTTTTGGAAGTAGCAGGTACTTATAAGGAAATACTAAAGCACGATGCAGTAAATGCCCATACTGCACTTTACATGTGACGCATGGTTACTTTTAGCAACTACTTTGCCATAACAGGATGCTATAATTGGGGAGTGTAACGCTATGGAGAAATAGCTGCTGGTCATGTGTAAACTTCCATGGACACTACATCACAGTAGTGCATTCATCACAACCATGACATTACATCACATGTGTAGACACCTCCTATGAGATATAGTTAAAATACATTCAGAGGAGAGAATTGAACCTTAGGTTCTCATATCTTCTGCTGTAATCACTCTACTGCAAAGAAGGATGGCATCACCATCTCCTCCACCCATTTCCTCTCTTCAATTTTTTGCAGTGAAAATGTTTGAATTCCTAACTCTTGGAGGTTAAAAAAATCCCGAGTGGAGCTAGGTGACCCATGCAGCCCAAAATTAGGGGCATAAACCCTATTGCTTGTCTTCTGCAGCTACCCATTCAATATTCTGGCTTTTATAAATCCCATTCTGAGACAGCCAATTGTCCTCATGCACCACAGGGGGAAGCTAGGCAATCCATGAAAATGTTATGTAATTAGGCATTGTGATACTCACTATTCATGGATTTCACCTCAAAATGCAGAACTTTCTCATTCCCCAGAAAACAGGTGTTTGTAATGGTTGTGTGCAATCTAGGAACAACAGTGTTTCTGGTACATACTGCAAGGTCACTTCTACAATAGTTGTAGTACTTCTACAATTTCCATATAATCCAAAATATACATTTATTTTTGGTCGGATAAAATGGTTTTGTATTTTGATATTAACCAGGCAAGTAGCTTTATGTACTAGTTCCAACCCAACCCTACTCCACTTATTAATGTGGTTAGTGCCCTAGCCTCAGTAGGTGATTCCACTGATAGATGGAACTACTGTCTACCACACAGACTCATACCATCAGTTTTCTCTTCTTGTGCCACTCCTCTGTCTGCATCCATTTGTAGCCTATTGACTTATATCTTAATTGTTAACTCTCTGTGACAGAGAATATTTGGTCTGTGTTGGTACAGCGCCTAACATAGCAGGACTGTTATGCACTATGTTGGCAATAACAATAATAAAAGAGTAGCTGAAGAATGAGTAAAAAAAAAAGGCTTTGATGCTTTTTTCTGCTGGTTTCGAGAATGAAATCAAAGCAAATATAGGGAAAAAAGTACATCTTTATCTTTTGTATTCATCCTTTAAGACCCAGACTGAACTCCCACTTGCTATGAAAATAGTGGGATTGGGCAAATACATTCTTAATGGATAGATCCTGTGAAATCCTGGGGATACCTAATCAGATGCTGAACATTTTAAGTTCCTTTTCAGTGTTCAGGATGGCAATGTTCACCCTGAGGAAAAAGCCTAGCACCTCACAAGAAAAAGCTTTATTTTAATAACAGCAAAGCACATATATCTTTCATACAGGAGGAAGTTTCTTATGTGATGAGGAATTCAGTGTATAATTAAAAAGGACTGCTTCAGACAATTCAATTCAGAGGAATTGAGTTCACTTTTGTCAGCATTTCCATTAGCAACAGAAACATTTATTCCAAGGTACAGCAACATTAGGTGGTTACTAAAATGTGCAAGAAAAAAATTAAGGAATGCTTCCATCTAGTAACATGCTTCCATGAGAAACGAAGTAAGTGGTTGTTCTCACATCATTACTAGTAACCCTAGGAATCGCTTCAACAGGGACAAGTAGTTCTTCTCTGGTATAATGAATGGCATCATTACTGAACTACAGTTACTTCAATATTATTTTTCTATCTTTCAAAGACATAAAAGAAAGTGTTGGAGGAATGTCACTTCCAGAGATTGTTATTAAAATGTGTTCACAGAGCGAGAGTTGGAGGCCTATGGCCCTGAAAAATACTTAAGCTCATACTTAATTTCAAGTACATGAACAATCTCATTGATGCCCCCTCCACCTCCCAATTAAAAAATTTAAAATATAGTTCCATTATAAATAGAAAAAAGATATCAGGGTGGTAAAGGTAGACAAAGTTGAAGCGACTTGTCAAAACTCATGTAGCACATTAGTTTTAGAGCCAGAACTGAAGCCCAACTTTCCTGACACCCAGTTCAGTGCCTTCTCCACTGATTAAATACGCTGCTGAATATGCTGCTGAATGGGACATCAATAAATAAAACTTGTGCTTCAACAGTATATTATGGGGGGTATGTGGAAATAGATCCTCTCCTGATGTGAGTTATCAAAGCTACACTCATGTGAAGTCATAGTCTCATTGACTTGAAGTTAATGGAACTATGAAAATACACATCATGTGACTGAGACTTGCCATCTGATCTTGGTATGTAATTACGTGCTATTTATACATTTTTTTTCACTTAAAATATATCTTCCTGATATTTGGCTAAGTAGATTGGACTGAAAAGTGGGTTAGGAAAAGAACACCATTAGGTCTGATTTTAAACTTTTCTCATCATGGTCAGTGGGTGCATCAATATATGCTATTAAGGCAAAGAAATAAACTCTGGTGCAGTTTGCACCAGAATCAGCTCCTCCTGGGTGCAGCATCTTCAAGTGTACATGGGCCTACAGCACTTCTGAGCCTGAGCTGGCAGCAGGCTTGGAGGGGTCAGTCCTGGGCTCCGGGTGGCAGTGTAGGGTGGCAGAGAAGTTGGCTGGGGTACAAAAGTCCTAAAGTATGGGGATAGGCAGCAGGCAGGCCCCACAGTTTAGCACTCTCATGCCCCAGGCAGCCCCTGTCACCATCTACACAGCCATTTTAGTAGAATAAATAACTGTACAGTAAGATAGTACTGTCCCCAACAGTACAGTGACACTTTACTGCAGAGCTAACTAGTATACTCGACAGTAAGCACATGTGCAGATACACCAGTATCTCTCACAAATTGATGTCAACATTTGGACTGCTATATATTTTGTGATTTTTTTGTGGTCTCTACAAGCAGTAGTATAGCTACCAGAGATTGAGAGAGAAGACTTTTTTCATTCAGCATTTGCAAAATGAGGCCAGAATAAACAAGGTGATAAGGTAAAATATAACTTATTTTGAATGAAGTAGAACACTGAAGTAGATAGTCAAGCATTTCTTAAGATGTGACCTCATCAGCATGACACATTGTTGGCAGTGCGGATAGCAGAATTTATAAGAGCAGTGCAGATCACTGTTGTGGCATAAATAAGAGAATATCCCAAAATGTTCTGTAATTCATCCAGTTGTTATTTGCTATGTTGTTGGCTCTGCATTAGTGACATATTGAGGATGCTGGGTGGTAAGTTTATTTCATATTTAAAGGACCCTAAGGCAGGGATTATCTTTATTTTTCTCCACTGGAATTTAAAAGACTTAATCAATTATTAAAAATAACATTGTATTATTAGCAAGTTATCAAATTTAAAATTATTAATATAATCATATATAAAATACATTGTGAAGGCTTAGTAAATAAGAGATAAATACATTAAAATTTAACAAAGCAAAACATAAACATATTCACCAGAATCCTCTCTTAAATTGCTTCATTCTGTAATTGAGGTCACAATTCTCCAAGAGTAATATTACCATACCAGTACCATATAATGCTGAGATGTCTTGTCTGAAAATATAATCTTAGTATTTATTACCAGAAATGACAACGAGACAAAGTAACTTCAGTTAAGAACATTGTTGTGAGTTTTCTGATAGGAAACTTCAGCAGGAGGAGGGCAGCAAAGTTTGGGAGGGGGAAATTGACTTTAAATTAGAGTTGAAATATCACAAACAAGAGTCTTCATTACCTAGCAGTTACAACCCTATTCTAAAACAGATTGCTGAAGAGATAAGTGTAGAACTACTTAATTAAAATCTTATTGATGTACTGTATGAACAGAGATAATTAAATACGACATCAGGTTTTGCATACAAAAACATATTTATCTTGCCAAGGAAATAATTGAGAAAAAGTGCTCGTAGCTCAGCCTTGATTTAGATATTTTTGTCAATTGTGTTTGTATTGTCAACATTAAGGGCCAAATACCTATGGAGTCTGCAAATTCCTTTTTTACTTTCTTTCTTTTTTTTAATTGACCAAGCAACAAAATACAGTAGAGTAAAATAAATGTGCCTTTCCCTCAACAAATTAATTTTAGGAAAGAAGATAAATTCAGTTGGATTATGAAGTGGTCTGCTAGCTGACATTTTATTCACTACCCATATTCATCAGCAGCAGTTGCATTATATTTCTCACACTACTTTAAGCAATCAATGAACTACGAAATGTACTTTTCTATTTTTAACATACATTTCTCACACATACATACATTCCAGCAAACACAATTCTGCAAGGAGTAACTTCCACAATAAAACTACTCTGTTTATAATCATTGAAATATGGCAGTATTTGTGCCATTACTTAGGATTTCACTTGCAACACTACACCATAGAAAGAAAAAAGAGAAGTACTATGGAACTCATCTATCTTCTGCCAGTTATCTAATAGGATTAATACAAAAAAAAGGAAAAAAAGCAATTTTAGGAAAGTTTGAGGAAGAAATTACCATTTTTACTCAGATGAATACCCTGAGTAAAAGAGGATCCCTCCCCCACCAAAAATTAGAGTCTATGTATAGAAAAAATATAAATTTGTTAAAATTTTCTAAATTTAGAATCTAGTCATTGGAGGTTGCCCTGAATCCCTCTCCCCCCACCCCTCTACCTCCAGTGCTATAGCAAGTAAAAGACCCTTTGTTCTCTGCCTCCTCCCAACTTTTCCCCCTTGCAGCCCCTTACCCCCTCTTGTTGGTGTCAGATCCTGCTCTCCCTGAGCACACAGAAGTAAGGAGCAAATTTGAAAACCATTACCTTGAAATTAAACAGCTAAAGCAATTGGCTATATCAATTTGCATACTGCTATAGCAATTTGCATATAGTACCAATGCATTTAGTTTATTTAGGATTTATACATAATACCTTTTTTGAAACCGCTACAAGTTTTAGCACAGGTATTCCATAAACACACTTCTGAACAGCACTTTGGCACTTATATGTAGCACAAACTATGCATGTAGCACTGCTCAGTATGTATGCCCTCCACAAAAGATCCATGTGCTAATTAGCCTCTGCTCACACCTGGAACCAGGGTTTTTGTCACATGTCCTGGGATAATCCAAAAAATGTATATGCAGATGAGGCACAGGGGAACCTGATCCAGCTTTACCACATGGAAGGCAAGACCACACACTAATCAAGTGCACCAGGCTCAGAGAGAGGCTAACAGAGGGATTCTGGGTGCAGTGTTAGAGCTCACCATGACTTGAGAAAGAGTCAGCAGTATGGGTTCTACTATTCTATGCTTGTGGTAGATTCCCAACAGTGGCAACCTTTTTGGCTGCTCCTTTGATAATGTTAAGTGTTGTGGCCAGTGGAGGCCCAGATTTGATGCCTTAATTGATGTCAGAAGCATCAGCAGGGTAATATCAGAGTGCTAGGCTGAATGTGGAGTAGGAATGAATGTGGAGTTTTCAGAGCCTAATATAGCATCAGTGGCAGTCTTGGAGAGGATGAGGTAGCAATTATGGAAGGGAAGAAGGCAGCCAAAGAAATAAGAATGAAATGGAGAGCAGAAGTGAAGATCAAGAGTCTGATGGAGAACAGTGGGGAAGAACTGACAAAAAAGAGTAAGAAAGAAAGGTGTGGTGGGATTGGTGATTTTGGAGGAGGCTTTACTGAAAGAAGCAATAGGCGAAGAGTCCAGTCAGTAGGAAGAGAGGAGAATAAGAGGGAGAAATGAGGAAGGAAACAGTGATTGAAGAGAAGAAGAAAACTGGTGGGAGGAATAAGCCAGATGGACAAAAAGAAAGGAGGTGGAAGGAAGTGAGAGATGAAGTGGCAAGTAATCTACATCTGAGAATAAAAGTAGTATTAACAGGGGAAGGAAAACAGAAAAAAATCAAACAATGAATAGATATAAATTTATAGAAAAAATATTTTTTGAAGTTTTAGAAAGTTAAAGTGGAACATCTGAAAAGCCTTTTCGCCTTTCCTAACTGGAAGCCTTGGGAATTTTCATATTGAAGTCAAGAAGGTCATGAGGATTTTTGGAAGACATATGTGGCAGTAGGTGAGAGAGAAGAATTTAAGATTTATAGCTGGAGAAATAACAAGAGAGAGGCCAATAATTATTTGAATGCACATGAATATGATGCTTGAGATGGGGGAGATAGAAAGATGGTTGGAGAATTATTTACAAGAAGTTATGTGTGTTCAGAAGATATGCAATAAGTATGGTATATACATGGGATCATGGAGAACTCAAGCGGTAATGAGGGCAGATGGAAGGAGTCATGATGGGATAATGCACCTACCAACAGTAATCTAAGTAGGGCCACATAGAGGGTTTAAATGTATTTTGGACAGCTTAAAGTGTAGCAAGTGCAAGGAGAAGAATATTTGGCTGCACACTGCTACAGATGTGAAGAGAAAGGGCACAGGGCATCAGAATGCCAAGTAATACTCAACTGTGTTATTTCTGAGGGATAGGGACACTTAGAGCAGTGTTGTCTGTGGTCCTCAAATAAAGCTAGAACTAGAGAAGAGTTTCAGAGACAGGAAAGGGAAAGTGGGGAAGAAGAAAATGTTGAGTCAGAAAGTATGAAAGTGGAGGAGATGCCAAAAGAAGGAAGAGCTGGGTAGGAAGAAAGTAAAAATTTCAGTAATTGAACTGAAACAGTTGGCAACAGAGGAGGGAAAGGAAGAAAAGATAAATGACTTTGAGATTGTGGAGAGAGAAGGGAAAGAATAGAAGGAAGAGTGAGGACACAGTAGAAGAAAGAAGAAGAGAGCCAAGCTGGGAAAACAGAAATCACACACTATAAAGTTAAGAAAAAAGAAGGCGGACAAAGAGCGGGGAGGGGAGGAGAAGGCAGGGGAGGGGAGGAGGAACAGATAACAAAAAATGCATTAGATTATGCATTAATTTGGCCAGGGACTAACAGAGAGGGGGAAATGGAAGAAAGGAAACTGGAAAGGTAAGGGAGAAGGGAAAGGGGGCAAAGGGAACCTTTCTTGAATAGTAAAGCAATAAAACAACTGGCCAAGACCACAGGGATGTAAAGAGGGGAATAACTGGAGCTGGCTGAGTCAAGCAGCAACACAGGAGACTCACAAAAGTGGTAGAGATGTGTAGTTTAAATGGACACATATTTTTAGATGTATTGCATCTATAAATGTCAGAACTGCATTATCAAGGAAGAGGTGGGATAAGATTATGCCAAAATTGAGTGGAACATAATATTATGTTTACAGGAGTGTGGAAACCCATGGGAGAGGGATTATAAGCATTTAAGAAAGAGATGGGGATGTGGTCCATCATTGTGGGCAGGGTTGAATGTAAACAAAGCAGCTGAAGTTGTAATTTTGCTCAAAAGTGAGGAAGTGGAAGTGCAGCAAGTACAAGATATTGTGGAAGGGTGCAATGGATAGTGGTGGAGTTTGAAAAGAAAGTCTCAGAGATTTTCAATATACACACACCAGGTAAGGTAAGAAAGGATCACCTTGTTTAAGAAATTACAGGTGTATGTAGGTGGAGGTAGGCAACAAATTATGGTGGAGGATTTCAACTGCATTACTGAGGAGGGGGATAAGAGAGGGGACAGAGGGAAGGGGGAGATACAGAGCTCATCAAATTTACTAATTAATATAATAAAAGAAGGAGGCTTAAAAGATGTATGGGCTGGTGAGAAGGTGATTACGAGGATGGAACCAAAAGGGGGACAGGTATGGAGGACTGATTTTGCATTAACATCAAATGGGCTAGGGATTGAAAAGAAAGAGACTGTAGGTGTGACCTTCAGTGATCACTAGATGTTGAGAAAGGTAGGTGGAAAGGGAAGTGGAAGTTAAATGTTCAATTATTACAAGATGAGAAGACCTGTCAAGAATATGTGGAAGTGCGTAAAGGATAGAGGATGCTGAAGAGATGCTACAAAAGTATATGTGTGTGGTGGACAATGATCATGAGAAGAGCAAGAGAATTTTTCAGAAATACTGGTTGAAGAGAAGTGGAGAAGCACATGGAAGGCATAGAAGAACTACAGGCAAAGAAACAATAATTATTAAAAGAGGTGCTAAGAGGAGTACAAGTGAAAGAAGAACTGGAAAACATAAAGCAAGTGGCTTAAAAATGTTTGAAAAGAAAAATGGTTAGGAAAATCTTTCTAACTAGAGCACCTTGGGTGGAGAAGGTGTCAATATTTTTGACAAAATTGAGAAAAAGAAGGAAGGAACTGAAAGCAGTAAGAACTGAAGAAGAAATCCAAGTAGAAGAGAGGGTGAAAGTGTTGGACATGGCAGTAGAGTTTGATAGAAAGAGCTGTAGAAAAGAAGAGGAGTGGATACAATAAAAATGAAGGTGCTCTTTGAAGAGATGAAGGAAGAGAAGATGGAAAGAGACAAAAAGTAGGGGATAAGTTAAGCATGAGAGAGGTAGAGGATTCCTTAAAATCTTGCAAGAGGCGGAAGGAGCTGGGAAGAGATGGACTTCTGGTGAAATACTATGAAAAATATGGTTAAAGAGAGAGATCATATTGGATGTACAAGAGAGAAAAAGAAATGTGGTAATAATGAATTTAGACCTGGAAAAATTCCATGATAGGATTGAACATGATTTCATGTTTGAAGTATTACACAGTATTAGGTTTCTTGCAAAGATGATCGGATGGGTTAAACTGTTATACAGTAAAGTGGGAAATTGAGTACTGGTGAATGGTTACTTGAGCAAAGCATTCCCCATACAAAAGGGTAAGACAGGGATGTCCGCTGCCCCCCCATCTTTCTGCATGGAAATGGAGTTATTGGCACAGAGAGGTCATGATGATAAGCTGTTAAGTGCTGAGAAGATACAAGGAGTAGAAGTTAAATGTACATTATATATATGGTATGAACACAGTGGATCAGGCTGTGTTGAGAAGTATTTGAAGCTAAGGACTACAATGAAGTATACAATGAAGGTATACTTGTCTCTAGTGGGTTATGGAATAGAGAAAATCCCACACAACTTACTGATTTGTTTGATACACTGGCTGGGGGAGTATTTAGTTGATTGCACGATTTCACAATGATTACACACTTAATTCATACAGCACAATTTTATTTTAAAATTCTTTGCTATTTGCTACGCATATAACGCTGCTTAGCTTTAAGAAATACCACAAACATTAAGAACACAATAACTACATATATCAGAAACAATGCTCCAAATGCACTTCCTTCTCAAACAATGTTATAAGAATTTGTATAACAAAAACAACTACAATTACAAATAAAAGTTAAATTTGAAGCAATACTATTATTTTTCTTAGTATACTTACAATCCTAGAATTCTGAGAAACCAAATCCCCAGGTATACCTTCATTTTTTAGTTATAGTTTTAGGGTTGGTCTCAGCAGTGAAAGGAACAAGTCCCCTTCTTTCAGCCCCTTTTGTGCGCTCTGTAGCTTGAGCGTGACTTAAGAGATTCGTGTTCACGGAGAGGGTGGTTCGGGAGATCAGTCTGATCCGGCCTACACTTGTGATTCTTCCTTCAATATTCTGCAAGTGAAGTTACCTACAAATTGGGACAGTAGATTACAGTTTTTATTGAGTGAGTTGCTGTGTTGGGTCCCTCCTACCCAAACCTGTCGCTACTCCCAAATTTGGGCTCGGATCTTCCTTAACAGATTCTTTTGCTTGGTAATCAGTTTATTTTCCCGACTATTTTAATTACTTCGAGGAAATTCCTTTTTTTCCAATCTTTTCAAAGGCTCCTAGGGTTTGATTTCTCGGAATGTGGGATTAATGTGGGCTTAAGGGTCATTTTTAGGTTAACCTTGTTAAAGGCCTTAAAAGATAAAATTCAAGAGTTGAGACTTTGAGCAAAGTCAGGACCTTCTGCACGTAGGCCAAAACAATGGCCTAGATAAGAAGATTAATCTTGTCTTTTTCCTAAACTGGCTAATGGGCAACTATTACAAACATTCAAATATTACATTCAATATGAAAATTCTAAGGACTACAATGAAGTGTCAGGGCCAAATTAAATAAGATAAAAAGTATGGGAGTGGGGAATTGGGAGAATTACAGAAGTTCAGGCTGCAGGTGATAGAAGGTATAATCATATCCTGGGAATCCCAGTGGATAATAAAGGGAAAGGAGCAAAGGCATGGGAGAAGTTAAAGATAAGAATGAAACAGTTCTTGGGATCATGGAGTGAGAGAACATTATTCTTTCCAGGGTAAAGTGGCTGCGGTGAAAATGGTACTCTGGCTGATCATCCTTTACATGGAAGTGATGTATCCACTATCATGGCAGCAGATACAGAGGGTACAGATGCAGATATGCATTTTGGTTTGAGGGGTGGAGGTAGTAAAAGAGAAACAGTAGCCAGAATGGAGACATACAAAGCCAGGGAATTAGGAGATGAAGGAATGGCAGATTTGGAAAGCTTTGTGTATACTTACTTTATAAATGTTCTGTAAAGAGCTAATGGAAGGGGTGGGGAAGACTGCATTTTTCTGCCATAATCTGGCAGGAAGAATCTTAAGAAAATGGGGCATCTTCAGGGGAGACTGGAAAAAACTGTGGAGATGTCAACCACCAGCCCACTATGCAAAGACGGAGGGTTTCTTAAGAGTAAATAAAGTAGTGGGAGTGGTATTAGAGTGTTCAAAAGACCATAAGAAGGTGATTAATATAATAAGAAAGAAAGACACAATAACAATAGCTGGGGATTTGATGGGAAAACAGATGGCAAATGTGTAGAAAGAAGCAGCAAATAATAGATTGAAAGGAGAACATACTGCTACCATATGGATGATGATATGGAATATTCTTCCTGTGAGGAACATTCAGCATAAATGGGGTTTGGTAAAATTGGCAGTCTGCCCAAGACAGGGATGAGGGATGTGAGGCTGAAGAATCTGCCTGGCATGTATTTTTGGACTGCCCTTTTGTGTCTAGGAAGGGATGTGTCATGTTTTGAGGGCAATCAATAGGAACTGTGACTTAATATATGAAATGATGTACAAGTGAATGCCCAAAGGACTGGAGATAGAGCCTAAGAGCCATACTATTTTGTTTAACAGTAGAAATATGAAATGCTAGAAACCTACTGTTGGTCAAGGGACTGACTTTCACCAGAAGAGAATATTTGGAGTTGCCAATATATGGAATATATTCTTTCACCACCTTCAGTGTTGAAAGAACAGGTTAGGGACTACTTGCAAAAGCTGGATGTGAGCATATCCAGGGAGCCGGATGAGACGCATCCAAGGGTGCTGAGGGAGTTGGCTGTGATTCCTGAACCATTGGCCATCATCTTTGAAAACTTATAGTGATCATGAGAGGTCCTGGATGATTGGAATAGCACAAACATAACGCCCATATTAAGAAAGGGAAACGGAGGATCAAGGGAACTATAGACCAGCCAGCTTCACCTCAGTCCCTGGAAAAATCATGGAGCAGGTCTTCAAGGAATCCATTTCTAAGAACTTGGAGGAAGAGAAGGAGATTAGGAAGAGTTGGCATGGATTCACTGGGGCAAGTCATGCCTGACCAATCTGATTGCCTTCTTTAATGAGGTGACTGGCGCTGTGGATATGGGCAGAGGGTGGAGGTGGTGTAGCTTGATTTTAGCAAGGCTTTTGATACCGTCTCCCACAGCATTCTCCCAGGCAAGCTAAGGAAGTATTGGCGGGATGAATGGGCTGTAAGGTGGATAGAAAACTGCCTGGAGCATCAGGCTCAGAGAGTGGTACAGATTTCCCTTGATTTATGTGGTACACACGTTCCTGGAGAATGCTGCATAAATTGAATTCACATAAAGCAAACCTGTTTTATATTGTAAGATAATAGGGATAGGTTCCCCTGTTGGCTGCTCCCAGGGCCAGCTGGGGTGAGTGCAGACAAGCAGAGCCCTGGGTGGTGCAGGGTGCTGCACTCACCCTAGCCCCGGCTGCTGCGGTCCCGGGAGTTGCTGGCACCAGCTGTCAGCAACCACTGGGCTGCACCAGGCCCTGAACCCCCCTGGGTCTCTGCCTGTCCCCAGTTACCCCAGGTCCTGCTGCAACTGTCCCAGGAGCGGCTGATGCCAGCTCCCTGTAGCCTCTGGGCTGCACCATGCCCTGGTCCAGGCAGCTGGCAGCAGCCACTCCCAGGGCTGCTGCAGCCAGGGCTGGGGTTGAGAGAGGCAGAGCACTGGGAAGATTCTGGATCCCTTGAGCCTGCAGCAGCCGCCGGCCCCAACCTGCTCTCATCTGACTGCAGGGGGCTGGCTGCCCCTGCTACTTTCTCCTGGGCTTGGGGTGTTTTGTGAGAGTTTATGGTGTTAATGATAGAAAGGAGTGTAATAAGACGATGGTATTAATGTAGGACAGGGTTGTCAAGTTTTATATTAATATAGTTTCTTTTAGTTGTTTTATAATCAAAGGAAAAGGTTCTCATTAGCATTTTTGCCCAGTGTGGGCCATATGTTTTATAGCCATGCTCAGTGTTGGCCACAATTAGTCAATTTCATAGCTGATTTCCATTGCTAGTACATGCTGTTTTTGCCAGCAGTTTAATGATAGATGGTGTATTTAGTGAAATTTCCTTGTATGTGATTATAAGACAAAAGTTTTTTGCCCCGTGCTAGTTGGGGATGGGGGGACCTCATCTTATATTCTAGTAAATATGGTAAATCTACCTGCTATCTAAGGTTTTAGAAAACACAATTGTTTTAGGAAACCTGGAACATTAATGCAATCAATTGACTTTCTGGATGTTAAATTTGATGAACATCAATATGCAGAAATAGAAATCTCTTATTATACTTTATATGCTTATCAGGAGAAAATTTCTGATAGTCAAAGGAACTTTGATCTGACAGACACATAATAAGAACTAATGGCTAGATACTGAAGCTGAACATAGAGAAGTCTATAAAAAGGCTTTTTTTAAAGGGGGTAGGAAGTGATTATCCATTGGATCAACTTATGATTGGATGGGATCATAGGATCATAGGAAAGTAGAGCTGGAAGAGACCTCACAAGGTCATCTGTTCCAGCCTCCTGCTCAAGCCAGGATCATCCCTAACTAGACTTTCCCAGACAAGCATCTGTCCAAATTGTTCTTGAAAATGTTCAGAAATGGAGATTCAAGAATTACTATAGGTAGCCTGTTCCAATGCTTGATCACCCTCACGGTCAGAAAGCTCCAACTAATCTAACCTAAATTTCCTGTTGCAGCTACAGGCTATTGCACCTAGTCCTGTCCCCTACAGCCAGAGAGGAAAGCCCATTTCCATCCTCCCTATAATCACCCTTCAGGTATTTGAAAACTGTTACCAAATCCCCCTTCAGTCCTCTTCTCTTCTCTAACCTAAATAACCCTAATCCTCAGCTTTTTCTTGCTAAGTCTTGCTTTGCAAGCCCCTAATCATTTTTGCTGCTCTATTCTGGACTCTTTCCAGACAGCCCACATCCTTCTTGAAGTGGGAGGCCCAAAATGGATTTTCCATTATTTGAAGTCTTTAAATCAACAGTCAACACATTTCTAAAAATACCTGGTGGTTCAGTCAGGAATTTGATAGGCATAATGCAGGAACCACTTAGTGAAATTCTGTGGTCTATGAGAGAGGACAGATTATATGATCATAATGGTCCCTCAGAATCTTAAATTCAAATAAGAATGTGTTTAGTCATATGAATTAATTGTCATCATAGGTGATTAGAATATTATTCTTAAAATCCAATTCCAAATAACCTTGCCTTTGAGATTAGTGGAGATAACCCAGGTTTTCAACAGTATTTCTGAGTAGGATTTGGACCTTCTCCTTTAATCTCAGTAAGATACTGTATTGGCCTTAAACCCATTTGTCTAGAGAGGGAAGAAATCAAGATAATGGTACAATTAATTCTAATAAACTTATTTGTTGTCTAAGAGCTCTTTGTCAGCATTGGTCAATATGCAGACTCTAGGAAAGGCAAGATTGATTTATTTTGTCAAGACACTTAACGATAGTGTCAGCATGGTATTATACCTCTCTAACGTGGGAAAAGGTTTGGGTTTGTTTCAGTATGTAGACAGGTTTAGTTTACCAGGCATTTTACCACTTGTTTAACAGATGATCAAGGAGAAATCAAATATATCTTTTTTAATTTTAATGCTCACCAGGGCTTCATGGCTTGCAATTACTTTTGATATGTTAATGGTCATGCTTTATAATAAGAAATTCTGAATTTCTTGATGAAAGGCAATTTGCTCGTTTAAATTTACTTCTGGTAATTTCATTACCAAACAGTTTTCAGGACTTACAAATAAGAAAGAGTTGGAGAGGAAAAGAGTAATCATGGAATTCTAGAAAGAGAGTTATGAAGTAATCGTCTTAAGCAAGGAGTTCTTGCCTTGATCAAAGCAATTCCACCCAGCAGTATGAAAAATTTAAGATTATACCCACCCATGTTTTTGTTAAACTAGCCCTTATAGAAAACTTATAGAAAACTATATAGAAAGCAGTGCTTCTCTTGGATTTTTGATTTAGCCATTATTGATTTATAAGGCTGTTTCATCTCCATATCTGAATGCCTTATCCCATCTTTTTCTGTTATCTATTTTGCAAATAAATTTATTTTAAACTACTCATGACATCACAATCAGCTGTGATGCTATTGGCATCACTTGAGCACCTTACAAGGCAAAAAAATAATGATAGCAAGGTGGAATAGATATCAAGAAATAATGATCTCTTAAAAACAAGGAGTGAAAATAACTCCTAACAGTGCAGTTGCTTATCAACATTTGGAAAAACAAAGCACATCGCACACTGAACAAAATTGATTGTCAGTCTCATTAATAGACATAGTGAAGAAGCTAAAACTGAAATCTGTTCTGGGAATGAATTACCCATAGTAATTCATGCCTTTAGACATGACAGGTTACCATATTTATGTGACTATACAATAAGCCTGAATATAAGAAATGCCTCCAATAATTAGATTCTCTATATGGAAAATGTATACATTTCTTACAATTTTCTAGGTGTATAATCTAATTATTGGAGGTTTGCCTTGAATTTATCCCTCTCCTACTGCTACAGCAGGGAAAACTAATCTCTGGGGTCAGGTCCCTTGTTCTCTGCCCAACTTTTCCCCCCTGCAGCTCCTCCCCACTTTTACTGTCAGACCCTGATCACTGAGCACATGGAAGTGAGGGACAAATTTGAAAACACTGACCTTGAAATAAACCTAACCATATTAATTTGCACATAGTACCCATAGACCTAGTTCATCCATAATTGATACAGTTTACCTTTTTTGAAACGGGGGCAAGTTTTAGCACAGGTACTGCATAAACATGCTTCTAAGCAGCACTTTTGTACCTACTTTTATATGATACAAACGGAGCATCTACACCTGCAAATGATGCTGGATGGGATTCCTGGAGTAAACCCACCCTGGACAGGCATCTACACATGCAGGCATTTGAGAACAGATTTGCTCCCTACCTGCTCTGCTCCCATGCAGCAGCCAGGGGGAGCTCTAGGCTCCATGGGCTGGCAGGGAGCATGTGGACAAGAGATAGCTGTCTTCTAGCAGGGGCTTGAAGATTGCTCTCTGCCCCTGACAACTGCCTGCTGATGATGTTGGCTATGATGGCAGAGCCTGGTGGGGACAAGATCACCCTGTCTCAGCAGCAGTGAGCTCCTGGCCACTGCTCCCCAGTCAGGGTCAGGAGGCTTGGAAAGAGCTGCAGGGAAGGGGCAGGTCCCAGCGCCCTGCCCCAATCTGCCAGTGGGCTAGCTAGAAGTGAGCCCTTGGCTACTTAAGAATTCCTCCCCAGCTATGGGCTCACTGCTAGCTACTCCACCAGTGGATTGGGCTAGGGAGCTGGGACCTGCCCATCCCCCATCGCTCCATCCAAGCCCTGTGCCTTGACCACCCAATCAGGCCACAGGGCTGGGAAAAAAGTTGTGAGGCTAGCATCTACCCCAAACCAGGACCGTTCCCAGCCAGTCCCAGGTTAGGAAGGCTGCATGTGCAGCCTGGGGCTTGCCAGGAACAGGGAGCAGGTCCCAGCCTGGAAACAGGGAACCTGGGAGCAGGTCCCAACCAGCTCCAGGCTGGGCAGGGAATTCTCCCCATGTGTAGGGCAATGGAAATGGTTCAGAGGTTGGGGCACATGACTTATGAGGAGAGGGTAAGGGAATTAGGTTTATTTAGTCTAGAGAGGAGAAGACCAAGGGGGGATTTGATAGCAGCCTTCAACTACCTGAATGGTGGTTCCAAAGAGGATGGAGCTAGACTGTTCTCAGTGATGGCAAATGACAGAACAAGGAGCAACCGTCTCAAATTGCAGCAAGAGAAGTTTAAGTTAGATATTAGAAAGAATTTTCTTACTAGAAGGGCAGTAAAGCATTGGAAGAGGTTACCCAGAGAAATGGTGGAATCTCCATTCCTGAAGTTTTTTAAGGCCTAGCTAAACAAAGCTTTGGCTGGGATGATTTAGTTATGGATGGTCCTTGTTAGAGTGTAGCAAAACCCCAAGTTTTTCTTTTTTTATTTATTTTAAAATGCATTCCCCTCCCCTTCCTTAACCATTTCTGACTTTTTCTCTCCCTCTCTGCCCTATAGATAAGTATAAATAAGCTAAAATGTAGGATAAGCTTTAACATTGTATTCTAGGTATTAAGTTTTATTTTTCTCTCCCCTCTTTGCAAATAAGTTCCCTGCTATTTTGATATAGATGCCGACTGTTTTATAAGTGATAATTATTATATTTGTACTGCTTTTATATTGTGTGATTACTGTTTTAGGCCTATGTATGTAAGTTAGCGTAAGTCATGTCAAGTTTCCGTTTTGTATGTCAAGCCTCCATCTTGTGTCCTCTGCCCAGGCATCCCCTGTGTTGCAACTGTATGATTCATGTACCGCTCCCATGTAAATTGGTTTCTGGATGAATGAGTGTGATTGGGAATGATTGAAATACAATGGTAGCAGGCCTCTACTGAATGGCCTGTAACAACCAGGCCATCACCTCGCACTGATTCATCTAGGAACCATGGACCTCACCCAAGAACAGAGACAAAAACCCAGTATTTGAAAGACAAAAGACCCTGCAGAACCAGCAACTCTACCCCACCATTACAGACACCCAAAACTGCACATCCCTTCCTGGAGCACACATGCTCAGTACACCAGGGGCTGACCCTTGCCTGGGCATGCCTCTTGTCACTAGGGTCACACAAGGTCTGCTCCTATAAAAATGGGCAGTGGAGACAGACCCAGTGGGATGCCCTCTCCATCTGGACCAGCACCATACCAAACCACCTATCCACCCAGAGGCCCTGCTGGTAACTCCCCTCTGGACAATACCTACTAGACAAGGACCTCTTTTCAGCTGGATAGGTACCTATCACCTCCCACCCCCTCTCCAACCAAGGACTTGGATTCTGCTTCTCTTCCCTACCTGGACTCCAGCCCTTCCACTGAGTCTCTTTCTCCTGCTGTCATTGTGAGTGCTTGTGTGTGTGTAAGTGGGATTGAATAACTTCATGGGGCTGTGTAGTGTGTTGTCTGTGTAATAAAACTGTTATTTGGACCCCTAAATTGGGTTTTGCTTTATTATGGTTCAGCCCTGCTCCAATCTCTACTCCTCACTCCTCTAACTTCTGTCTCATTTCTCCCTTTCCTACTTCTGGTTCACTGCCACCTGCAACACCTGTCATGAGCTCCTCTCTGCCTCCAAACCCCCTGTTTCTTTGCCACTGTCTTATCCCCTACAAAAAAAAAAAAGACTGCCTTTTCCTTTTCCCATAAGCAATCAGGTTTCTGCCTCAGTTTCTTTCCTTGCTGTCTCCTCCTTGTCACCACTTATCTGTTATCCTCCCCAATAGCTCAGCTGTCTGCCCCAGTCTACCTTAAGTAAACCCAAGCTTCAGTTCCTCAGCCAGCTTCTCTCTGTTGAATCAGTTCACTGACTCTGGCAACTTTCACTCCCTACACTTTAACTCTCTCGCTCTTTCACCTGAACCTTCCCCCAAGTATCCCAATTACCCCAAGCATACACATACACACTGTATCATCCAAGTTAGGACCTCACCTATGTGTAGGTGGCTTGTATGCATGTGAAATGGTGAGAGTGTGTGTGTGTGTGTGTGTGTGTGTGTGTGTAGCATTATATATATAGTATTGTGTGCATGATATACAAATTAGTGATCTCTGTCTAATTTGGGGGGTGAATAGTGTATGTGTTTGAATTGGTGATAGGTATGGATGTACCTAGGCTGGTTTGAATAAGTATGTGCCACAGCTGGTAGTGTGTGTGTGTATGCACCTAATTGATTTGTGTGTTTGTATATGCACAATTGTGTCATGCCCTCCTGTCTAACAGCGCAATATTGAGATCCTGAGAGTTGGACTAGCCCCACAGGGCAACAAGAGCAGAGGACTGGACTAGATAATCTCCTGAGGTCCCTTCCAACCCTAACGTCCTATGATTTTATGATTCTATTCTGGCTCTGGAACCATGTCCCAGGTTGGACTTGGTGCACAGACTACAGGATTACATGCTGGCTCTGGAGGCATGTACTGTGTTAGATGCAACAGACATCTTTGAAATCAGCATGCAGGGTTGGACCCACTGCATAGTTGAATCAGGCCCTGGCCTCAGTGCACAGGTCCAACCTCTGAGCCCCCAGACCTTGCCTTGGTTTATAGTCCCCATCTCCACCCCAGCTCCAGGGTGTGGCTTCTGCCCTCTAGCTCCTAAGCCCCAGTGTACAGTCCTCAGCCCCCATGCCTCCAGCTCTGAGCCCAGTGCACAGCTACCAAGCCCCAAACCCCAGACACTACAGAATTCAGGTAGTTACCCATATTCCAAGGTAGGATCTTTTTTCCTTCTTGGAGCCTTTCAAAAACAGTGTATGTTATATTCAGAGCATGTTATTGCTAAGAAAATATGGTATAGGAAAAAAAGAAGAGAAAGAAAAACAAAACACTAGAGGTTGCAGTGAGATTTAAATGATACTAATATTTGGAGCTGGGAGAAGTTTTGGCAAAATATTTATTTGATTAAAAATGCAGTTTCTAGAGAACTGAAATTACTTGCAAATTTTGGTCAACATAAGTATGAATTGTTTGGAAGACTCTGAAATATTTCATTTTCAGTACTGGTAATAAAGGCAAAGTAGTGAAGGATAGATTTACTGCCAAAGATGTTGGTAGACCATCTCTTATCCAATAGTCAAGTGGCTGAGGTACTGACTCAGAAAGTAGGAGACCAAATTCAAGACCCTTTTCTGTCTGAGAAGAATCTCTCCCATTCCATCATTGCTTCCTAACAATTAGGCTATGAAGTATTCCTGGGCAAGATACTCTCAGTCATAGGCAACATGTAAGGAGAACACGGG
The DNA here is from genome assembly GCA_030014935.1 of Caiman crocodilus. Classification (NCBI taxonomy): domain Eukaryota; kingdom Metazoa; phylum Chordata; order Crocodylia; family Alligatoridae; genus Caiman; species Caiman crocodilus. The sequence goes on from JAGPOW010001338.1 coordinate 56,875,336, forward strand.
AGGGAGGGAGCATGTACCCCCCGACTCCCCGACCCAAGATTGGCCCTTGCCATCCGGGGAGTGGGGAGCACTGACCAGTGTGCCCCCCTTCCCCTGCCCAAGAAGTGCTGGCCACACTTCCATGTTTTGCTGCCGGCACTTCCAGTTTTGCCATGGGAGCTTCTAGGGTTGGCAATTGGCTGCTGGGGTCCTCCCCACCCAGTCAGCGATCGGACACTGGTGCCCACCCAGAGTCAGGAGGCACCAGTTGCCCATGCTCTCAATCTTTCTTGTTAACACCATTCCATTCTGTATGAAATACTTAAGTACACATTGGAACAGAGCTAGGAAGCCAGAAGGCTCATGTATCAACTGAACAAGCTAATTATCAGACTACAGTGCCATTCTCCCTCTCCATGCCTTCATCATAGCTCATTAAAATTTCAGTATTCCATGAAAAGTAAAATAGCTATCCCTGCTCCTCGATACCCAAAAAACAGATAAAGGGAAAGATGACAGGGATAGTATATGAGAATTTATACCATTCCAAAAGCTTGCCTGGTGTTTATTACTATATTTTATAATAAAGTAGAAATGTCTAAGGGGAACCATAAAACAGCTTGTAGAGAAATTAAAAGGTATTGACAATGGATTGTAAGTGATTTATATTATTTAAATAGGTGAGGGGAAAGATAGCATTTGAAATGGACTATAAGCCCATGAAAACCTAATAAATCAAGGAAGAAACCTTCATAAATAAATCACCAAATGTTGATATTGTCGCACCTCCGCAGCCTTAATTCCGACAGGCCCCTAGGGCGAGAACGAACGGACTCTAGCTAATTTCTTTTTCCCGCACTAGGCTTTGATTTCCCCT
>JAGPOW010001338.1:56876291-56904812 GCA_030014935.1 Caiman crocodilus
TTCTCCTTTGTGCATGGAAGGCACGCTTGCGTGGCAAGAGTCCACTGTGCGCGAGTTCCGTATTGTGTCTCAGTAGACCCGCCAGTTTCCCGGATCCAGCGTCGCATGGCAGCCGCCGGACCTGGATGTCCCCATCGTGCGTGTAACCATTGCAGGAATGGGTCCACGTCTGGTTTTTGGTCTAGTAAGTTGGCTGTTAGGACTTCAAGGGCCAATTTGTTTTAGTCGACATCGGTTCTTAATGGATCCTCTAGTAACTTATCAATAGTTTCGTGAACTGGGTCAGTGTCCTTTTGGTGAGATTTAGTATGCTTGATGAGAGGATAGGCAGTCATTTGATGAAGCGTTTCCCATACTCCTACAATGCAGTCTGCACAGATATAACACATGAAAGATCAGAGCACAAGCAAGATCTATGCTTAAAGAGTGCAAACATCACCTTTACTTCAGACAAGCACAGAAGCAAATAAACAGAGGCATGCAGACCAGTGAGCTACAAACTTAGGTTGCAGATATGAAACTCTGGGGTAAATATGAGAGTATATAGAAGCCAGATAAATGGCAGACAGAAGGCCTATTTGTTACAAACATAAAAAGGAAAAAGATGTGGAAATTAGCCACAGCTATAGCACACCAACCTTACCAACCTGTTCAAAAGGGGAACCTATACATGTGCAGGGAGGTTGTTCCAATGCACGCTAACTACAGCACGTTGAAGCAGGCTCAATTACCTGAGTCTGCAAGAGCATGGTAATTACTGCATTCCAGCAGATTCTAGTATCACAGGTATCAGCTCTCCTGAGCTGAAAAATGGTGGCAGGGGTGCTTTAACCAAAGTTTATTCAACGGACTTTAGCTAAAGCATTCATTTTTCAGCACAGGGAAGCTGATACACCTCATGCTCCAGGCACTATAAACACTCTCAGAACCACCCTAATTAAAGCACACGCCCCCCCCCCCCCCACACACACACACATACACACTCCTGGAGTATAGTTTGTTGTTAGAAATGTTACCAGGTTGTGTTTAAATTATGTAATGGTATACAAAGCCATGCAATAGCCACAAAATTATGTAAGCTACCAGTGTCCACAGAACTCTCACAGCCACCTCCTTAGAAACTGCATGATTTTGGAAATAATGCTTTAAACATGTGAGATATGCACACTGCAAGATATTTACACTCATAGGATACACAGTAGATCAGTTTTACTCTTTAAGCAGAGAATCATCAATAGTGCTTGGACTCAGACAATGCCTGCATCTTAAATAGATTAAAATAGTAATGAAAGTCAGAGAGACCATAGTTCTGGGGACATTAAAGCAGATACTAAACTGCACGATCTATTGAAAAACATCTTTAATAATAATAGGCTTATTCTGTCTGTCTGGAACACTCTGATTGGTTGTCAGCAGCCAATGACAATGCTTAATGAAACAACCAATCAGAGTACTCCAGACAGATAGACTAACATGCTATTATTATAGACCATAGTTTCTTAACCTGTGATATGCATACCCCTGGGAGTACGCGAGACACAGGCAGGGGGTACACGGTAAAAAGACCCAACACTCTCTATCTCTCTCGCCCTCTTTTCCTCTCTCTATCTCACCCTTTTCCTCTCTCTTCCGGAGCTTCCTTCTGTGTTGGCAGTGCCCCCTGGAACCATCTTGGCAGGGTGCTAGCTGTGCGGGTGCAGCCCCAGCTCACAGGCAGCGCCCACCAGACCTAACGGTGCACAGGACACTGGAAGCCCGGCCATGCTCAGGGAAGCTTAGGCTTGGTGCTAAGGCTTCCAGCTCCTCATGCACCATCCCTGCCCCTGAGACCTCCCAGGAATGGGCTGACTGTTCTGGAAAGGTGGCAGGAGGACATCTCAGTGTGCTGGCAGCTGAAGAAGGCAGTGGGGATGGTGCACGGGGCACTGAAAGCCCACCAAGCCTAAGCACCCCCAAGCACACCTGGGCTTCCAGCACTCCATGCATCATCCCTGCCTCCTTCTCCAAATGGGGCCCTTTTACATGTGAGGAATATCACTGTAATTTGTTACATAGAAAACTGAAATACATGTGGTGCGTTTTCGTTTGCTATGTAAAAAAGTCAATTAAATCAAAATATGCTGCCAAACATACACCGTTACAAGGTTTAATCATAATATGCTGCCAAACATGTACACTGTTATGCAATTAAATCATTAAAAATGGCAATTACACCACTAAAAGGGCAATTTCCTCACATGCCCTCTTATTCTATGACTATAAACATGTCACGAGGTCAGACTTTTGACAAAATATGTATATTTATATTCCCAAGCCTGTGTTTACACATAGACAGCTTTAAGTAACCTTTTCAAGGGTGAGAAGTTTTGATTCTGTTAAAGTATTCAGTCAAAGGATAACTACAAATCCTGTATTGAAAGAAAAGGCTTTTGAAATTAAAATGTAATCATAAATGTTTTGTGTGTTTCAGTTAGTACAGATATATTTCATAGAGAAGGGCACTTTCCTAGAGAATCCAAAATAAAAAATCACTACTCTGAACTTCTTGTTCATGGTCTATGGAAAATCTTAGTTGCCCCATTAAATAGAGGGGCCGAAGAGATTTCAAACTGGAAGATTAAGAATAATCTGAAGGAACTGATCCAAGAAGTGTATAAACTTCATGACAGAAGTCAAGGTAGAGTTTTGCCCAGGTCTACAAGGGCCCCTCTAGACATTCATTTAAAGGAGTGATATGATCTGATGCACAATCCACACAAGCACACCTCCTGCCATGCCACACATGCAAGGCAAGAGTCATGATTGTGGGATGCAGCATTAGATCCTATCACGTCTTATTGCCGGTACAGGTGGGGCCTGGGATTGCCATCAGATAGAAAGCTTCCAGGGCATGCAAAGGCTGAGAGTCCCCTCAGCTGCAGGACTTCCAGCCCTGCATTTCTGCAACTGGGAGTCCCATCTACTGACAGGGCTCCGAACCCACATGGGACATGCAAAGTAAAAATGCACGTGCTACACGTGCAAAGTAAAAATGGATAGAAACCAACTGTAAAGTTATTGCACGTTTTCCAGCTGCTAATTTATAGCTGTTTGAACCATTTCATGGGGTGATAGTTAATGTATACATGCACCTGGTTTAAATTATTTCCATGATTAATCTGGTAATTGTATGATACATGTAATGTGTAGGGGGGGGGCCAAGAGTTTAACAAATTAAGTCAGGCAATTGCCAGTTGCCAGGGATGGAGGGTCCAGTGGCCAGTGGACTGTCCATTGTTGAAGGTTTTTAAGACCTGGCTAGATAAAGCCTTGGCGAGGATGATATAGTTGGTGATGGTCCTGCTTTGAGCAGGGGGTTGGACTAGATGACCTCCTGAGGTTACTTCAACCCTAATTTTCTGTAATTCTATATCTGAGATGCTTTCCAGTTTTTCAGCAGACTACGTACCAGAAATGAGTTTTAGTGTTTATAACTTTACAAAAAGACCATTTACAAGTAAATAACTTGCAACTCATATACACTAACCTTTTGCTAGTTTTGAAATAATACTGTAGTAGCCCTGATGGCCCCAGAAATATGCAAGAAAAGATCTCACATAAAAGATTTCCAATAAAAGGTATCACAAAAATCCTTAGCTTTAATAACCCTTTGATATTTTTTAGTCTAAAATCCGTTTAGTCCAAAAACTAATTTTTTAGTTTCAAAGTACAGTGGATACAAAATGTGATGGTTTTCATAATATTGCAAGAATTTAAATAAGGTATCAGTGTCTATAACCATATTCTTTTCTGGTAATACTAATCCATTTACATGATTCAAAGTTCCAAAGACAAAAAGGTCAAATTAAGTTTATACTAATGCATTAGCAAAATAGTTTCACTAAATTACATTGGTTTCAGTAAAATTGAGTAGGGTAAATGTAGATTGAAGAATATTAGAGGAAAAATAATTACAAGACAGACACTTAAAGAAGCAGAAGTAGACAAGTTGTTTAAGATTTCTAGAGGTGAACATGAGACTGGATTATCACAGTGGTTTAAGAGTCAAATAGGTTCAAGTGAAGTTTTCTGTAAATTCACAGAAGCATTTGTACTTACATGCTGAGAGAAAATATTGAATTTTAGATAGAAAGAGAAGGTAAAATCCAGGGGATAATAATATGTGTTAAAAGAGGAAAAGTTAAATAAAACAAAATAGGATTGCTTTGGCATGGAGATTAAATCATCCTCACTCTGTGGTGGTTTATTATTTCAGGAAAAGTTGCATTTTGGCAGGGAAATGAAAGCTGCTACCACCTCACTCACAGACCCTGTGCTGAAGATCCTGTAAGGTTTCAATATTCCTACCTACCACCTTCTCCAAGAATTAAATCAATTTTTCTTGATTTTTTTGCTTATTTTTTGAGAGGAAGAGTTTAGCAAACTCCCCTACGCTCATAAAAACCATGACGGAGAAAACTGGTTGAAAAAATATGTGTTTTCCACTCAAACTTTTCCAGAGAGCTCTAGCTGTAGCTTCAGACAGACATGCTATAAAAGGACAGTGAGTTTTACTTATGAAAAGATAGCTTTCCTACCAATCCTGAGTCCTAACTTTCAAAACTCCCATTAATATTAGCCTTGGTCCCCTGTGTAGTAGAAAATATCAGTAACGTTGAACTCATATAATGGTTTTGGCAGTCAATAAAAGGTACTTCATGGTTACAGTGGTGGCTACCAAGTTGCTACTGATTTTTAACTCTGACCTAAAGGAAGTTAAACTATGTAACTAGGTTCATTTTAGTTATTCACTATTAACATGCTTGATTCTCAAAACTTTGACTAGGTGTTTTTGTTACTGGGTCCATACTCGATGTTCCAGAATACTTTCTAAAGCCAAAAGAACTAACTATATTTTCCCTTTCCTCTTCCATTCCTACCTACAAGCCTTCTTCAAAAGGTTTAATTGGCTCTTGGATATAAGGGAGACTGCATGACTCTAGAGAGATAAAGATTCAGATTAAGTGTACAGATGTCTACCAGCACAAACGTGTCACCACAATGTATTGTGCATATTTGTATTTTCTCAATCCTTCTTATATACAATCTCCTTTTCCATGATTTACTAGTATAGTATATAATCTCTCAAATACTACATAAACTATTTATGTTGGTATCACATTGCTTCCTTGATTTTCTTTTCTCTTTATTGCAACTGTTGTCCTTTAATCACCTGACTAGACAGCAATTGGTAAAATATATTCAGTCTAGTGACATTTCACTCAGGAAGCCAACCTATAAGAATGAGACAAATAGAGGGTTTATTAGATACTAGGAAACTGGGCACAGCTACATGAGACATTATGTCACTGTAATGACAAGCTACGATGATGTAGCTCATCACTACAGCAACGTAGCATCAGCAGGCATGAACCTTGATGTCAATGCTACTGCACATTAGGGTCAGAAATGACCCAGGCACCACCAGGACTGTGCAGTTAAGGCGGTTACTGCACAGTCATTTAGTATTTGCTAGTATGTGCTTTAACAAATACTAAATGACTGCGCAGTAACAATTGTGTAGTCAGAGACACATGTAGACACATCCAGAACAATAAAAACCAGAAACACATTTAGATACTCTATCTTGGAACCCAGGCACATTAAAAACTATTTCTGGTAAGATTCCAAAGCTTCTTTTATACCTATTTTTGCTCTATTAAGCAGAATATGTCCCTGACAACTCCTTTACTTATTGCATTTTATCAAGGCCTGAGTGTCCCAGCTCATTTTTCATGTCTTAAAGGAAGAATTTGTATAGCATGAGAAATGGGCAAGATCTACAAGACAAAGCATATTTAAAAAATATTGGGCCTCATATTCACTTAAGTACTTTTTGTTGATAATAAAACATAGTAGTTAAAACCTAGCCAGGTATGTCAAAGTTATAAAAGGTTCATTTTCTGGAGGCAAGAGGAGCAGCATTGTCTAAAAATGTGAATAAGCAATTCCTTGTGAATGGCATGAGATTTTGTACAGCCAGTTCTAGGTAAAAACAAATCTTGATAGATAAAAGGTATATATTTTTCATTCCTTCATTTTAAGTAGGGCAGCCTTTTTGGTTTTCCTAATTTTACTAAAGAACTGAAGATAAATGTTCATAAAATCAATGCGAATGATTTGCCTTCTTTTCACAGAGAGCAGTGGAATGCCTGGCAGCAATTTGTGTGTAATAGACTAGAGATGCCCATTTCTGTAAATGAGCTCTTTAATGAGCCTTTGTTTCACAATTGACTAATACATTTGCTTCAATCCCAGAGCCTCTGCAGTACTTTCTGAATAACCTGGTATGAGTCAAAGAAGAGACCTAGTCTTGATGGTGCCTGCTCCAGGAATTGATAAATAGAAATGGTATTTGCTTTGTGAAATTACTTTCAGACATACTAGATTCAGTAAAGCAAGGTCGCCCAACATGCTATGGTAATGTGGAAATTTGTTTTCAGGAAAAGGCTTATCCTTTTGAGTGCCCAGTTCATTCTAATCTTCCAATTTCCCTTAATTGTTCCTAGAAAACAATGAGTGCAATAATAATCCTTTGTTGCTTTTCTTAATAATGGCAACACAGATTTTTTTAAAAATTGAGTGGTAAATTAAATTTAGGAAATATTAGGTTTTTTTACAATATCCAGATATATAGAGATATCAGTCCTTGGTAGTAAAAAGAGAAGAATATGATAGTGTTTTTCAGTGGAAAGATTTATATTCCTTGCTATCATAGCTAGGAGAAACAGCGGGAAGTACAGGTCTTCAACAGAAACTCCCTATTGAAGCAACTCATTGAATAATTGCTTCAGGCAGCATTTTAAATAAAATCAATTCAGATAATAATGTTCTATGCCTTTTATAGTCCAATTGAAACTGGGCTTCATGTATTTATATTAAATAGTCATTTTCATATGCTGGACTAAATTGAGCTTTTGTTTCCCTCATTAAGTATCCCATTTGAACTTTTCATTTTTGGAAACCGTTTATTCTATGAATCAATATAGCAAGAGACACAAGGGCTAGGAACAACTGTTGAATTTGTCCCTGGACAAATTGTGCCTGTCTCCTGGAACGGAAACATCCCAGGATTAGCTGAATGCAGTGTTGCTTTTCTGCCATTATTTCAATGATGCAATGCCAGGACAAATGTTCAAATGCATTTTGCAATAATCTAGTACTTCTTAACCTTTTTAGGATTTATCCTAGGACAATTGGCATGGAGATATGAACAATTTTTCACTTTGTCTTGAGATAAAGTGGTTTATCCCAAGACAAATATAACATCTGTTTGTAGCCAAGAAGTCCTGCAAAGTTGTAACTAAGCATGTGCCATATGTCAACCATTTACATTTGTCTTCCTAGCTTTATTATTCGTTTTTAATTTTGTCAGGTGGGATTATCACAGGGGGATTATGCAGATATGAAAATAAATGGGGACATGTAAGCAGAATGGTTAGGTGTCATATACAACGTGTCTAAACTTCTGTGTTGCTGGGCTTCCTGAACTCTGCAACCTCTTGGTCAGAAGCAGCACTTCTAGCAAACCCCTTCATCAGGATTCTCTTTGAGTCCAATGGTTTTCTCCAGTACTAGGACATCTCGTTCCTGGCATTACTGATATTTAGAGATTTATCAGTTTTTTTCCCCTGAGACAGGGGTGTCAAATTTATCTGGTCCTGCAGGCCAGCTATGTGAGGCAGGGCTGAAACCAGCCCCACATGCTGACCAAGTGGTCAGACCAGGTGCCAGGTGCAATGCAGAGGCCATATCTTTGATACCCCTGCCCCAGGGAAAACACAAGCATTGTTTTTATAAAGCATTCTCTGCTGATACTCTATATTCATGAGTGATAAATCTCAGACTTAGCAGTAAAATACCAGCTTTAGCTTCTGCATATTTCTTTCTTAATCTTCTGAGACTATTCTTTTAATCATAGCTTCCTAACTCTTTGATACCCTCAGTTGTCTTAAGATAAGTGAATGCAAAAGTAATGATAACAGGACATTAACATTGGGAAATCAAGCACTCACTGCTCTTGGCATTCAAAACCTTATGGGCCCAGCTCCTAGTTTAACTGAAGTTAACCCCACGTATTTGCTGCAACATTAACTCAACAAATTTTCATATTCCAGATACTTGCTATTTCATTTATGGATTTCAAATAAGCAACAATACTGATAAACTTTGTCAGTGCAGTGTGAACAAATTGATGTTTTGTTACTTTGCAATTCTTAAGTCTCAGATTGAGGTATCAGTATTAGTTTTGAATGTACTTGTTTTTATCTTTTAAATGTTTGAGGAAGAGAAAACAAAAACATGAAAAGAAGCTTGAAAGATTGGAATGCTTCCCATGTGTAAGAACTCTGGAGCTGCATTATCATCACTCTGCTGTACTAGCTAATGTCATGACTGTTCCCAAGTCAAGAGTGGAATAGGAAAAAATAAAATAAAACAGCAGTGCTGCCTAAAGTTGTGTTCACAAAGCCAGCTGAGCCCCTAGACTGAGATACAATTTACAATATATTCTATAGGTTACCATACTACAATTGTCCTTCTCCATTACAGGCTTTGAGGAACAGTGAAATAACTAAGTGTTAACATTTAAATTAACTTCAAAGTTAGAAACTCATCTCTCAGGTCAATTGTATCTAGCTGTATGTAGATGTAAAATTAGTGCAAACATTTGGTTTTTTGTTTTGTTTTGTTTTGTTTTTTAATAGGCAGTGAACCAAAAAAGCAGCGCAGCTCTGCTGATACCAGTGAATGGGAGAACAAAGTTGGTTTTCCAATTCCAGGGTGTTTGTTAGGGAGCAGTTTAAAAAAGGCATTTGCACTTGCAAATTTGATCATATGGTTTCATTTTACAGCTGACAATAGCTGTTCACACTATGCAGATTGTTTTCATAACTACATGGGCTGGAGATTTTTTTTTCTAAATTGAAGCTTTGATACTAGAACAGAAAACAGCAGACTTAAAAAAGCATTGCTTTGCAAGTTCATTTCAGCCCCAGCTCCTTTCCAAAAATTCTGTATTTTCCTTCTTCAGTGAGCTCAATATATTTTGAATCATTTGTGAAAAGTAGGTGGAAATTTTGGTAACCTATACTCATGGTATGGATGAATTATATCAATTCAAGAGAAAAGAGATAGATTTTCCCATATGTCAACTGATCTAAAGTAACCGTTTTGGCTATCCTCTTTATCCTCCAATAAGTGGTAGTGAAACAGCACTATTTTAGCAGTTATTAATTTAGGGGAAACCTTTTCCAGTCTGACTTCTATTTACTACAGGATAGAGCAGACACATGTAGGAATTACTGAAGATCATCAAAAACACACAAGGAGTTATCTCCTACCTTTTGCCTTGGTATAGGTATAGGTATAGGTTCTTCTCTGCACACCTCCCTTCTATATTTCTATAACATAACAAATCTAAAGTGGTTCCTTTAAAAGTCTTTTAAATCACAAGCTTATGAAGCTCAGAATTTTCTGGAATGTATGCTTCTCATCTGCTAAGTAAATTCACTTCCCATTAAAGCTCTGTTCATTTTAATTAGAGTCACTACCATATCAGATCAATGCTAACAAAGACAAGTTGTATCTTTTGTGTCTATGCTCTGCTGCCCTCTATTAGAATATAAACAGAGCAGATTTGGTATATACCCCTTCTGGAAGGAGCTACTGATCAGCTCCTTTATGTAAATGATAAAAGCCCCATGTTTTTTAAGTCACAAGACTGTGAAGTTTATTCTGTAGATCTATAGTTAGCTGATTACTACAGCATTGCTGTACCTCTGCAGCTACTGATTAATAGCTGAAGAGTTATTTTACACAGACGCAAGCCAAGTACAATGCATTTGCCTCATACTTGCCTTTCCTACCATTGTATTCCAGCAAAATTTCAGAGGCCTTGTGTCCAGTTTTATACAAAGGATCTGAGATTGATAAATTATTTCTTTATGAGAGTACTCATCTTGGGGTGTGTCTACACTTTGCCACATGGTGATGTTGCTATGGCATGACACAGTAACTGCCCCTACTGTACCATGCACACAGCGCATGGTTAGCTTTTGCTGCTATGTCACCATAGTAGTGCACTACAACAGGAGAGCGCACCACTATGGCAACATAGCTGCCAATCACTTGTAAACCCACATGATCGTTACATCACGTACGGCAATGTGCTGCATTGCTGTCGCCATAGGGCAATGTGTATATATGCCCTTTATGTCATAAAGGGTAGGGCCGGAAACAACCATGAAGTAATCTGACCACCTCTGTATCAGAGGCCTTTAAAATTCAACTAGTTGCCCCTACATTGAAACCAATAACTTCTGTCTGTACAGTCTTTTTCAAAAGAGATCAAGAGCTACACCTTTCTTTGGTAGTTTTACTGAATGGTCAAAACTTAGAGTGCAAGACTTATTTCTGGCATGAGGTTGTCTGGATTCCAACAAGCTAGTACTTGTTAGACCTTTCATCAATATTTGTGATGGAATTTGTATTTAAACTCTAATTAAATCACCCTTTGGTATTCAGAGGCTGCATCTACATGAGATGCTGACTGCCAGACCCCCTTCATCCAGTGAATATTTGAGCCAGCATCTCTCTGACTGCCTAACACAAAGTTTATAACCATTACACCACAGACTGGGAGAGAGAGGGGTGAGGTCAGGAGAAAACAAACAAGTTAGTAAGTATAGTTCAGGGAGATGAGTGCTGGTCTAGAAGGATATAGGTCCCTGATTCTAGCCTGGGTGTTCACTCTAGTGGGACAGAAAATTCCCTACTGCATTACTCTATGTAATAAATGCAGGAGGTAATGCTGTAGTTTCAAAAGACATGCTGAAGTGAGACCTGGATAACACTTAAGCTGTGGTGTGGTGATTAGAGTATTGCAAATCTTCTTTTGGTAAGGCTGTCTGAGAACCTGGGTCTCTGACTTCTTGACTAATCACACTCCCTTTAAGTCTAAAACATCAGAGGATTCATCTTTTCTTTCACTTTTTCTGGGACTTGAGCTTAGGTATGCACACATATACCCAGACAAGGCACAGCCTAGTGCATATGCTCAGTTTATGTGCACCTGCTTATACATCCACAGTACAGAGTTAACAGAAATGCAAACTGTGTCAGCGGCAAGAACTGCCACTTTTGCAGCTAGAAAACTGGCATTTAGATGCACAAAGGGAAACAGAACAGAAGGAAACTCAACAATACCCAACTTAACCTTCACATCTTGCTTTTAATAATTGGTGCAGACACCTAAGATTTCCTGTAGCAGAATATTTCACCATACCTCAGGTATCACAGTTTTCTCCTACTCCTTGTTCCTGGGAATTAGGGAATATCCTAATAGAGCAGTTCCTTCAGCCCTTAAACTTCTTCCTCTCATCTCTCAGGGAGCAATTTCTAAGGCTTTTTCCAGAGTCATAGTAACATGAGGAAGTAAATAGGAGGCAGATGACACCTAGCTGCCATTCTGTAGCTTGTCTGCTTCTCCTTTTATGCTGTTTCCTTTAAAATGCCATACCATATACCAGGGTATATGCCAGCCCCAAGCCCCGCAATTCCTTCAAGGGAGAAGACCACCTTGTGATACAGTCTAGTTTACCAGGAGATCCAAATGCTCTGTATGACAGCCCTGTTATTCGCAACATTTGCCATTCCACCAATCTGAGTTTCAGTTGCAGTTCTTATCAGCAGAAATTGTAATATTTATTTTTAGATCATTGACAAAAAAGATGAACAGTTAATCCCTCAGATACAAGTATGTTAGATCTAAGGCTGAGCAGTTCCTGTAATCCACACAATTGTAGTCTTAAAGACTGGTTAGTTAGGCATGAACTCTTTTCTATAAAACCCTGTTGAGTGGCATTAAGTATATTCCTGTCCTTTACTTCTTCATGAATAGACCTCCATATCAGCTTTTCCATTATTCTGCACAAGACACGTGGGAAGCTAAAGAACAAGACATGGACTTTCATTTCCTATATCACCTTCTTAACTTCTATTTTAAGCTGATTAGTATTTGTTTCCTCTTTCTCAGCCATTCTCCTGCCCCTTATCTCATTTTTCATATTATCATAGAATCACCATAGGCTTTTAGCCAAAGCCACCTTCTTGTTTGATCCTGGAACTGTGATTTTTTTTTGACACATCAAGAAACCCACTTGTGAAAAATTTACAATTTTCATTTTATGATCCAATTTTCCTCCTGCCACTTAATTTCACTTATAAGTGTCCTTTGTTGTGAAAAAATTATTTTCTGATGAATGCAATAACTTTTAATCTCTCTCTCTTTCCATATTTTAAAACCTAAAAGATGTTTTACTACAGCTGCCTATAGAATATATTTTTCAGAACTGCAGTCCCTTATAACAGCATAAGTTCTTTCCACATACAGGTGATAAGGTGTAATTTAACCTGTTTTCTACTTTTATTTGGTGGTCTATCAGACTTCTACCCTTCTAGGCTTTACTAATTAGCATATTGATTCAAGACATTCAAGATTCTGTAGTTCTAACTTATCAATAATTCTGAATCAAGTAATAATAGACTATTAGTATGTACACACACTCCTTCTCTTTCCTAAATAACATGCAACCAGTGATGTTAATATTCTGGTTATGCAATTCATTCCATCAGGTTCAGGAATGCCATTTCTTATCATCAATTAGAATGTCTAATTCCTCTTCTTGTTACCAAACTCCTAGAATTGTGATATAACCAATTAAAAAAAATTGTGAAGAGATGTTTTTATTGAATTTATTTGTGACATGGTAAATTTGAATTCTTGTTGTGTTGTTTTTCTTAACACTGTACTTACTCTTATCAGCTCTAGTATAATATCCTCCCATTTTCTTTGCTTACTTTCCAAACAAGTTAATAACTGCCCTGATCTGTGAAATTCAGGCCTCCTCATTCATTGATCCAATTCTCATTTGACTGACCCAACACTTCAAAAATAAAAGCCTTCAGTTTCACATGAGCCAAACCACCAATGGTTTACCTTCAGCATTTTTTCCAAAAGAGTCCCCAGAACAATTACATGGGCTTTCCCCATCTTTTAGCTCCCTTTAAAGGTCCCTGAAGTTGTCTACAATCTCTGTAGTTCATTTTGCTGCCACAGAATTTGTTTCAGTGTGCACCATCAACAATAGAAATTTGCTAAATAATGCAGTCCCAACAATGTGGCAAAAAAATATTGTCCATCTGTCCCATCTAAGATCCATCCATTGGTGATGCCCAACTTTTAGTCCCTCTTGAAATTGTCATGAAATCCCACTGAAAACCATCAGTGTAGGTTTGGAGTATTGTAGCCATGATAATCTCATAGGGTACATCACATGAGTGTGCATGCATGATTTGTGGCACCTCAAATCCATTCGAGGTGCTTCAAACTGCGCACAGTGCACATGCACATGCACCCATGCACCATACTGTTAATTTGTAGTGCAGCAGTTTACTTTGACACTGGAAAATCCAGTGCCTGCTGCCAGAGTGGGCTCTGCCACTGGAGCCCAAGTAGGGACAATGTCTCCCTGCCCCGGCAGCAGGGAGCTCCTGGTCTGGCTCCTCAACTGGGGGAAGGGAGCTTGAAAAAAGCTGCAGGGGAGAGGCAGGTCCCAGCCCCCTGCCCCTATCCACTGGTGGGGCAACTCCAGCAAGCCCCCAGCAGGGTGATCGGGACACAGGAATAAATCTGGCCCGTGGCCAGGATAGTTGCCAACCAACTTGAGGCTGAGCAGGGAAGTATGAACGTGTAGCCTGAAGCTGCCTGGGAACTGCCCGATATGGGACAGTCTCCAGCCACGTCCAGGGTTCAAATGAAGACTTCCCAGGTCTGGCAGGGACCTGTCCCAGTCAGAGGCAGGTCCCACATAGCTCCAGGCTGGGAAGAGAAATCTCCTTGTTCAGGGAGCTCCCAGTCCCCCACTCTGAGATTGTGGAGTGGAGGCTGGGAGATAATTGTTCCCAGTCCCAGCTTTCACACCAAAGTGCCTTTATGCATGAGTGCTGGCTAGAGAGGCAGCACCCACAACACCTGCATGTTCCACAACTCCACCCTGCCAGCCCTCGTAGAGAACAGCCAGTTTGCACCAGAGGTACCAGACCTGAAGCTGCGCACCAGGGAGGTCCCGCCCCTTCTTATCAGGAACTCTGCCTACCCACTCCTGCCCTGGCTCATGCGACCCTACGCTGGCCATCTGGACCCCCACCAGGCCTATTTTAACTGGTGCCTGGACCAGGCCCAAGCCCTGGTGGAGTTCACCTTTGGCTGCCTCCAGGGATGCTAATGTACTCCCACCACCTGCCTCAAATTCACCAAGAACAACTTCCCTCAGGTCATCAACGCAGCCTGCATGCTTTATAACATCTGTGAGGCCCAGGGCAGCAGTTCCATGAGGCCTGGACAGAGGAGACATGGTAGTGGTAGGTGGAGGCTGCCTGGCAGTGGGAGCGCTACCTGTAACAGCAGTGACAGAGACACCCTCCACCCCCTGCTGAGGCCCCAAGCAAGCCTCACACCTGCCACCAAGGGCCAGGGCACCAGGTGTAAGAGATACTGGACAAACACCTCTTCCTGCACTCCCAGTTGTAGCCCACATGGACCACCACCCATGGACCCCCCCAACACCCGCACCACTATGCTTGCTGCAGGCATGTCTCACAAGAACAATTTTTATTCCCTTCATATCAAACAGACACTGCCCACCCCCCCCAACAACAGAATCCCCCCTCCCCTGAACAGAGCCCAACCACCACCCACCTCACACACCAACAATAAAACACTTTCTGCCCTGGGCAAACTATTTACAATGTGGTTCGTGTACCATCCTGGAGTTGGGGTGCCTAGGGCACAGAGCCCAAGGACAGGTAGGCAGCGCCCTGGCCTCTGGCCATTTCCCCATGGGTGGACACATCATGGCGAGGCCAGCAGGTGGGGAGCTTGCCCAGAGGCAGCAGTAGCTAGTCATCCTCCAGCATCCAGTGTCCAAGACCAGCAGGGCCAGCATGCAGTTCTGGCCCTGCTGAAAGTAGCTCTGGGTCCGTGCCTCAGTTGAGCTGGAGAAAGCTGCAGGCCTGGACCCAGGTGGGAGGGCTGAGTACCAAGGGACCTAAGGTGGGGCCTGGAGCAGGGCCTCCTGGCTGATGGAGGTGGCACTGGACCTCTGCCCAGGCCCAAGGAGGGCCTGCTACTGGGCGTCAGCATCTGCCAGGGGTAGGCAGGGCTAGGATCAGGGAGCAGGCAGCAGGAGGCATGAAAGTGACTGCCAGGATGAGAATGGTGTCCAGCACCCAGCAGTTGTCATCCATGGCCTGCACTGCCTTGCCCAGAACATGCTCCTGCAGAGCCTCCAGGGCCAGGAGCTGCACCTGGAACTCCCTGTCCACCCAGTCACATGAGTCCTAGCACCGGTCCCAACCTACTCACACTGATCCCACATGGCCTCATGGGCCCCATCCTGTGCTCACCAGGCCTATGCGTATGCAAGACAGTCCTCTGACTCCCTCACCAGCCAGTCCAGGAAGAGGGTGCAGTCCTGAATCCTCCTCCTGCAGAGCTGGTGCATCTGCAGAGCCCCAGCTGTGTGTGGTGGTAACCTTTAGGCCGCATCCTGGCTGCTAACTGCAGCCTCTCCCCCACATGCAGCTACAGGGCTGCAGAACCATTAGAAAGAAGCTATTTTTGAGAGTTGGCAACATTTCTGAGATAAGATGCTCTGTACCTGGAGGCTGTGTGCTGCCCAGCCTCAGATCAGGGGTCTGGCATGCATGGGTGCCCAGGGACCATGGTAAGTCAGCCAGGTAGACTGAGTGGACTGACCTGAGTGTCTCCAGGTAGACACTCAGACAGACCACTGGCACAATCCCTGTACCCTTTCACTCCACAGGGGCAGGTGGGCTCCCCAACCCTCTTCTCCAGGCTGGCCAGGGAAGGTTCCTGGTAGCACCTGCTGCCTCAGCTCCAGACCCCACTGCCCCCCTGCCCTCCTCCTGTAGGCCAACCATTCTACTGTGCTGCCACCAAGCCCACAGTGCCTGGGCTTGGTGGGGCACAGGGCTCCAGGATGATGGGGCATGAGCTGCCCATGTCCCCTCCCTCGCTGAAAAGGGTCTCTGGCCCCTGGGTTTCTGCATCCTAAGTGTTTGCATGGACTTAAGGTGCCCAACCCACTATGCCCTGCTGCTGATCACCTTGGTGCCCTGGTGCACCTGCACAACTGGCATGGGACCCTGAGCTTCGATGGTACAGGGGCAAACCTGGGCTCCCCTACAACCTCTTCTGCCACCCGGAGGGGTACCTGTGGGTGTGCTATACATCCTTGCCTCCCACAGCTGAGGGGTACATCCCCATCAGCACTGACACATTCATTGGCATGTGAGAGGCCTGTGGCCATCTAGCCATGGGGGCACAGGCTGATCAATAAAGTTTTGCACTATCTCCCACCTCCCAGTGTGCTGTGCAGGGGAAACCCAGGAGCCAGAGAAGTGCAACTAGGCCACGCGTGGAGGGGGGCAGGGATCAGGGGCAGGGGCTGGGGGCAAGGGCTGGGAGGCCCCTGCCCCCAAAATGCACAGCTTACCATGTGCCTGGGGCTGGCATAGCTAGGAGCTCCACTTGGTCCTGGCTGGCAGTGATGGCATGCATCTCTGGTAAGACTCATCAGATGGCAGCCATAGCATGCAGGTGCTTGGGCAGCAGCACCCCTTAGAGAGGACCTGGCACTGCTGGTAGCTGGTGGTTACATAGCTGGTCATGCCTTGTGACTGAGGCTGAGACTATGGAACTGTCAGGGCAGGTGCTAGCCTAGACTTCCCAAACTGCTGGTGGAGGCTGCAGGTGAGGAGCTCAGCAGTATAGGCTGGTGGCACCCCAAGGGGCCCTCCCAAGGTGACACATCACCACAAGTGCTAAGCCAGGCAGAGGGCTCAGGCAGGCCACCCATACTGCTGTATACAGCATGGATGCAACCTACATCCCAGGGCATGAAGATCTCTGTCAGTTGCCGCATAAAGGCATGGACTTGATGGGCACTCCCCAACCAACAGTTGTGGTCAATGATGTTGACCCACTGTGCCCACAAGGACTTGACCTTTAGGCAGTGCTGCCATGCTGACTGGTCATGCCCACATTCCTGCATCTGGCCTAACAGCCCCTCAAACACATGGGTATTGGAATGCCCACCCCACACAAACTAGCGCTGCACCTCCACCTCAGCCCACAGTGGCACAAGGTCACCAATCTCCTTCTGCAACCAATTGGGACCCCAGACAGTGGTGTGGGCAATAACAAGTCAACTGGGGCTCCCATGATGATTCTCTGGGCTTCCACACAGCTGTCCCTGTGCTGTGGAGCCTGGACACCTGCCTGCAGTGCCCAACACAGGGGCATGTGGGGACTGAGAAACGCCGGCGGAATGGGGCTGCCTATAGAGCAGAATTGGTTGGACAAGAGGCAGCAGTGGTTGAAACAGAAAAACTTTACTTACAAGCTGTATACATGAGGTAGACAGTGTAACACAATCCATAGACAGACAAAACAAAACTGTAGACAGGCACACCGATGCTCACACTCACACGCAGGGATGGGATACGTCATGGCAACCACAACGGGGAGTCGTTGGTGGGTGGTCAGGCCTCCTTTGTGGCCCCGAAGTACACATGGGGATCTCTCTCCACGAACATCTGAGCACTCCTCCAATTTGGGCAGGCATCACCCAAGCCTTTAATGCAGCCAGCAAGCCAATTGCCAACCGCCACGTGTGCATAATTTACTCTAAGCCAATCATGAGCATGCACTCGCTGATGCAGCTGCAAACTTTTGGCGGGCTCTGATCTTGCACCAAGGACTTTTCCTGCCTTACAGGGAAAATCCCTGCACTCGGGACTCACAATGTGCCTAACACAGCTGTACCGAGGCACCTTTTTACCCATTCAGCTCTGACAGGGCACAGCACCTGGCTGGCAACTGTGTAATGAGGCAATGCCCCAAAGCACCCAGAGGCTCTGAGCAGGCTGCTGGGGGGAGAGGAGGAGGGAGTTGCACATAGTTGGATCTGACCCTGGTGGCCAGGAGCTGCCTGCAGCCAGGCCTAGGTGCTGGAGCTGGAGCAACCTTCAGGCCTTGATGGTGCAGGCTTAGCAGCCACGTGGCAGTGAGGTGCCAGGCAGCAGTGCTGGGGCGCAGGCAGGCTGGTACATCTAGCCTACAGCCTGCCTGAGGGGGACACAGGCCTGGAGTGGCCTCAAGCTGCCTGCACATGTGCCCCAGAACACAAAATGCCTGGGGGCTTTTAAGGACCTGAGCCTGGGGCAGGCATAGAGCCTCAGGCTGGCCCCCTAGTGGCAGGACTGACTGGGAACAGATTTGCTCCTGATTGGCATCTATATGTGCATTAGTGCCCAATAACTACTCACAAGTAGATTTGCTACTTGTATTTGCACGTAGCAAATTTACTCATAAGTAGCATCATTTACTGTGCCATAAACATGCATGTGTAGATGTGTGTGTTTACTATACCGTAAACTATGCTACTGCACAGTAAAGCATTTCCTGTATATGTGCCTACTGTTAAACTATAAAGATAGATGAGTAAAGCCCTTTTCTGCTACAGGTGCTAGTAACTAACTGTTTTAATTTCTCTCTAAAACCCCAAAATGCCTTTTGCGGGGAATAATATGTTTATTAATTTAGCTTCAAATTGAATAGTCTAATCAAAAAGATGTGAAACTAGAACCAAAATAGAGCTGTATGAATAATGGATTTGTCAACCCAATGTGGGACAAGATACAGTTGTGGAAAGAATAAAAAAAATAGCTTAGTTCAACTTGAAAAGGGTTTTCAGACTTTTACCTTGCTAATTTCTGAGGTGAGCTAGACTCATTAGAATATTTTGTCATGGTGACCTGCTGGGCTAGGTGATTGTGTGATTCCTTTTAAAGAGAAATGAAGAAAAGGTTCACTTCTGGAATGTTTTATGCTCAAATGACAAATCTTTAATAAAATCATGTGGAAACAATGAATTAATTAATCTTTGTCTTGACAGGAAACTAAGCCTCAGGCACATCTTGTGAACAAAGAAAATCAAGAAAAATACTGAATTTCCTTTGTTGGAATTAGATGAGTCCTTCCTCCCCCTCCTTGAAAACAATTACTAATTTTAATCAATAAACTCAGTTAAATTGTATTTAATGTATTAACCAATTTAATATTATTAATTCAAAACACTACAAGAATGAATAAATGCAGTGCTGTTTCAAATGGATCATGTGGATAACTAAGTTTATTATAAGGAGGAATTTATGAGGTCTGCATGGAGATAGTTTAAGACAAAATTATATCTGACTATATGTTGTTTCCATTCTACTATTTTTTTAAGTGCACTAAATGATAGCTAAAAACTAGCCTTCTTTTCACGTACATCCTGAGGCAAACAAAAAGATTAAGAAGAGCCAAGCTAGGCTGGATTGACAGGACAGAAATTATTTTATAATACACCAGAAAAAAATAAAAAATGGTCCTTTTGGTCTATTATACAAAGTCCTCTGGGGAGAAACACAAAACACCAAGGTTAGGGTATTGCAAAGAGTGCTAATCCTGAGCTTAGACAACTATAACGTAACATCTTATCATTCTGGCAATGAAAATATACGTGCAGCTCATAAAGTACAGCTGAGGGAATAGAAGCCACAGTGTCTAAAAGTGCATTTTGCACTTGAAAGAAATGTTTAATAAGGCAAACAAAGGAAGTTCCAAAAAGGAAATATAATTGTCTATGGAAACTCCAACTGTGTGCTATGGATTTAGATATCTTATTTTTTGGTACAAACTCCAAAAGGAAATGAAAAAAGAATTGCAAAAGAAACCAGCCTGCAGCAAAAAAGCAGCAACTTGGACATGGACACATAAGAGACAAGAAGAGTTCAGGGGAGAGAGAAGATCTAAGTAGCATCTGCCGTTCTTGAGTGCAACACAGCTGGCTCTGACAAAAATGGAGAATGTCAGAGTAGGGCTTGGACAAGGGAACAGTGGGAGGAGATACAGGATTCACCCTTTGATTGATAGGTGCTTACTGTGCAATCAGAGTAAGGAAGAAATGTTCCAGTCAGGCTGAGATGATCTTTCAGCAGAAAGGGAAAGAAGGTTTTAGAAATGCATGTCTATTGTATCAGAACACAGTAGTTTTAAAAGCTGGCTTCTTTAAAGGGAGCTATAGAAATAAAGTGTCATTTTGCAAGAATTGCAATATACATTTTCTTAATGTCATCACTAAAAATTAAACACAGACGTAGTAATAGCTGCAGAATACGGAGCAATAGTAGTAAAATTGCTTGCAGAGACTTTGAGTAGGGAATGCATGCAAGGATGAATGGACTTATATATCGTATTTACCCAAATCCAAAACAACTTCCAGTTTAAGATGACCCTCTAATAATATAATTTTTGTGCATAAAACCTAAAATTTGTTATAATTGCCCTTGGCTTTGAGGCAGTCAGCAGCATTGGCCCTGGCTAGGCACAAATATCAGTGACAGCTCCAGGCCTGGCTAGGAATGGAAGGTAAGCAGCAGGGTATGAAGTATACTAGAAAGAGCTCACAGAGCAGGTTTGAAACTGAACAAACAAAAATGCAAACTCAGAGTTAAAGAAATAACATATCTGGGAGAAAAGCTCTCTCAGAAAGGGGTGCAAATTGATCTTGCAAGGGTTAAAGCAATTACAAACATGCCACGGATAAGGAAGGAGTGCAAAGATTACTGGGAATGATCAGTTTTTTAGGGAAACATCTACCTAACTTAGCAGAGCAGACCAAATACATCAGATGACTTCTACAAAAGAATACTCAGTGGACTTGGGAACACGAACATGAAGCTGAATTTAAAAACTTGAAGGTAAAAATAATGGAAGTTCTGATACTAAAATACCCTAAAAGACCCATTAAATGGTCAACAGAAAGCACTGGCGAAGCTTTGCTTCAAAAACATGGGGCTAGCTGGAGACCAATAGTACATGCATCTAGGGAACTCTCTAAGTTCTAGGAAACTCTCCATGGTCATCTCAGCTTGGCTTGCCAGATACAATTTCTCACAAATTGAGAAAGAAAGTTTAACACTGGTATATGACTGTAAGAAATTTCACATATTCATCTATGGGAAGCCTGTGATAGCTAAAGCCGATTATAAACCTTTGGTAAGTGTAGCAAAGAAAGCATTATCAGACATGCCACCCAGATTACAGAGGCTTTTCTTTCAACTGCAGATGTATGATTTAGAAATACAGTACACATCAGGAAAATATCTACATATTGTAGACACGTTGTCCAGAGCATATGACACAATGGAAAATGACAGAATTCCAGATTCATACATAGTACTTGTTAATCTCATTTAAAAAGTGATAACTGTCACAGATAAAATGTGGGCACTAATTGCAGAAGCTACTGCTCATGACACTACACTGCAAAAAGTGATAAGGGTTATTTGTGCTGGTTGGCCTGGAAAACATATACCTAGACCCTACTCTCAGTTCAAGGAACAGCTGTCAGTACTGAATAGCATATTGTTCAAAGGCTCATGACTTGTTGTTTCAGCAGTGTTAAAGAAATACATCTTGTCAAACCAAATCAGTTGAGTGCCCAAGTCACAATAGACCGCACAGTGCCACTACCCCAAATTTGGTCATGTTCCGCTTCATTAGTTATTCCTACCTAGCAGTCCATTATTGGCCACTCCAGACATATAAAAGTTCATGCAGCTTCCGCCCAAGTCGGAGACCTCCGAGCATGCGACAGAGTAACCAGGGAGAACTCTGTAGTGTGACCAAGGAAACTTGGTGGACTGATCACCCATCACCAGGTCCTTTTGACGTACCCTCATTATCCTGCAGGTTCCTTTTCGTTTAAAAATTTGTTAACTCGCAACTCGTTTAATTATTGTGACAAGACAAGCAAGCTACCTCAAGGCCTGCACTGCCATTCCACACGGCGTAAGTAAAGTAATCTTTTAAAACCAATAAACTCTCTCACCTCTCCATCACCGGCCCGCCTGACATCTGGTTAAATTAACAATCCTCTGGACGGCTCCGGCCGCCAAAGACACATGTTAAACAGAATACATGAGGGACATCTAGGCATTGAAAAATGCAAAAGGAGAGCAAGGAGTACTCTATATTGACCCAACATAAATAATGACATAAAAGATGGTGTAAAGGCTTGTACAATGTGCCTAAAGTACAGATCAGTGCAAATAAAAGAGCCCATGATGCTCATGGAGGAGCCTATAGCTCCATGGTATCAAATGGGCATTGAATTACTCATACATGCAGGAAAAATTATGTATTAGTGCTGGATTATTATTCTCACTATCCTGAAATTGCATTGCTCGAAAACACAACAGCAAACCATGTCATAACTCACATCAAATGAATGTGACATGAGATTCTACAAATTGTGTACAAAGGAGTCACATCGCAAGGACTGCTATTAAGAAGGAACAGACACTTGCAGCTCATAAAGGATAGACAAGAAGCAGCACCACAAGATTCACAGAAGAAAATCGAGCTAACAACAAAGCAACAAGAGACAACAGAGATTTTAAATGACACAGAAGTAGAAATATCTGAACAAGGAAACCAAACAAGAGCTGAACCAATAAAGAATGAGAATGCAGAGAAACTGAGATCACTTAGAGCTAAAAAGCCAACACAGAGACTAAGAGCCCTGTTAAACTGTGCTTTAACAACGGGTTGAACTAAACTTCCAATGTTAGTATTATACGGGGATATGTGACATGTTAAGGGGAGAAATGTGTGGATACCTTTAAGAGTGCTTTGTATAAGTTTTTACATTGGCCCAAGGATTGCAGGAGGAGACTAAGGGGAACTGCAGATCAGTTGGCTAAGTAGGCTTTCTGAATGATCAAGTTTTATTGTTTTATAAGTTTAACTCCTTGGTCTTTTGAGAATAACAGAGTCCCTTCCAGGATTCAGCTCTGGGTATCTAGTGTAGTTACACAGCAGAATTTCTACTGTTGTTCTATATCATCAAAATATATATTCCTTAATTTATTCTCAAAAGCTTTAGTCTTCTCTCAATTTGTATACAAAACTCTCATAAAAATTTGAAGGATGTAAGTGGAATAAAGAGCATCCCTAGGTATAAATCAGTAATCCAATGTTTTTATTTATTATTTATTTTAATCATGATTAAAGAGTACTGACAAACACAACATGTTTAACAGGATCTTAAAAGCAATTTGTAGATAAAACCCAATTTTTCTATACCAGTAGGAAAGCTTTGTCTTTGTCTTTTCATCTGGTATTTATTTTTAGGATGCATTTACTTTTGTTTGGTGCAAAACAAAAGTAGCAGCTTAATTTGTAGAGGCTGTGATTTATTATTGTTCTTATACAAAACTGTTCAGCTCAGGGTATTTTATGCCTAACAAAGTGAGTGGAAGTATTTTTTCTAGCCTCAAATCTCCAGTGTGCCTGCACCCATTCTGATTACAAGGAGGACCCAAACAAGTAAAGAGATCAGACAGTGAGCATCACAGGGTGCTTCTACATGTACGCATTTACTGTGCAGTAACCAAAATTACTGCGCAGTACAGGTGCGCATCTACACATACACTTGAGTGTAAATTTGATCCCTGCATCATGTATTTACACCCTATTAGTTACTGCACAGTAACACGCGTATGGATGCCTTACTGTTCAGTAACACTGTCTGTGCTAATATTAGTCCCAAGTCAGTCCACGCACAACATTAATGCACTTCCAAAACCTGCAAATGAACATGCCGGCCTATTCCCACTTACTGCACAGTAAATTTAAGCTGGCTTAAATCCACATGTAGACATGCTCTCAGTGTAAGAATTCTAAAAACTTTCCTGGATTTTTCTGGCTTTTTTCCACCTCTAGTTGGTCTCAGATTGTATTCTTCACAAACCTCAATTGCTCTGTCAGGATTAAATCAGAACAGTTAGCCCATTTTCTCTAACTGTTGTTAAAGCAATCCAACTGACTCTTTGTACTCAATTCCCAAAAGGAAGTGAAAAAAGACTAGATTAGAAAAATGCTACAGAAGAAGCAAGCGTAAAGCAGCTATGATAGGAGATATGCACACAAAATGTTTGTTCGTATTCCATTCATATCACATTCACTCACTCAATCAGGCTGCATGCAACCTAAGAGTTTTATAGGCTACAGAAACTTCTGAAAGGTAAAGATGAAAGTAAATCCTCTAGTGTATACAGTGCTACAAAGTACATGCAGCCCTGTGACAAAAAGTTTAGAATGCTTGCGGGACTGGGTCTTAAATATCCAGAGACATTACTGCAAGAAGGAAGTAGTGAGGTTTGGAGGTTTTTTTGTTCACAGTATTATGAAATGAGCAATAAAGCTTCCTCATAGCAACTGCAGCCATTCCAAAGTTATTCTTAAAACTGCTCCCTGTTTGGGATAAGGACTATGTGTTCTCAGAGAGACACACAGACAAATAGGGCCATCTCCAGTTCCCAGTTTCCCTATCTCAAGACACACTCATAGGACTGGATACTCAACCTGGATTTTCCTATCCTGAAAGAATGTCTACTCTTAACTACTATATTTACTCACATAGTACACACATCTTTTTCCAAAAAAAATATTCAAAAATGTGGATTCATGTCTTAAGGAAGGAAGCAGATTTTCTTTGCTGGAATAGAAGCATGGGGTAACGGAAGCATAAAGATCCTGTGCTGCAATGGCTGCTGCTTCTCTCTACCCCAGCAAGGACCATGGACATACACTTTTCACCCTCTGAGATGCTCCTGATTTGGCAGAATCTTTGTTGGAGCAGCCAAAAGTTGCTGTCAGTATGGGAGCAGCTGGGGGAGAGTGAAAAGTAGTATTATTTTTTCTGAATCAGCCATTAAGCTGTCTTAGGGTGAGCAAGGTGCTGCATTCAGTCATCTCTCCAGCAAGACTCCAGAAAATTCTTTTTTTCCACATTCTGCCTTCCAAAAGCAAGGTGCGTGTTTTATTTTGGAGTGTGGTATGCAACAAAATACAGGGCTTACCAGTGACATTCATACAAGTTCAGAGGGACCAGAAACAGGCCTCCTGTACTAGTAAGCCTTTAAAAGAGGAGTGATCTTGGGTCCAGGGCAGTGGCCTAGATCAAGAAGCTGAGTGAGAGACCTGCATACATAGGGCTTACCTGTTTTACCTTTAAAAGGTTGAAAAGTCATATATTTGGATTCTCTGCACCCCTTCACACAAGAGGACCCTACTCAACTCCAAATATCTTAAGGGTGTGTGTAGATGTAATGGGGGTCCTAAACTGAAGCTGTAGGTTTTTAAAAATATCACTTTAGTTTATGGCCAATTAAGCCCCCGTGCCATGCAAACACCCGACTTACCTGCCTCTCCGGCAGTGGGGAGGGAAGGGAGAACTCCCATTGGGTGGAGCAGTACCCAGGCTGCAGGAGGAGGCTGGTGCTTCCCTCCATGGCAGCAATGCCCCCCACTCCTCACTCAGGCAGTCCCTGCCCACAGGCACCCGACTTAGGCAGTCCCGGGGGGGCACCGCAGCTGCAATGGAAAGCACCAGGCCCCCACACAGCTCAGACAGGCAGGCAGGCTCCAGGGGAAAAAAAAAGATCAGGCTCATTGCTATTTTGGGGTGGATCTTCCCTTCCCTGGCTGCTGCCAGACCTCCCTGCTCTGCAGCTGTAGGGATAGCAAACTACATTTCCTCAGAGTTTTAGTACTCCAAGTCATTTAAGGCACATTATGCCACCAAATTTCCTATAATGGCTGGAATTAATATGCAGTATGCCACCGAGGCATGCAAACACCGACACCATTAAAACAGTGCAAAAGCATTTAGCCCACTTCAAAGTGTCGTGCACACACGCCTCTCATTTCATCCCCACACAGTCTTAATCAGGCAATCCCTGAGGGGCCCTGATTAAGGACCCAGATGGGAAACTATGTATAGTCAGATGGAGACCAAATGATCCAAAACCTCTGCATAAGGGCACAAAGGGACACCCAAAATTAATCTAAATAATTATATATTGATAATTTTTTTTGCAACTTGTCATTTTTTTCCATCTAGATATTTCACACAGTTCGACTTTGGAATGGCAGTTGTTCTGAAACAAGTGCTAAAACCTCTATGCCCAGGTTTAGAAGAAAAAAATTACTTTTCTTTGCTACAGCACCCTATGACACTCCTGTAACAAAGAAAAAAATCTATAATCTGCAAGTTTACGGTGAGTACAACAGTAGAAAGAGAATGTGTAAAAAGACCTCACTTTCAGAGATTGCTTACTAGTTATTTTTGTTTTCAGAGGGTGCATCTACATGTACAATTAACGCAAAAAAATAAACTCTAGTGCAGGTGTCACCAGACTACACTGCTCCTGGGCACAGTGTCTACATAGTACACGCGTGCCTGGGATAGCAACACTTTGAGCCATGATGGAGCAGCTCCAAGCTGGCAGGGGGCACTGGCAATCAGTGCCCTGATTCCAGGTGGTGGCGTCAGGTGGCAGAGGGGCTGCCTGAGCCATGAGGGCACTAAAGTACAAGACTAAGCAGCAGATAGCCCCCACACTTTAGCACTCTTGCGCCCTAGCCAGCTCCTATCACTGTCTACACGTGTTTTTCAGTGCAGTTAAGTACTGCACTGTAAGAGTATTGTCTCTAAGTTAATTAATTTACTGTTCCCTAATACCAGCACACGTGTAGATAGTGATGCTTTACTGTGGAATGGAACTAACTAGTTTACCCTACAGTAAAGCACACATGTAGAGGCACCCAGGGAAAAGTTTCTTGCCTTGATATTCTTTACATAGAGAAAGAGAATATATATGCAGCCAAAATACTAGCCTTATTGCAATAATAAAATTGATTTTACTGCCTGATTTTACTACTTTATCGATGATATTTTATCTGTTAAAAATGTACATCTTGTATATTGTTCTTCTTATAAATCGTCCACTGACTATGACCTGTCTTGCACTTGCCTGTTGCAAAAGGATAAGATGAGATCTTTGTGGTAAGAGTTCTGCCTTTATTACATTTTATTTTGGAACGCTATGTTGTGTTACTTTCATTTCATATTCCATTTGTCTGATGTCCTTCTATGTATTCCAAAACTTCAGTTAACTTCTCTTCTTGTTTGTCTTGTCACTGTCATCATTCATCTATTGCCCAAAGATTCAGCCTTTTCAATAAAAGGTAGTTCAAGAACCTCTGCTAAGGAAAGCCTTTCTAGATTCAAATGCTCTTGTAAATTAATCCATACTGACATTCTTCTAAAAGTTGTTGGAGAGCATGATTTCATCATCAATTTTCCATCATTTAAAATCTAATAAGTTATTGAATTCAGGCTAAACAAAGGTCAGGCAATGACTCATTGCTTCTGCTCTGGGAACGTTGCTTTTTGACATATCCTATAATTGTTACCAGCTTTTTGACATAAATGATCATGGAATGAAGAATTGATGGCCATGCTTCTAGTAGTTTAGGATTCATTTGTCAAAATACCGCAGTTTCAATGAATACATTACCCAATTTGTTTTGTACACAATCCAGAGTTCCACAAGGATATGTTATATTGCTTTCCCATTTACTCTACCTTTTAAGCACTCAGAGCTCATTGTCATTATTAAAGAGGCATAGGCTTTTAAAAAGAAACTGCAGTGAACTATTATCCAAAGTTGTGAATTCTGCATTGTAGTGAACCAGTGGAACTTCACTGTATTTTTTCCCATTAGAATGCCAAAACATTAGTATAGTCAAAGCATATTAAGACCACCTCTGGACAGCAGAGGGTTGATATCTTGCTTGGGTTGCCCAAAAGTGAAGAATATCATAGTTAAAGTTGCTAGCTGAAGGCAGAAGAGAAGCCTGAAACAAACTATTACTACAACTCTTTCTACTACTACAAATGCTTCAGCTATTGCTTAGTAGTTTCTGTGCTCAAAACCCTTCTGGATCGATCAGGATGTAAATAATAATAGTAGTTATAGCTTGAGCTGTAACATCTCATTTCTATAACTATTGAAGCATTTTGTTCCAATACGTCTAGTACTAGTCACATTTTCCCAAGTGATAGCAGTTGTACAGAACCTTGCAAATCTTTTTTCCGGTTGAAGGGAAATCAGTGACGTGTCCTTCAAACGGACATCACCTTTGTGCTTCCATAAAAAAAATTATGTTTTGCACAAAGCCTAAGCAAACAAATGGCATTTGTGGTGTGACAAGGGGCATAGACATAAGTGGTGGGCACAATAAAAGATGATAAATAAATATTTGTGCTTCTTTGTGTGGCAGGCACTGTTTTTTTCTATGGTAGGAGAGTGTAGGCATCTCCAGCCCACTAGGGCAGGCGCTTTCAGGATCATAGTATCATAGTAGCTAGAGTCGGAAGGGACCTGGGCAGATCATCTAGTCTGACCCCCTGCCTTGGCAGGAAAGAGCACCGGGGTCAGATG
>JAGPOW010001338.1:56913948-56939638 GCA_030014935.1 Caiman crocodilus
CAAAACAACCTTCCAGTCTCGCCGTGTATTCTGTCTCGGGAGGATGGCTTGAGGCCATTTATTAGGTCTTTAGAAAAAATGGCTTGGTTATTCACAACAGAGGGACCTCACAGCCTAGCTTCTGAGTCCTACCCCCAGAACCAGGTCTGACCCTTCAATCCTTGTTGCTTCAAGCACAGCACACCCTTGGAGAGTTTGAAACTTGTGTAAATTCTGATGTATAGTTTACCACTCCAGAAACAAATCATAGCTAAAGCACATAAAGCAGAGGCTTGGAAAAATATTCTCCAACCAATTATTCTTTATTTTAGAGCACTGCCCTTATCACTCCGTTCACACTACCTTAGTAGTACCAGTCCCCACAGTTCAGGCATCAGCTTAAGCATTCACATTGCTTTGCAGAACACAACTGTTAAAACAACAGTTGTGACTTCTTCTGAACAGAAATGACTTCTTCTGTAAGTTCTGTACTTCTTCCAGAGAGGCACTATCGGCCTTTGACTGATCCACTAAACATTTACGCATCCAATAATAAAGCAATTTCATCAAATTAACTAGACTTCATTATTTACATATAGAGTCCCCAAATTGCCTAATTTTAGCAGTTCTTTTAATTGTGACAATGAGAGTGAAAGTAACCTCACAGCCTTTACTATCAAAATTTAAGTGGTGCTGAAATGTGTAAGATGAAACATTGCTAAATTATTGCAAAGATGACTTTATCTATCTATCTATCTATCTATCTATCTATCTGTGTGTGTGCACATACACACACTATAAATGATATAATTTGGTATATATGTGTGTGTGTACATATACACACACATACATATACACACCCCTAAAATAAATTAATAAAAGTGAACACATATTCAACCTTTTTCAAAATACTAAAGCTATTGCTTTCTTCTATTGGCTAAGAAAATGCAAAATACTCTAATTATCTACAATTTAGGCTAGTGTTGACCAAAAAGTTATCAAAAAGACATGAAAGTCTGAAAACTTGGCATTTTTTTCAAGCACCAGTACAAAATAACCAGAAACAATGTAACTGGGATTTTGAAATGCAAGTATTTTAAAGTTATATTTGTATACAGCTAGACTGACAACCTGTAAACTAAACATGTTATTTTAAAAGACCAAATTCTTCATGGATGATGTTGGTAGAAAACTTAACTGTATTAATGCAGTAAAGTATTTTGTAAAGGCTCCAAACAGAGTAAAATACAATTAAATCTCAAAAATCTGAAATAAAAAGATCCATTACAATGTTGCCCATAAATTTTGTCCCTTTATCTATTGAATATCATTCCCAACAGTGTATTTTCCTGAATCTTTAAAAACCATGTGCATAATCTCATAATAACAGTATAAATCTGATTTTAAAATCTTTAGTCAGATTCTTTTAATTTCTGTATATGAATACTTATAAAAGAAAGACTTTCACATAAAAGGTAGCTTAAAACCAGAGTGTATGGAAAAGAAAGACTGAAAATGGTAAGATGAACAAAAGAAGTCACCTCTGCTGTCTAGCTGTTCCATAATGTAGTTCTTATGCAAATACTTTTGTAATTCTAAGGATAAAATCATACTGAAATTATCATTAAGGAAACTAAGTTGCCTCTGCTGCATGTTCAGAGAAAAAAAAGTGTTCTGACTCCCTCTGCTGGAACTGAGTGTATTTAGGTCCATTATAATTACAAGGCTCTTTTTTCATCACAGTCTCAGTCAGATGGGAAACATTCACTCTAAGATCTCTGTTTTTACCTAATAAAGGTAATATGAAAACAAGTTTTGTTGGCAGGACTTCTACTGGCAACCTTTTGTCACAATAAAACCATAGCATTGAAGGAAAGTCAAACTATGACACTGGAGATGTTAAAAATGACTGTATAGGACAAAGCAGCTCAAAATTTGCAGCGAAAAATATAGTGAAATTTTACCATGGACTCTACCACAAGTAGCTTACAGCACAGTTCATATGCTGCTAATACTATTTTTTCAGTGTCAAACCTGTATGGCTTTTGCAATTTGTGTATGTCAGATATGAAACAGTGAAAGAGAAAAACAAAGGAAAAAAAAAACATCATAAAATTACAACTTAGAAAGACTACTGGATGCTTAAAAGCAATTAACAAAGAAAATCATTCTATGCTGTAAGAGAATATGGAATTAATTTCTATGAAATAAAAAGAATGGCTTATTTTTAACATTATCTAAAAAACCTTCCTTCCATGATTAGCAAATCTCAGGCTATGCCTATACTGTCTCTTCAGCAATGCCAAAACCACTGCCAAGGAAGAAGCCCCACCCAATCTTTCCCCTTTACCTGCTAAAAAGCAGGTGTGGCTACCATTACAGCAATTTCAGGCTCATCTAGGACTACTCTCAGGAGCATGCCCAAGACCAAGTTCTGATGGAATCCCTCAACACATTCCAAAGAAACAAGTCAACAAAGCACATGCTGGGAAAGTCTTGTTCAGACTGATGGGTTTTTTTTTTTACTTTTTAAACCTTTATTACAAAATATTAATAACAAACAGATGAAAGTGCAAAAGTATGCAACTCTTCAAGGGGACAAAAATAAACACTTGTCAGAACAAAAACACTCATATCATCAGAGTTTAAAAATTCCTCTCCGAAAGTCCTTCATGGGTTACGTACTTAGGACTAGCTGTCTATATTCCACCTTGAAGAATGTCACCTCAATGGCTAGGGACAGACATTACACATAAACTGGTTTAAGTGATCAGAAACTGGTTTAAACCTGTAACAGAACAGATGTTCAGTCCACATAAATCAGTTTGAAAATAACTGAAACTGGTTTGAGATAAACCTTGTTGAATGTAGTATCAGAGTTAACTGATTTGGGTCAAACCAGTTTATGCAATGTCTGTCCCAAACCCCTTGCTAGTTTAAAATAAATCAGACTCCCCCAGCATCCCAGCATGCTCTCTGGGCTGGGCAGCACTCTCTGCTCCATGGCAGAGCTGGCCCCTTCCCTCTGCTCACTGGCTGCAGCTTTAGCAAGACTGTGGGCTGCTCACACCCCTCCCCCTCACCACTGCCTGCTAAGCAGGAATTCCCCCCTCACCTCTGCCTTCCTAATACACAGAGGTGTCTGTGTATTATCTAGCAGACTACATGCTGGCTATGGTCCATGCTTAAAAAACAGGCAGAATCAACAGGTAGCTGATAATGTCCCTCTTGTTTTCTTAATGGGGTGATAAACACTGTTATCAGTTCCCTGCAGGGCTAATCAGAGCATTCTCCTGGGGCCTGGCCACCCTCCTCCACCTCAGCTCAGTGCTGTCCAAGGGAAGGAATAGCAGCTGTAGCACCCCCCGGCTTCTAGCCTGAGCCACTGCAGGCATGTGCTGGCATTTCTGAGCAGTTACAAAGTGATTTAGCCTAGCCAGGTTAGACTAAGGTTGAATCAATTCAGGCTCAGGCTTTTTGAACATCTGTCCCTAGCCTATGGCACAGCACAGCACAAACTAGTTTATATCTTATTGCAAAGTTGTGTCCCAACTCAAAAGTGACATGTTTCTAGTTTATCTAGACTCTTCCTGAAAATCCATACGGAATGAGATTCTACAATTTTATCAGGTACCTGGTTCCCTTCTCTTTCTTTTTTTACAGCTAGACAGATGTCAGGGCAGAGTGACACGTTAAACATTAACTCATTCAGAAAGGTATAATCTTTCATAGACAATAGAATCATAGGCTACACAATCCACTGCCTATGAAAGTTTAAGACTTTTAGATTGAATTCATTCATTCATTCATTCTCATTAGGCTTCCCTAGCTGGCAGCCCCAACCAACTGTTCAGTACTCTCAACTCCTGAAACATACAGGAGTGTGTTCTAGAGGCTGCAAGCACTGGCAACACATTCAGTTAAAGGCATGATAGGAACTAGCCACAAAGTCATTACATATATTTTTTGTAATAACTTTTTGTTACTTATTCCTACTTTTATCATACCATTATTGACTGTGTGCGTGGCCTGTCACTACTGAAAATGTGATTAACCAGTCTAAAAACAAGGTTTTGTTTTCATGCAAATGTTTCTCATAGCAAATAAATCACATAACTATAGAAAATGACATAAATAAGAAGCTTTTAAAAATAATAAAGTTTTCCATGAGGTTTACAAGTCTTAAAGCTCTTCTCTCCACTATAATAACCACCTTGTATCTTAATATGTTTTACTAAATGACAGTGTAATAAAAATGATAAAATAAACAATAAAAATAAAAACTTAAACTTAAAAATGAATTAATAAACCAATTCACAATCAGCAATATAATCAATATTCTATCAGACATGAACAACTGGGAAGGAAAATGTATTATGGTATAAGATAAAATATTTTTTTTTAATTTCATTTTTTGTAATGATTTTCCCATCATCAGATATGTATGTGTTCAAGATGCTGAAAAAATCCTATTTGCTATGCATACATGAGCTGCTAGTCTTTTATGTGCACTATGGAAAAGATGTGTAAGGGAACAAGACAATGTGAAAATTAATTCAGCCTTGAAGAAAAAAACCCCTTTAAATATGAAATTATTTGTTCTCTAATACTTATGATAATTAATTTCAACAACAATTTAGCAACTGTTAGTAAGTGTTGTCAGGAGCTAATCACATGCTAAAGAGCATTAGAAAAAATGAAAGCTGCAGGGAAACAAGGCTGCTAAACTGAATTGGTTTGTTCCAAAATGCTTGGCCAATTCAGTTTAGCAGCCTTGTTTTCCTGCAACTTTCATATATAAATAACCATGAATGACTGTGACATGGGTAGAATCATGCCTAAGGGGAGACAAGAAAAATCTTTTTACTGGCCAGGATTAACCACACATTTTGCTGATCATGCTTTTGGCATGTTCATTGTGATACTTAGCTATATATATCAAACCAGCAAGAGTGAATGCATCCTCTGCAGGTAACAAACTTTAGAGAACTGCATCCACCTACACTTACATTATTACTGATCAATTATTTTTGAGCTGTTTGAAATTTTCCAAATCTTAATTTTTGTTAAGGTTTATTTTCCCACACTCTTCACCCCAAAAAAACTAAGAGAATATTTTACCTGGTTCTTGAACAGCCTAATACATAGGACTTATGACAGATGAAATAAGCAAGACAATGGGGGTGAATCAGGATAGAGTAACAAACATTAGGATGTATACAGTAGCTTGCGCACTCCTCTGAATGTGGAGATTATTTAGCATCAGTTTTCAAACAGAAGCTGCTTGAACAAAAATCATCTAAAGTCTTTCTTCATGCAATATGGAATTCCTAATACAGTAATTTGCTGTAATGCTCTGCAATATATAGTATACCCATACAGAATGCAAAGCCTTTCTGAAGCTTTGAATTTTGTGTAACTTCCAGTGTCCAAAATATCCAGACTTAAGGTAGGACTTGGATCCAGGCTTAGGGCTCAGAGGGTATTAAGTATCTACACTTAGACTTTCATAAGGGGCTATAGTGAAAAAGTATCCACTTGCTATCAAATTTCAACTTGTCTTAAATTCCAAACTTCCTTACACTTTTTTGCAAATCAAAACCCATTCCAGTTAAGAGTAAAGGTTTAGGATAATGTTTATTTTTCACATAGGACACATTGAAATCAAGCAAAAATCAGTGCTACCATATTTAATTTCCATGAGCAAATCCATGATCATGGCAACAGGGGAACAGCCACACCATTTTTGTAGTGTGGTGTATATGCAGTGAAGAGAACTCACTGCCCATGAGAACTGTTTTACCACACAGTGAAAGAGAGTGTGGCCACAGCCCCTTGCTTTGCTCCTCAATGTCAGCGAGCTGTCAGAGCTCACAGGTATTTCAATGGAGCTTCTGCTGGGAGCTCAGCATGTACCAGGAGCTCTATGAGTTCACAGCCTGGTCAATGTGGGGCGTGCATTCAAAGCAGCTCCTAAACTTAGAGAGTGAGGGCTGCTGCTTTTTGGTCTTCAGCAGCAGGGAAAAGGAGGGGATGTGCAGCAGCAGTCCTCAGCCCTCTGGGCTTCATAGCTGCACGCAAACAAACCAACCACCTGAAGAGTTGTTTCACCCCACATAGGGCTCACTACACATGTGGAGCTCCCAGGAGGAGCTCCACTGACATGCCAGTGAGCTCTGAGATCTCACTGCACATGCAGCACCCAGCCAAAGGCAGGTGAGACTGTCATGCTGCACTTCCTTTGGATCCACTCTTGTTCATTTCCAAAGAACATACAGGCTTATATTTTGTTCTGTTTTAATACAATTTCCCTAACCTTCCATGAGTCCTTCAGATTCCTCTTCAACTACTTCTCATCAAAACCTCTCCATATTAGAAACTGCCCAGTAATCTTCCCTGAATAGATTTATTTGTTAGCTTGTACAATAAAAAACATATGTCTCTCAAACAGAATCAACAGGGAGAAATTTCAGAAAGGGCCAGCCTTGTCTCTACCCTGGTAGTTCATGATTTATTGAATTTCTGTGTAAGCTGCTTGAGTTTGAAGATAGCAACTGTGTCATGTATGCTAGACACAGCATTAATATGAACAGAAAAAATTGGGACAACTGCAGATTTTAAAAAATTGCAGCCATTTTAAGAAAAAAATGCCTAGGATAACTCATTGTGAACAGATTTCTTCACTTTTCTCCATGAAATACAGATAGTTACTGAACTATTGTAATGTAAGAATGGGTTTGGCAGGGACATGAAGTTCAAATGGCCTGATTCAGGCAAGTGTTATTTTACTCTGTCATCTTGCAAACTTGTAAGTAGATGAACACACAAGCTGCTTGTCTTCAGTACAGCTGCTGCATCATAACACCAAGATGCATGTAGCATTTTTCAGTAACTAAAACCCAAAGAATCACTAATTTTTCATTCAATTCAACACTCATTTAAACTGGAGTAACTCAGAGCCTATAACTGATGGCAAACCTGTGAGGGGGTGTGTAAGAGGCTCCTGTTACTGTAAGAGAAAGACTGCAGCAGAAAGGGCCTCAGGCAGCTGAACAGGTGTTAGCTGGGGGAGGGAAGACAGCAACAGGCAACTGCAGTCAAGTCAGTAAGCTACCTGTCAAGCTATAGCTGACTGGAAGGGGAGGAGCCCAAGGGTTATAAGCCTGGGGTGGCAGATGGGCAGTGAAGCTGGGAGTTGTGCATGGAGGAGAGCTCTTGCCAGCTCAGGCAGGCAAGGGCTGTAAGCTGCAGGCCAGAACAGGTATCTCAGGAACTTAGGAAGGAGGCTTCTGCAGCAGCATGGTGACCCACAGGGAGCTTCAAGTGTTATTTAAAGCATTTGGCTTACATTATTTGCTCCAATTTTACTGGAGGAGTGGATGGTAGCCGGAGGGGAGCCTAGGAGGCCACACAGGGGTGCCTCACTGGTGGCCCAGGTCCTGAACCCTACCTGGAGCAGACCAAAGCTGAGAAGGCCAAAGTCTGTACCTCAAGAGCAAGCTAGGGGTTGGCTAAAGCCCAGAAGGCCAAAGTCTGTGCGTCAGAGGTGAGATAGGGACTGACTAAGGCCCAGAAGACCAGAGTCTGCACCCCAAGGGCAAGACAGGGGCTGAATAAGGCCCATTGGGCCGGAGTCTGTGCCCCAAAGGTGAGGTAAGGGTTGGCTGGGGTCAAGACAGCCAAGTGCCAAAACTGAATGGAACAGGCCAGGAGCTGAAAGGGCCAAGGGCTGAACCTGAATGAGATGGGTTAAGGGCCATGAAGGCCAAGGGCCAAACCCAAGTGAGACTTGGAAGTGGACATTAGGCTGGCAGTCTACACTAAGAATAACCACCAAGCTAGCACCAAGGGGGCTGAGGTCTGTACAAGCTGGTGTAAGGATCTAGGGTAACATCTGTGAAGCATGGGTGTGCCTATAGTGGGGGACAGAAGCCAAAAATAGCCTATAAGGCGACTGATGCACTTAAAGACTAATAGGGCCAGGAAGGCCATGACTGAGTGTCCCAGAGACAGGGTGAAGCTGGATTAAGCTCACTCTGGGACTCTGTAGGTATCCTCCTTTTCACACTAAAAGTAATTACATCAAGGTGCAGCAGAGGTTCCCCAAGAACCTAGAGTGGGGGCATGAGTCAAGTGGCCACTAGAAGGCATCCTGGCCACCCTGGCAGGGGCCTGATCCTGCTACAGGTTGCTACTGCTACTACTGCATACATACTTGAAATACCACTGTTGTCAATAGGAGTTAAATCTGCTCAGGCACTTTGAGGCATTAAGTGCCTCCCCGGATTACATTCATATAAACCTACAGCCAGGTGGATGTGTTTTAGCAGTGCACATTAACACTAAAAATATGCATATATTCTACTCCCCAGAACACCAGTAAGTATTGTGCACACGTAGTATATTCTTGGCAGCATCTGGCCCAAAAGGATTAGGTAAATAACTCAAACCATTAGGTTAATGAAGAAGTAAAATCAAATCAGGGTTGTAAAGGAAAAAAAGCTAAAGTCTTTCCTCATTAAAAACGTCACAGGCTCTTCAGTGAGTATGTGTGGTTCAATTTCAGTTTTATGTCTACATTTCTAGCAATGCAATTGCCCCAAAACCATAATGAAACATTGATTCAAAGGGGTAGCTGCCACTTAGGTAATGTGCTCACTGCAGCTGACTGCATAACGTTCTCCCGTAAGAAAGGGTCAAGAAGATGGGGCAGCCGGCCAAACCAATTGCTTGTGTCTCCTGTGATGGGCTTCCTGTGCAGGCATGTTTTCCACAGGGGACCTGGGATCCCTAATAAACCAGATTTGTAATGAGATTTTAGGGGGATGTCCCTAAATAAATTAAGAACAGGGAATCTGAACCATTTTCACCAGTCTCACCTTAACAAGAGGTAGGCAGTGTGATCCTAGCAGTGGCAGTGCGCATAGCTGAAAGCAAGTTTCTCAAAATAGTAGGAAGCAAACTGAGGAAAGAATAAAGACCTGCACTGTATAATTTATTGTCTGGTTGTATTCCCAGATGAATGAATAAAGCTGCAACCTAATAAACTATGCCTGTCTTCCCATGTGGCCAGGACAGTCAATATCTCTTCCTCCCTGGGTTTTTTTTCCCCCAAGTCCCCCATATAATTATTAACAAGGTGCAGTCCTGCCTAGTTTCTGAGATCTAATAAGATCAGAGCTTGAGGTGGTATGCGGACTCCTTGGGAGAAATTATACATTAATATAGCGTTCGCCTGAACCAAAATTTCTGTTATAGAAGAGTATGCTTACATAATTGCACAGGTTTCAATATCAGAGTTGAAAATAGTTCTATTTCAGCTTTGTGGACCATTTAATTTGCAGTTAGCGGAGGACAACACATATACACAATACAATGTGTTCCCTCTGATTAGAGTCCATACACAGTGCAAAACATATTCACAGTGCTTACAAACACGTCTTACCACAGATACCTCTTGCATATTTTTCTAAGAAATGGACACCATCTGAAGTATTATAAAAACCTCCTCAAGCTTTTATTTTTTTAAAATTCAGAATGTGTGTTGGATACAGTTCAATGGTTCTGGAACCCAGGTTAAATGATGTACCTTCACGGCTAGTCAAAACATGCAAATTAGCAGCCTGAGCCATGGAGAAGAATAGAGACAGCCTGGGTGACAACAAAGGAGACCTTTCCATTGAAGACTATCTTCATATGTAAAAGTGGGAAATGCAAGAGTCAGAGTACTGCTGTTATCCTTTACAATCAGTTAATTTTTCTTTGTTCTCACCTTCACTTACAGCTTCCATGACAACATTCCCATCAGCTCCAGGCCACGAAAACATAGGATCCTTCTCTTAAAACTGACTAGAAACACCAAGAACCTCTTTTTTGATCAATGCCTGTTTTTGAAGCCTCTTCCTGATTGCTTTTATCGTTTAGATATGGTAAATTATTGGCAATCATGGGTTAAATGATCCAAAAGGGGACTGGGTTTGCAGGACCTGAGCTAGGGCAGGAGTGTGATCTTGGCAGCTGAGATATGAAGAATTCCTGAACAGCAGGGCTGGAGCAACGCTCCTGGCAAACACCTAAGCTACAGTAGACAGTTCACTGGCTTATGGACTGAGAAAAGGGATGGCGAGGGAGTGTGGTCAGGGCCCAAAAGGAGCCAAAGATCAAGAAGGGGCCACAACCAGAGACTACTGGGGCCAGGGAGTCTGGAGATATAAACTGGCCTAGGACCAGGACCAGGAATTGACAAGAGAGGTCAAAGGCTGAGGAGGGCGACAGACAGAGACCAACAGGGTCAGGGACCTACAGCCCAGAGATGGCTGAAGTGCCTAATACGAGCAGAGGAAAACAGGCCACTTTTGGCAGTAGCCAAGATTGGGTGAAGTGCACAGGTGTGGGCAGAAAGAGGAAGCTAAAGAGTGAATGGTGACACCTGCAAAGCATGGGCTTGGTGTAGGGGGCAGTTGGAATCATGTTTTAAGTAGGGATCTCTGAAATTCATGCCAGAAGTGCGCAGCATGGCTGCTTCTTTAGTCTTAGTGTTTCCCTTACGTTCCCCCGCCCCAACCCCCCCCCGCCACAACCACCACCACAGCCGGTGAGTGATGGGGCCCATCCATAAATCAGTGGCGGGGGGAGGGCCCACAGGAGAAACTACAAGATTTAAAAAGATGTCGCACTGCATGCTTCCAGCATGAATTCCGTAGATCCCTAGTTATAAGCCCTTAAGGCACTGAGTAATAAGACCTAAGCTCAGGAGTGGGCGATCTCATTCAGAGATCCCCAAGGTAGCCTGCCTTTTCTAAGTATTTATTTACATCAAGGTGTGGCAGGAAAGCAGAAAGGGAAGAATGGTTAAGGGATCAAGGACATAACAGGAACAGGCTGACTTCCAGGGATCATAGTTTGTTACACCAGTACTAAGAAAATTGCTTACCAATTATCTCACTTATTTATTAGTATAATTGTACTGCAAGGTGCTAATGGCTGCTGGAAGATGATTCTTGATTTCAAACACCATCGTAACCCATGTTAAAGATATGGGTGTACCAAGTACTCTTTCAATCTCAGTAGAAAAAACAATGAACCCATTTTTATGTAATAAACAGCTGCAAAAAATGGCAATACAACCCAAGGCAAAAGTCTGAATCACAGGCCAAAAGTAAACAAAGTGGACTGAGCAGTTTCACTAGTTTTGTGCAAAAAGGATAGAAGATTGAAGAGAAAAAAACAGAAGAGAATGTGACCTCAGAGAAAGCAGAAAGGTAGCACTTCTTGGGCATAGAGCTCACAGAAGTTCAAATGGCAGGCTTGGGGTTTTCTGAACAGTTTGTCCCTACTGCATTCAAAACAATAGGATTTTGTATATAATTTCTGAAGTTAAGATTAAACCAAGAATTTACCTGACTCATATCACTGATCTTGTCCTCATAAGAAAAAATTCTACAAAGCCTAGATGACAGATGAAAGGAGTAAGATTATTAATTTGTGCCTAAAGGACTGGAATGAATGGCATTTTTGAGAGAGCGAGAGAGAGAAAAAATCTCTTCCTGATAATTTAAAAAGAAAAATCTGATAATGGAATACATGGAATAGATTTACAGTAGACCTACAGGGCCATAACAAAATTTATACTCTTTGGAAAAACTATTCAGCTCAAAGTAGTATGAATTAGTTCAAATTAGCTCAAATTAGTATGAATTCAGGTCAAATTAGTATGAAATCTAAAAAATTGAAATTTTTCAAATATCTGAATACATGGATTATTTTATACTGAAAAAAGCAACATGTTCCCATTGCAGGAAGTTCTTGTTTCTGAAATGAAGCATACTCCTGGACTCCTAGAGATCCAGGAATCACTAGGATTTCCTATTCTTCAGTAGCTTACAAGTGAACTACCAAAGAACCAGACCTTGGGGAAAACATTGCATCAAAAACACTCTAGCCAGCAATTCATGGCAGGCATTTAAGGTATTAGAAATATTGATACAGAGAGATTAAGAGTTAGATCCAAATAAGGACTTAATCATTTAAGTGATTTCAACCAAAAGATCTAGGAATATCTGCACTG
This sequence comes from Caiman crocodilus, assembly GCA_030014935.1. Taxonomy (NCBI): domain Eukaryota; kingdom Metazoa; phylum Chordata; order Crocodylia; family Alligatoridae; genus Caiman; species Caiman crocodilus. Next base: position 56,925,995 of record JAGPOW010001338.1, read on the forward strand.
GACACACTGTAGAAAGATTTTACAGAAAAACTGAAAACTATGACAGGATGGTGAGAGTAAGTCAATCTTATCTACAAACTGTATGCTTTCCTTGAAAAACTGGAATGCCTTGTCTGTTTTTCACCATACATAACATAACTTCAATATAGCAATATTATGAACTGAAGAACTGGAAGAACTGGAACAGATTACCTAGAAAGTCTGGGCTCTCCATCCTTGGAAGCTTTTAAGAGCAAGTAGATAATCATTTAACTGGGATGGTTTATTCAGGGATGATCCTACCCTGAGCAGAGGGGTGGATTCAATTATCTCCTGACATCCCTTCCAGACCTACTTTTCTGTGATTTGATACAAAGAGGACTTAAGCACCCAAGTCCAAAATTAAGATAGAAAAAGTGCCTCTCAGTGACTTTCTAATTCTACAAGGGCTTAAGCTCATTAGGTACCAACCTGTTTAACCTAAAAGGTTCCTAGGTACTTAAGAGTTTAAATGATTTTTTTTTCCATTTTGTCCTTTATCTGTGCAAGTTCTTATTGTAATATATTTTATGACATATGGGGTGCATCTACACATCCATTAATTCATCATAACTATGGTGCATTAATTTAGTATTTATAATGTGTGTGTAGATGAAATAGGGGCCCTAAATTGAAGCGGCAGGTTTGAAAAATGCCACTTCAATTTAGGGCTGATTAAACCCCTGTGTCATACCCCCCACACCGCACTGACTTACCTGCTTCTCTGGTGGGGAGGGGAGGGTGAGCTGCCAGTGGGCAGAGTGGTCCCTGTGCTGCAGAGGGGGGAGGGGTTGGTGCTTCCCTCCATGGCAGTGGTGCCCCCCCCCAGGTGGCACCCACCCACAGGCACCCAGCTCATGTGGTCCCAGAGGGCACCACAGGCACAGAGGGAAGCACCGGGCCCTGTGCAGCTCAGGCAGGCAGGAAGGCCCGGGGTGGGGAAGATCAAGCTTGCTGCTTTTCATGGGAGGAGCCTGCTTTCCCAGGCTGCTGCCAGGCTGCCTGCAGGGCTTTCTGCAGAGCTATGGAGCTGCACAGAGCCCAGTGCTTTGCTCCTCCGAGGGGTTTTAATTTGCTGCACCCCAAGTCATTTAAGGCACATTATGCCACTGAATTTCCTACAGCAACTGGAATTAATGTGTAAACCACCTGTTTTAAAGTGGCATGTATACACACTCTTGTTTCATCTGCACACAGCCACAGGTACTAACTTAATATGCCATAATTGGCGCTATTGAACATTAGCACAGGTTAATGGTTTTTTATTGATGTTAATGTGCATTAGACTAAAACTACTGCACATTAGCTCATTAGCCTGAGTTTTGCCTGCTGTGTTAATGTACAATAGAATTAGTCTTCTGGACATTAAGCATTTCATGTAGATGCATGCAAGGAGGTACAAAAAATGTCCAAGAACCTATATTGGTAGGGAAAAACCTTAGGCACAAAGTTTCTATGAATGGTCTGAAATGATCCCAGTGACAACCACAATCTGAAGAACCATAATCTGAAGAATACCTAGATTGGAAGCTGGGGAGAAAGAGAACAATTTCTTATTTATTATGTAGTGGAGAATTCATGAGGGGAGGACATATAAAAAGAAACAGTAGTGTCAGGCAGGGTAGAACCTGATTACTGGTACAGTAAAAATCAATAATGTTTGGAAGCTGTTATTTAGACTAGGAACTGAAATAAAGTTGACAAGTACTGAGGAACATTCAAATAAGATACACACAAACTGATATAAAAACAATGCAAAAAATATATCTCTGTATCCAGTAAAAGATGTCACAGGAATTATAGCTGAGCTAAAGAAGAAACACAGTGAGTTTACAGAGGTCAATTCTACATAATTATGAAACAGAATGTTTGAATTAAATAAAAGTTTATGAATATAAAAAGTTATAAGCAAAAATGAGTAAATTAGAATGCCTAACAATACCAAAGGACTTTGGCATAGTATTACCGAAACATGACAGAACAACAAAAATGTAATATTTGAATATCAACTATTATATCCAAGTACTACCAGGCTAGAGACAGACATTACACACAAACTGTTTTAAGTGATCAGAAACTTACAACCTGGAAACAACAGATGTTTAAACCTGTAAACAACAGATGTTCAGTGCACATAAACCAGTTTGAAAATGGGTGAATTCAGTTTGAGATAAACCTGGTTGAATGTAGTATATCAGACTTAACTAATTTGGATCAAACCCATTTATGCAGTATCTGTCCCAGACCCCTTGCTGGTTTAAACTAAATCAGACTCCCCCAGCATCCCAGCATGCTTTCTGGGCTGGGTGGGGCTCTTTGCTCCACAGTATGGCTGGCCTCTCCCCTCTTCTCCCTGGCTTCAGGTTGGATAGAAACTTGCAGGCACAGAAATATCTGCCTGAATTCCTCCTGTTCTCCCCCTCCCCTCACCACTCCCTGTTTAGCAAGGACCCCCTGTCTCCTCTGCCTTATACAAACACCTCAGCATTAGCTAGCAGACCACATGCTGGCTACAGTCCATGCTGTGACAGACAGCAGTGTCAGGTTAGGACCTTTTAGAGATAATCAACAGTTCATCTAGCAATGTCCCTCCATTCCTTCTTTGTTTTAGAAGAGCTTGAACTAATAAGAGAGGTTGTTTATTTTCTGATGGGGTAATAAATGCTGTTAACAAAGCTGACAAATGCTCTATTATCAAGGAGAGGGAGGAACCCCGCTAATCCTGCTGGGGCCTGGCCTCACACCCCTCAGATCAGCCCTGTAGAAGGAAGGGAGAGCTGCTGTACTACCCCCCAGCTTCTAGCCCGAGCTACTGTAGGCATGTGCCTTCATGTCTGGCATGTCTGTTCAGTTACAAAGTGATTTAGCCTAGCCATGTTAGACTAACTTGCACATTATGAATCTATTCAAGCTCAGGCTTTTTAAATGTCTGTCCCTAGCCCCAGTAGGCAAGGACTTCTTTGGGGAATATCTTTTATTGGACCAGCTGCATAGCTGGGATAGAGTTATACCAGGTGAGCAGCTTATGTTACAAAATTGATGGAAGAAAAAACATCCCATAAAATGAGAGACAAATTTCTGATCAGAGAGAACCTAAAATCCATGTAGGTATAAATGCCATGGTATAAGAATTAAATGTACCGGTTTGTTATTTTTATGACACTTATAATGCAGCAGCACTTGCAGGTCAACCTTCTTAACATCCGTTTCTATCAGGGCCTGGACCAATACACAGAAAGTCGAAGTCCCAGACTGACAGAGGCACCAATTAGACCAATTATAATGTATGGCTTCAACCACCTACATGTAAACTGGTCAAATAACAAAAATAGCAGAGTTAAGCTGTTTCTCTATACCTTAAAGAGGGAGGAGGGGATGGCTGGGCTGGGACCACTAAGATAAAACTACTGAGCCTGTCGCTCATAGGAGGGAGGGGGAGGCAAGGAGGCCTAACGTGGACTCAGCAGTAAAGTCAAGTAGGACTATCTGCACCTGAAAAGGATCCTCTGGAATGATTTGCAACCAGGTACAGATCCTGCTTGGGACCGTGCTGTTTTCTTTAACTGTAAGCAGACAGCAGGAGACTCAGTACAAGATTCTGGCTTGATCTTGAGATGCTTAGCTATAAAGACTTTCTTACATGTCATCCCAGAGATACAAGATATACTGGCCATGGCCACTTAGTTAGCAATGCCTTCAGTGGGGCATTGCTAACAAAGGTTAGCATATCAAAGGTTATATCATCAAAAGTCATATCACCATATCAAAGGTTCCTTTCTGTCCCTGCTGTAGCTTGCTCCCATATATCCAGCTACAGATAATGGATACCTGGGCACCTGAATCTAGGAGGAATGGGCAAGGAAACTCTCCTTAGCTTCCTTTCTAAATAGTACGTCAACCCAGCAAACCAGCACTAACAATTACAACCTCATTCTTAGAAGATATCACTGTAATAGGCTGAACCCTTCAGGATCACTTGCAGAAGCTTAAAGCAGTACTTAAGCAGCTGAAGGAAGCCAAACTAAAAATTAAACCTATTAAATGTCAATTTTTCTGCAAAGAACTGAACTTTTTCGGACATGTGATTTCCACAAAAGGGATAGGCCCAGATCCAGAGACAGTGGAGGCTAACCGGTACATTGAAATGTAAAAAACTCTGACGCTTTTTGAGTCTAGCCTCCTATTATAGGAGATCTGTTGTAAAGTTCACCTGGACTAAGGAATTTTCAAGATGACAATTTAAAGAGGTAATTGATGTCATTTTAGCATATCCCAACCCTGATTTTTCCCTTCTTGTTGGACATTGATGAAAGTGATGTTGGCATTGGACCTATTTTTCACATGTTGAGGAAGACCAGGTAATAGCATATGGAAGCCGAACCTTGAACAAAGCTGAGTGCCAATATGCAACCACAAGAAAGGAATTGCTTGCTGTAGTGACGTTTACCAAATATTTTCAACACTTCCACCTAGGGAGATGCTTCACTCTAAGAATGGACCATGGCTCTCTCTAGTGGCTATACAATTTTCAGCAACCTGAAGTACAATTGGCTAGGTAGTTAAAACAAGTATCTGATTTGCCTATGAGGTAGTGTATTGCCCTGGGCAGCAGTACCAAAATGCCAATGACTTGGTGTCCCACAGTGGAGGCTGAAACTAAATCTGAGATGGTGGAAGTACAACCACTATCCACATAAAAATTAGCTCAGAGTGAACCAACCCAGGGCACCAAGGAAATCAGAGAGGTGGAAGACTGGGGTGAAAAACAACAGAAAGATGGTGATTGAAAAGCTGATAAGGTGGAAGGAAAGCAATGACAAGGATGCCCCTAAAGCTGGACAGCATCATCCATGATGCTGCCCTTAAAGCTGGGCAGCGGCATCCATGATGCTGCCCCTAAAGCTGGGCAGCATAATCCATGCCTAAAGCAGTACCAAGTAGTTGGGCTTGAGCTAAGCATTAGGCAAAGAGTTCTGGTGCAAAAACTTCCAGACTTGACCAAGGACCCAAACATATTCAGTTAGCGATACCCAAGAATGAGATACTGACAGTTTTGGCAACTCTGCAGGATTCTAATACTGGGGCATATTTAGGCATGGAGAAAGTCTCACATAAGGTTCAGTCTTGGTATTTTTGGTTAGGCTGGAGAAAATCTGTCAGGGACTTGTATAGGTTATGCAATGCGTCCAGTGTACGTAAAGGAATGGGGAGTAATCCCAGGGCTCCCATGGTCTCCATGCACTCTGGATGACCTCTGAAAAGGATAGCCATGGATATCCTGGGTTCCCTGCCAGTTACAATTTGTAGAAACTAGTATTTCCAAGTAGTGGCTGACTATTTTTCCAAGTGGGTGGAAGCATACCACAGATATGGTAAATCTGCCTACCAGTTGATGTCATCTCTGGGATAAAATGTGTCAAAGGAATTTAACAACCCTTCTGAATATGTTACGAAGGTGACAGGATACCCAAGCTCAGTTAGCAAGGCATTAAGAAACATCAGACTGCAGCCACACAAAGGCAAAAGGAGTTCTATGACCTTAGGGTCATTGGACAGGTTTATGAACCCTGGAATTGGTGTGGGTACAGAACCAGACCAACAGGCAGTGTCAAAAGCTATGTAAAAGGTTCAGTGGCTCCTATAGCATTATCAGAAAGTTGTCAGAGGTACTATATGAGATGGTGACAAGGCACAGTAGGCAAACATCAGTAGTGCCCTACTGGCACTATAAGATGAAGCCTTATGTATGCTGAGAGTACAGAGACCCTGGCCCAACAAAAGAGCTAGGGAGGCCTGCCCATCAACAACTAAGATGATGCCAGGGGTTTCACAACTGAACTTAATGCCAACACAGTTCCAAATAGGTCCAATAGGGTACTGCCAAAGGAAACTTCCAAATCCAGAAATGTAGAGTGGGATCCATGCCATGGCCTGATGGAAATGCCAACAGCAAGGATGAATGAGTAAGGGGAAGTAAGATCAAGGCTGGTTATACCTGAGGGTACCCAAAACTCAACAGAGCCAGTGAAGGCTCCCATTCCTGAACTCTCAAGTAGACCCCAGAGAAAGTCTACCAAGTGGCTTAGTGATTATATGATGTCACTTCAGTTTGATGCGAAAGTGCAGCCAGTTAAAAGGGGTGCTAATGTAACGTATTGTATAAGCTAATTATAATGTATGTGTGATAGCAGGGGGAGATGCTCTACTACTGAAATTAACTGTAAAAACTGTATTGGCAGTATGAAGACTACAGCTCTTGGAGGTCCTGGGAGCTGAGACAAAGAAGGTAGAAACTAGAAGCAGTAGAAAGCACGGTAACAGTGGCTGAATGTGCGGGAAGCTGCAGCAGAACACAGACGCAGTGGCAGAGGATAGTGTAGCTAGAGAGTCTGGAGGAGTAACAGAACCAGGACTCTTGAACTGTAGCAGCAAAACTCAGATGTGTGAATGGCAGTTCAGCACTCTCAGCACTGGAGGCTGGTTGGGGGAGAGGGTGGAAGGGTATCAGGTTTGTGAAGTGAATATAGTAGTCTTATTGCATCTTTTCCTAGCCCATTGGTTTATGACCCGATCCCCAATGTTTTCTATGTAAAACTGGGAATTCTCCTTTTGGCTTCCTGTACCAGTTTCTGGGGCTGTGGAGTACAGTACACTTGGAATGGCTGCTTGCAAACAGCAGAGAAGTCTGTTTAGAAAATAAGCATAAGCTATTTAACTTGTAACCCTGACGAGTATAGATTTCCATGTTTTGTAAGCCCTGCCTCACCAACACACACACGCACAGATACACACACACACCCTTTTGAATTTGAGTCCTCTGGGACTTCCAGCAGCCAGAGCCAGATAGAAAGAGTGTGAACTGCCTGTCCTCACCACAGATTGCATGTAAAGCTGGAGAGTGGAGGGAGAAAAATGGTAAAGCCATGCTGCTATATGACATTTCACTCTACCACAGCATGTTTTTGTATGAGGGAAGGAAGGCCAGAGCCATGAATGGGCAGAATCACAAGAGACAATGAATGTCAAAACATTCAACTCACGTAGAAGAAGCAGGAAGTTCCAGAGTGAGATATAGACAGAGGGACAGAGATGCACCGTTATACAGAACTTAGAGAGCAGTCAGAAGGACAGAGGGACACTTTTTTTGCGTCCATTACCTGGAAATTCAAATAAAAACTCCAGTACATAGCACATATCTCAGAAAGATAATGTTCCATTAATCTGCACTGAAGCTGCACTTCCAGGGACTGTATTTCCCTCCATGTATTTATCGAGTTAATTTTTTACTTCCAAACACTAGGTAGAAAAATAAAAATATGATAACTAGAAGATTTGGTATTACTTGCATATATGAAAAACATGCCTCTCTGGGAACAAGAACTGTTTTTTTGGAAAAGCAGAATATCTTTAGGAAAAGTAATGAGCTTCTAACACTGGGGCAATTGTGAAGGTTTTTTTAAGTGGTATTATGTTAAAAAGAAATTTACAGCTTTCCTTTGAAGAGATAAGAAATAGTTATCAGAATCCAGCTTTTTTCTAATTAAAGACTTTTATTTGTTTCTTTTCCCCAAATGTTTTGACTTTTTTAATAAAGCTAGCATTTATTTAAAAATGAGTTTTCCCATTATTAAAAAACTGTGAGCTGGTGGTAAAATGTCATATTAATAACCAGAGGATTTATCTTGTTCTTTTAATAAAAGTATGAAATTAAGAAAAGATAACTGATTATTTCTGGTTAAATTTTCAATAAGCTTCTTTTTAATTTTGTTGTTGTGTTTTTCTGGTTAAAATAGAAGGTAGTCTGAAGAGGGTTTGTTGTTGTTGTTTGCTTGTTTGTTTGTTTCTTGAGTTTTTACTGTCCAAAAAAGCAGGCAGTCCTTTGAAAAAAAAATCTTGATATTTGCCCATCTGAAAAGAATTCAGAGTTAATGAGGACAGATAGATTTTTGCCTTAAGGACTTTTTGCTTCACAGGAAAAAAGAACTGAAAAAATGAATTTATGAAAAAATAATGTATTTCTTTTAATACAATCTTTTGTATAGGGATAGCATGTTTTCACATGCTCTAGTTCTGATCTCATAATGAAATCCAAGCAGTGGGAGCTTTATGCTTGCAAAGAAATCCATTGACTTTGATGGTACTTCATATGGGCAGAAGGGTCTGGCTGTGCTGATCCAAATATAATGCTGGGCTTTTGACTTTACAAAGTGCATTTTTTTTCCAAGAAAAGGGTATTTAGCAAGGTCAGTTTTTGCAGAAATGTTTAAAAATCTGCCTTTCTGCAGATATGATTGTTGCTTTAACTTGATAAAAGTATTATGATAAGTAAGATTTGTGAAGTTAGGTAATATTTTTATTGAAATAGTTTATAGCTGGGAGAGACATAAGACAAGGGTTGCGGCATAAAGGCTAGATACAGACATTACACATAAATTGGTATAAATGATCAGAAACAGAACTAAACCTGTAACAGAAAAGAAGTTTAGCTAACATAGACATGTCTGACCAACCTGATTTCCTTCTATGACCAGGTGATGCATCACCTGGAGAAAGAAGAGGTAGATATCATATTTTTGGACTTCAAGAAAGCCTTTGACCAGTGTCCCAGGATGATCTCATGGAAAAAATGCGGAATTGTGGCCTAGAACATTTCGCAGTCCTATGGCTGGGGAACTGGCTCTGTGGATGGACCCAAAGAGTGATAGTTGATAGAACCAAATCAACTGTACACTGTAACCAGTGGCATTCCCCAGGGCTCCATTTTCGGACCTGTCCAGATAATATAAATTATCTGGACTCGGGTGTTATAAGTGGACTGGCTAAGTTTGCTGATGACACCAAACTATGAGGAAGCGTGGTCACCCTAGAAGACAGGGTGGCAATCCAGGCCAACCTCAGCAGACTTACAAGGTGGGTGGATCAAAACCTGATGGCATTCAATGCCATGAAATGCAGGGTGCAAAACTTTGGGAGAAAGAATCCACACCACACTTACAGGCTCAGCAGTGCTATGCTACCTAGCACCACATCTGAAAGAAACTTGGGGGTCATGATTAACTACAAGATGAACATGAGCCACCAATGTAACACTGCAGCCAGCAAAGCAAACAAAACTCTGACCTGCACCTTCCAATGCATCTCAAACAAGACCCAGGAAGTCATCCTCCCATTTTACTCAGCTTTGGTGAACCCACATCTGGAATACTGTGTCCAGTTCTGGGCTCCGCAATTCCGAAAGGATGTGGAGAAGCTTGAGAGAGTCCAGAGGAGAGCCACGCAAATGATCAGATAACAGGAGACCAACCCTTATGAGAAGAGGCTGAGAGACATGGGACTCTTCAGCCTGGGAAAACATAGGCTCAGGGGCAACTTAGTGGAAGCCTATAAGTAGGCATAGACTGTTCACCACGGCATCCCATGGGAAGGCTAGGTCCAATGGTCACAAACTCTTGGAAGAACATTTTAGGCTGGACATAAGGAAACACTTCTTTACAGTCTGAGTCCCCACAGCCTGGAATACACTACCCCCAGAGGTGGTGCAGGCACCTACTCTGGATTCCTTTAAAAAACACTTGGATGCCTATCTTTCTGAGATCATTTGACCCCTGCTGGGGCTGGACCCAATGATCCTGTGAGGTCTCTTCCAGCCTTAATGTTTATGAAATCTTTTAAATCTGTGTTTAAAAATGGGAGACCCCAATCTAAGACCTGGATGGATGTAATATGAGACTTAATCAGTTTAGGTTAAATCAGTCCATTAGATTTCTGTTCTAGATCCCTTCCTAACTCAATTTAGGCAACCATCTGCTGGCATCCCAGGCAGTTTGTGGGGCACCTGCCCCTAGGCTATCACAGAGATGGCAGGAGCTGAGACAGAAAGCTATGCAGCAGTAATGGGGCAAGTGGGGAAGCAGAGGGTCCTGGCTCACAGGCTCCCCTCTAGCTGTCCTTACTTGAATCAGGGGGTGGGGTCAAGGGCAGGCCACAGGGTGGCAGCCTCTGCTCCACCTCTGCCAGCGCTCTGCTTAGCTGAAAGCCCTGCATGGCCTTCCCATGTCAGCCAAGCTGAGCAATGGTGTGGGCGGGGTGGGGGAGTGGGAGAATAGACACCCCCCACTGCACTGGCCAGGCCCCAGCCCTCACAGACCTAAGCTGGCTGGGGCCTGTGTGGTGGGGTCCCTCTGATCTCCACCTTGCAATGCTGTGCAGCACTCAGCCCTGGCTCCTGCCATCTCCTTGACAGCTGAATCAGGCAACAGCAAAGAGAGTAGGGATGGGAACATGGAAGCCCCTTGCTGCATGCCCCCCACAGCTGTACTTGATTGAATTGGGGGGGGCTGGGACCAGGCCTATGATGCACCAGGAGCCCCCAACTGCCCCACCCCCCTACTACCCTGCTGCTGCCTGGCTCTGCTGATGCATGCAGGCAGGAGCCAGAGCTGAAAGCTGCATAGGGCTGTCAGCCAAGCCAGGAAGTGATAGAGAGGGGTTGAGAGGAGCACAGTCTCCCTGCATCCTTCCCAGCTAAGAGGGCTTTGGTTTGGGGGGTGCCAGGGCTGGGGTTGGGCCAGGGTGGGAGGCCTCCACTACCTCCCTACCACTTCCCAGCTCACCAGACATGGATAGCCATGGGGGGCTGTCAGCCAAGCCAGGCATCATGTTGGGGACTGGAGGAGCAGAGGCCCTTGCCCCACAGGTTCAGTCCTAGCCCCTACAGACTGCTGCCTCACCTCCCCTGTAGCCGGCCACTGAGGAGGAGCAGGGCTTGGAAGAAATGCCACATTGGGAGGCATATGGGGTGCCTTCTGGTTTCAGCCACTGAAGGCTTTTGTGGGCCCACCAATCTATACAGATGCAGTGGAGCTGAGTCTAATGAACTGTTTCTTCTGGTAAAGCGTGTTTTGGCTGGGGCATTGTCTACATTTGTCAGCACCCTTAATGTCTATAACAGCTGCATAGAGTAACGTGCAGTGTTAAGCAACCACTGTGGCTCAACTCAAAGATTGACTATTTCACAAGATAAAAAGTTTTTCATAGCCATCATCCACAGAGTGTTGTGAGTGCTATTTACTTAAGTGCTTTTGTATTTTTTTTTGGAGGGAAGGTAATAAACAAATTCAAATTTTTTAATTGATTATGTTTATTCATAGAAAACAGCATTAATAACGAAGAGGAGTGTCATGAATACAAGCGTATTCAGAAGTTTGCTTTCTTTGATTAATGTAAATATTTTCAGTGTGCACATGTGAGCAGAGTTTTAATATTGTTCTTTGTTGGCCATGTTTCAAATCTTTAAATTATAGTGATTATCCTTGTAAAGAACATGATCCAATTACAAAATTACATTAAGCAATGTTTATTAACAAATATTTTTATTGTGTGCCATAAAACAAGTCACAGTTGACATGAGCAAAAAAATAAAACCTAAAGATAAAAGCAAGTTAATTTTTATGGCAAAATTGAATTATAAGGATTGAAATGGTAAGTACTTGATTTTGAGATCTCCCTGTTCTACTGTTCCTAGTTATTTATTCGACTAAGGATCCTATTTTTACAAGGCAAATAGTTTTCATGAAGTTCTCTTCTCTGTTTCAGCTTCCTACAACAGGGGGAAAATCAGCTTAAGATGCTTAGGAAAATCCAAGAATAAGCAATCAGCATCAACGCTATGAACAGCATAGGCCAAATTCAGCTCTGGTGTAAAAAAATAGTTATGCTTACACTAGTGCAGTATTTGGCCTGATTTAATCAACAAAATTAAATCTGATTTTCAGATAATTACCTCATTTACTTTTTGCTTTTCACATATTTAAAATATCCTGTCAGTACCCAAATTTAGAACTGTGACCTTTTTTTAACTGTGTACTAAAGTTCTAGTTAAATATTAATAATTAAATGGAGTTGTAGTTCCTTTGGGAAGAAACCATGTGACATGCATCTATTTGATCAATTTGCCTAAGTTGTAGGATGCCACTTTATAGCTAAAAATATTGATATAGGATTCCCCAGCCAAATGTGTGAAAAATATGTTTGAAAAAGGAATGAGATCATCATTAGTACATTGAAATTATGTCAGCCTTGGAATGCCTGTTCAATGACACCTTTAACCAGGATCAAATAATTCATGCTGACCTTTATTCTTAGTAGTAATAGAGAGCATTTATAGACACGGTCCGGGCAATGGCAGGGGACATGATCCCCTGCTTGTGTGCCTCTGCCCAGAGCATACAGGCTACAGCTCACGGCTCTGCCCTGGCTCCAGAGCAAGCTGCTCCCATCACAAGATCCCAGTGGCTCTGGAACAGCCCCTGCCTTGTTCTGCTGCAAGGAGTCCACTGCTGACTGGATCCAGCCCATTGGCCAGACTTTGCCCATGCTGGATTAGGGTGAAGTGTTAGCTTTCATTCTATGGTTTATAGGGCACATCTACATATTGCCTTATGGTGATGTTGTTATTGGACTGTGCTTTAGTACTTCCTTTTTAAAGTACTAAATCATAGCACAGTAACCACCCCTACTGCATCGTAAGCAGCACATGGTTATTTTTAGCAGCTACTTTGCCATAGCAGTGCGCTATAATGGAGGAGTGTACCACTACAGTGAAGTAGCTGCTGGTCGACTGCATCCTTGGACACTATGTCACCATAGCATGTTGCTATGTTGATGTAGTTTCCTGTGTAGATGTGCCCATAGGGACCTGAAGTCATTGTCCTAATAATGAATAGAAAAGAGCAAAGCCATAGTCAAAACAGACTGCATTTTGGAAATAGGGAATATCTTTGTAAATAAACTTTGATGCTTTTGCCTTGTTCTTGTATAGGTTTTTGAAGCAATGCACACCAAATATTGCTCTGTTGAGAGAGAAAGATTCTTATTTGCATACTGATTCATCATAAGATAAATCAAAGGGTAATTACTAGGAGTGTGTGAAGCTTTGGTCTGTGATTCAAGTCAGAGAAGATTCAGCCCAATTTGGATGCTGAATAACCAAATCTGAATCGAATTGGGAGAAAAAACAAACAAACCCTCTGAATTGATTCAGAGCCTCCAAATTGATTTTTAAAAGATTCAGAGATTCAGAAGGCAGTCTTTCAAGGGTATAGTAACTGACAAGAGGGAGGGAGAGCAGGGGAGAAAAGACTGTCATCTATAGCTGGCCAGTGACTGTGATCTTTCCCTGAGTCCCCTTCCAATCCTAGTGATCTAGGGGAGGGATGTAAAAAACAGCATATAAGCCTCTGTTTGCAGGCTTTCTGTGCCTTTTGTGAGCTGTTTTTACCTAAGCAACAGCATCTGAAAGGTACTGGACTGGCTTGGCTTTCTACCTAGTCAGTCTCCTGCTAGTTTCTATTCTTTGAAAGGATTGGATACAGCTTACTAACTAGAATCCTTCTACTTATCCCTATCAAAATCATTTATTTCAATTTATATTTGTTCTTGGTTTGTTTTTTCCCCACATTTTTAAAAAAGAAAGCTGTGCTTTTCCTGGCAGTGTAATCCATCACTGTGCAGGAAAGCACATATATTACAAACACTCACACATACATCATAGAAGAAGTAGTCAGATATTACTAAACATAACACAAAAGAAGTCAGACATCATAGAAGATATATATATAATTATAT
>JAGPOW010001338.1:56942464-56975554 GCA_030014935.1 Caiman crocodilus
TCGAGGCCGTCCACATCCCTCTTGAAGTGCGGTGCCCAGAACTGGACACAGTACTCCATCTGTGGCCTGACCAATGCCGCATAAAGGGGGAGAATCACCGCCTTGGATCGGCTCAAAATGCATCATTGGATGCACGCTAGGGTTCGGTTGGCCTTCCCAAACACCATCTGACATTGGTGGCTCATGTTCATCTTGGCGTCAACAATGACGCCAAGATCCCATTCCTCCACTGTGCTAGTAAGAGGGGAGCTACCCAGCCAGTATGTGTGCTGGGAGTTTTGTTTGAATTTACAAACCACTTTTCACAGCTGGGCCTTTTCATAATTTTTAAAAAAAAAAAAAAAAAAAAAAAAAAAGGTTGTGGAGTTTTCTAATCTTGATGTTTTTGTCCTCTAGTGAATCAAAAAAGCTCTGCTATAAAATTCAAAAACATTCAGATGCTCATGGAAATTAAAGATGTACTCCAGCCCTTCTAATAGCCAGAGAATCATTTTCTGTTGCATTTTTCCATTCCATAAAAATAAACTTTTTTTTTTCCTTTTATCAGTGCTGTGTTCAAGAATCTACTATTTGGGTCCTTCTTATCATGCAGCATTAAGATCATATGAACAAGTAAAATAACACTGTCACTAAAAGAAATAACTTTTGTATTAACATAATAGAAAATTGCTTTTTAATGATTATTGAAGCTTTCCTTAAAGTATCAATCTAATTTTTAACGTAACTTGATTAATTTCTGGAGTGACATTACATCTTAAGCACACTAGAATCATTATTTATATGCCACTACAACTCATTACAGCTAAAAAAACAAACAAACCCTGATTTGTGAATATTTTAATAAATAAAAGCGCAGAATCTGATATGATAAATAAAACTTCATCCCAGAAGTTTGCTTTCTGCTCTTTCACTCAGCTTCTTTAATGATAAATATCTGCTTGATAATAATATGAATGACACAATACCACAGAACTCAGGTTCCGTTAAAATACATACTAAGAATAGTCAAAGCAACTACTTTGCAAACAACCCTTAAGCAAAACATTTCTCCTCCAAACTGTTCAAATATTCTAAAATCTGTACATTTGCAAAAAATCATGGTCAATTCACTCAGCAAAATATCTGTTCTCTCAAATGAACCAATAAATGGGTCCTGAAATTATATTATATCTGTGTATGAATAAGCATGTATTCATATACCTATACATACTTAAATATAAACACATTCATTTATGTATTCCCACATTTACATAAACATCTAGTATATTCTACTTTCACATTTTGGACCAACGTCTAATCCTTCCATTATTTTTGTAGATATTATCCAGAAGAACCAAGTATGTGGGGGCCCTGGCCCCCCTCAGGTAGAAGGTTGTCACCTGAAATGTATAAAGCTTTTCAGACAAGGTTCTTTGGGTAGATGCGATATATTTTATTAGACCAACTAAATAATTGGAAAGATTGTTCTTTACAAGGTTCCAAGCACAAACACCCTCCTTTAAGCATAACCTGCCAACACATCTCCACCACTCCCACAATAACTACACCCCACAACAGAACCATCATCATTCCTGGATTTTGCACCTGCAGAAATCTCTCTAGTGCACTAGATGCCCTGATGAAAAGTATGTAGGTGAAACCAAACAACAACTGCATACCAGAATGAACACACACCAAAAATCTATCAAAGACAAAAATTCCCAATTATCTGTGGGTACACACTTCACATAAGAGAAGCACTCTCTCGCCAGTCTCTTGGTTCTAATCCTCAAAGGGAAACTACAAAACACCTTTTGTAGACAAACCTATGAACTTCACTTCATAAATCTAGCAGATACAAAAAATCAGGGACTAAATATAGACATTGGATTTATGACACATTATAACCTGCCTGCTATCTGATAACCTCAGCTGTCTGCCTTTTACCAGATACATTCTATTACAAGTTCTACATTTCTCCTTCCCCCACACCCTGTCTCTTACTTATCTCCCAGTCCCTCAGATCCTCACTGCCACGTAATTGTTATTTCACAGATCTGCATTTTGCATATTGGCTTCTATTCTACCCAGGAGAGCGCATAAAACAACAACAAGCTCTCTTTATGCCTGAAGAAGGGTGTTTGTGCCAGAAAGCTAACAAATAACAATTTTTCCAACTATTTAGTTGATCTAATAAAAGATATCACATCTACCCAAAGAAACTTGTCTGCTTATGTCCTTAGATGAACATAGCTATGACCAACACCACCAAAACTTTCCACATGTCCATCATCTTAGGCCCCGGCCAGCAAAAATAAAAGTTGGTGCCAATGACAGCATCCCTGAAACCAACACAATAACTTATGGAGCAATGTGCTCTTTTGCGTTAGACTCTGCCCCCTTATGAGTAAAAACCTATGAACCTAACTGTACAAATGCTAGAGACAGCGTTCTTTACTCATTAGTACAATAAATCACTGTTTCTGAAAGGTCTTTAATTTCTTGACTCCTCCTGCTTACAAGAGAGTACTTGATTGTTCTTTTCACCTTCCACACCCTCTGTCTTCTCCATATGCTTTAGCATGTATGTTCATGGTAATATTTCAAGCTGTATGCTCCTTATTTTATTGGACCTCTCAAGGTAACTTTCCTGTTCCTTCTAAACTTGTGTCACCTATGAAATAAACTGTTCCTGGAGCATAGTTCTTTGTTAACCAACTTTTAGACATATTCCCCATTCCCTTCTAGTCACATTAAGGTTGTATGTGGTGGGAGAGAAATAGGGGGCCCATGGGACGTTATTTCATAAAATATCTTGTACATTTTTTTTGCAACTTTACTAATAGATACATAGAATTTGCACATATAAACCAAATAACTAAGTAGAATATTGTATTCAGATATCTGTTTATCAGCGGGTTGCTTTTCCAGATTAGCTATGGTGACTTTCTGAATATAGGTATAGTTGGGAAAAAAGATGCTGTTTATTCTCGGATTTCTTGAGTCTCTCTCTGATATTTTAAACATAACATTTTTTATAACCAATTTGATGTAGGCTATTCTGAAATCCAAGAATCATGCTCAAACTTCCAGTGCTTTAGGAATTCTTTGAATTTTATACCTTTATTTGAACACATGTTATCAAAGTTTCTGAATCTTGCAAAGATAGCAGATAAGGAAATTAATGTATTAGTCAGTCAGTCCTGTAGATTACTCAGTTCAAGGAAGTCACATTCAACCAACATTTGTAAATTAAATATATATTTTTACTTCTGAGTAAAAATGAACATTCCATACATTTTGTGGAAATGTGATAACTGATGAGGAGTTCATGATTTCTTAATCTGTCATGCCCAACATACTGGATACAAAGAACACTCCAAAACCATGTCAGCAGACTGTGAGGCCACACCAACCTTATAAAGGATTGCTCCAACTTTATTTTTTAGAATTTTCTACTAGGATTTTTTTAGCAATGTGGCAAAATAATTTTTTCCTCATATTGCCTGGAACCACTGTTTTCCCTTTTTCAAATCAACAAACTCAAGCTTAACTCATTAAGCTATTTGTGATGAAATAAACACAAACCGCTTTCCTTCCTTTTGACCATACCTTTAACATTCTCCCTTGCATCCTCAGAATGTTTTTGATAACTATTTCTATATTTTGTCAGTGCAGAGTGTTAGGTTTATAGTCACCACCTGTTCTTATGCTTTTCTATCATGTTCCATGACATTCTCCTCATCTGCTAAATATGCCCCACGTCGTGCATGCACTACAAATAAGGCCTTATCTGGCAGATGGTTGTAAAAAAAAAAAAAAAAATTCACTCTGCTTTACTTCTTTGAAAGTAAAAGCAATTGGCACATCAAGCAGTAGTAACCAGTCCCCAGTCCAATATGTCAATTTAGTTTGTTTCGATCGAAAGAATGTAGTATAAGAGATCTTCCAGCAGGTTCTTTTAGCTTATCTACTGTTTTGTATACTCACTCAGGCTATAGAAACTAACACTATATCTACACTGTAGGCTTGCTATGTATTGTACCACATCATACAAACTCCCATATAATGCCATACAAAACCTTCAAATGGACAGGGGATCTATGTTAGTATGCGTATTCAGGTTTAGAGAAAGCATGTGCTAAGTGGTTATCTAGGCAAAACTGAATCAAACAGAAATAAGGAGCATATAGAGCCATAAGGGCCTTGGAAAATGATGCTGGCGAGCCAAAAATCACTTGTGAAGGGACAGAACAGTTTTCCCACCATACTTTAAGTAGTTTTTCAGTGCGACTCCAAATTATGCTAAGAGATGTGATATACGATTCCACCTATCTTGGCACCAAACCTCTGACACTTCAGCACTTGGCATGTGGTAATCAGCATGTGCAACTGAAGTTCACTCAGAGACTGGGTTGCATAGAGAAACAACTGTATGCTGCAGTGTAGACATTTTCTCTAGGCTGAATCCTGTTTCATCTTTATACACCTCAAGTGGCACTTACATAGCTTTTTTTGCATTTTTTTGGCACTTATGAAGCATTTAGTCCCCTGGCAGACATTACACTCAAGATGTGATTAACCTGTTAAATCGTATCCCAACCACACATTCATGCAATTAGTGGCATGATAAAACAGAAAATAAGTCAAAGTTATTATATGTAACCCAGGTATTCCAAAAATGAGTGCCCCCACACACCAATAGAGGGGAAAGCCATCAGGGCATATGTGCTGGGGTGGAAACTGCAGTCACTTGCAGTTCCTTCCCACCTATTGTGTCTCAATAGAGGAGGGACAGAAAGCAATGTCTTAACCAGATAAAAATTTAATATAAGTATATATAAAAAAAGGTAGTGAACTAAAGTGGTGTAGGTTGTAGCCATGTTGGTCTAAGGACATAAGCAGACAAAGTTCTTTGGGTGAATCTGATATCTTCTATTAAACCAATTTAAATATGATAAAAGCTTTGTTATCAGACACCCATGGGAATGGAGGGTGTTATTATATAACAAAATATGCAGGTTAAGTGAGTGGCCCCCAAACAAGTGTCTTTGCCTGTTCTGATCCCACCGTGTCTGGGGTGTTGCCATCTCTCTCACTGCATCGCCGCCCCTTCTGCGGGCCCCAAAAAACAGGGAGGGGGACCCACGCAGGCTGCTATGCCCTGGCCCACGGGAGTTTGGCAGCACAGGCTGCCTTGCCCCAGGTTATGGGGGCTCTGCCAAACTAGAAGTGCCATGGTGGGCATTTCCAGTTTCACTTTTCCTTTACAAGCCTACAGTCCCAGTTAATAGAGCATGCCAGACTGTAAGGTGCCAGATAACATAATTTTTACTGTAGTTGGAAAAAAATATTTTAACTAGCTTTCAGGTTTAAAAACCCTTTAATCAGGCTGAACTAAAATGAGTATTTACATGTTATAAATACTACAGATAATAAAAACAATAACTATATACACACCTAAATAGAAATAGGCAAGCATAATGGTCCCAAACTGTATGAACAGGTAAGTACAAGAATAAACGGCACTCTAAAATAGAAGGTGTAGTTAATAAGCACTCCAAAATGCACAGTGTGTAACAACCAATCAATAAACACTCCAAAATATGAGATGCAAGAGTTCTCTAGTGGTTCCCCTCCTGTAGGGTGTCTTTCTCCTGCCTCCTTATTGAGGCTACTTCCCCCGAGTGTCACTCCACAGTGGGAGATCCATTGCCCCACTGACCCACATGTCCCAAGGAGCTGGGTGGGGCAGTGTTCATAAACTCCCTTGCCTGGCTAATGTTTATCCAAAGGAGGGCTCCACCCAGGCCTCAGGTGTGGCTCACTCACATGTCCCAGTGGCTCAGTCCTTCTTAGGGAGAGCTGTGAGCCTGAGCCACTTTGTGCATACCCAGGGCTGTGCCACTCTGAATGCTGCTCCCCGTGCTTGGGAACCACTCCATTTCCAGGGCCTTTGTGGACCCACTGCAGAATGGGTCCCAGACCTCCCAGCCACTCCTTCTCCAGGCCCTTATGCACCTCAATGACTCACCCCATGGTAGCGCTGGCTCTCGTGCCTGGCCTCACGCTGTGGCTGGAGATCCAAACCACCTCACTGAGGCTCCCAGGATCTCAGTTCCTCATGAACCTTCATGCAGTGAGGCCTTCACCAAAGCCCGGCCTCATGCTGGGGTGGGAGACCTGAGCCACCTCACTGCGACTCCCATGGTCCCGGTCCCTGGCACAGCAGGGCCCCATGCCAGGATTGGAAACCCAAGCCACCTTACTTTTGGACCCTCTGTGCAGCTACACCTGCATAGCCTACCACTTCCACCCAGTGGCAGAATCTTTTGGTCTCTTCTGGGCAGCTGGATATGCCTACTGGACAGCTCTCCTAGCTGTTCTTGGTCCCAGGACTTCTTCCCTCTTCATCCCTTGCCATGTGCTCTGCATACAGCTGCTTATATCCCCTCCTGGAGCTCTGCCCCAGATTGAAAATGAACCAATTAGAGGCACTGCAACTGCAGTTCCCAATTCATCCCACTGCTACCCCCACTTTGGAGTAGGGGGGGGGGCCTGGTAAGCCTGCTACATATACAAAAAACTTTGTGGCTGGTTCCCACTACACCCTAATTTGAACATGTAGCCAGCACCAATCAGCTGAATGGCTCTCCCAGCCTCAAGAACACACCAGAGCCCTTCAAGATTCCAGTGCATTCTCAAGGCTGAGAGCACCAGTAAGCTGATCAGCACTCCCACACAAAGCCACAGCAGGCAACCAGCTTTTTACTTGCCAGTGCTGGAGCCCAGAATCATGATCCTGGGATCCCCCTTGCAGCAGCAATAGGGCACAACTGAGATCTGATCCTCAGTCCCACAATCAGACCTCTTGCCATGTACATGTGGCATGGCAAGAGGCATGACTGTTGGAATCCCATCAGACATTTAACTGAATATCTGTCAGTGGCCCTAGATTCTATTTCCACTCATACAACTACATTCATGCAAACCTTCTTCAGCATGCTCAGAAAATTGCACTATGGCTACATAAGCTGTGATCAGACATCTTTGAGCACACATGTAACTCCATATATGCACCCAAAACTTTAGTCTGAGAGAAACTGCAACTATGGGTTTTTTTAGCCAAAGAGGAACAGTTTTTATCCTCACACAGAGGAGAGAAAAATCATATTCTCTCTCTCATATAATAATATTAACCAGGGATCCTGGTTTTCTCCAAATAAAAAAAAAAATCCCCAATTTACCATTAAAAAAGTAACTCTAAATCCACATTTTTCCATGGTTTAAATGAAACACCACTAATATATAGGTAGATATATCTATAGTGTCATTTCATTTTAGCCATAGGAAAGTGTGGATTTGAGATTACTTTTATTAATTAAAAAGTGGGGATTTTTTTTAAGTCAGAGAAAACCAAGATCCCTGATTATTACAATATATTATATTCCTTATATTACTTCTCTTCAAATTGGGCGATTGTGACAGTACGCCTCAGGCCTGCCCTCAATATGGCCCCTGCACCTGTCTCTGGGCAACTGCCCACCTACTCTCCTGCCACGTCTTTGATATTAATTGGTTCATTAGCGGGAGGCTGCCCTTTCTACTCATACTGCCCCCTCCACTAGGAGGCACTGTCTGCAGCTTCTTCCTCCCCAATACTGCAGCCCAAGCCTCATGGATATCGCAGCCCCTTTCTCGTTCTCTCTGGGCCATCTCCAGTCTTGTCCCTCTCCTGGACCCTATGCACCCCCCACTGGGTTCCTCAATACGGCGCTCCCCACTCTGGGCTCGCCACGCCCACACTGGACCTCTAAATATGGCGTTCCCCTCCCTGGGCTTGCCTTGCCCCCACAGGGCTTCTTAGGACTCTGCCCCTGCCTAGGGCCTCAATACTGCCCTCTCCTTGGGGTTGTCTGTGACCAACCTGGGCTCCCAAAGGCTGCCTCCTTCCTGAGGCTGACCGTGCCCAACTTGGGCTCTCTGTCTGCGGCCCCCTGTCAGGAACTCCCAATGCCTGCACTTGGGCTACACAATATTGCCCCCTTCCTGGGGCTGACTGTGCCCTACTTGGGCTTCCAGTGTGGCCCCTCAGGCCTCTCAGTGTTGCCTTTCTTGGGCTCCTCACTCGTTGCCCCTCATGGGCTTCCCAAATAGCGCCCCTCTTGGAATTTCTCCATTCTGCCCCTCTTGGACTTCTCAATCGTTGCTCCCTTTCTCGGGCTTCAGTATTGCCCCCCTCCTGGGACTGACTATGCCCAACTGGGGCCTCCAAAAGAATGTGGACTCCCCATGCCTGCCCTTGGGCTTCTCATTAAAATAGCCCCCTACTTGGGACTGACTATGCCCAACTTGGGCCTCCAAAGGAATGCAGCCCCCTTTCAGGGACTCCCAATGCCTGCCCTTGGGCTTCTCAGTAAAATGGCCCCACTTCTAGGGCTCCTCAATGCTGCCCCCTTCCTGGGGCTCACTACACCCAACTTGGTCTTCTCAGTGCTGCCCTCCTTCCAGGGGCTTGCCAAGTCCAACTTGGACCCCCTTCTCAGAGCTGCCCCCTCTCTAGGTTAGCTCTGTTATGCCCAACTTGGCTTCCTTATCAAAAGCCCCCTCTCTGGGGCATTCTTATCAAATGCCTCCTCTCTGGGGCTGGGGTCTACACACCCCCGTGCTGCTATGCCCTCACTGGTGCCTATAAGAACACTGTGCCCCCACAGGTGCCAAATCACACCCCTTCCTGGGCGCTAGGGCCCCACACTACTGTGGGTTGCCCCAAGGCCTCCTCCACCCCTACAGCCTCGCCCAAACCACCGGTCATAATAACAACACAACACAAATACAAGCCTCTGGCTATAACATAAACATAACATTATCTGGCCATAATAGCATAAGCCTCCTGGCTCCAACTTAGCATCATTGCTCCAGCCTCCGGAACTCTCGTGAGCTGCTCTCACATTCTGTCTCTGGTAGCTCCTGCCCCTTCAGCTGCTGGCAGAGAACTGCCAGCCTGACTCTGGCTCTGGGCTTTATAGGAGCCAAGCCCTGCCCCCTTTTGTCAGCTGACTTTCTTTGGTTGCCCTGGCAACCTGCAGCTGTGCTGCCTAATCACTGCAAGGGCTCCCCCTCTGGCAGTTCTTCTTCTATGCAGGCACAGGGCAACCAGAGTGCCCTATGACAGTGATATATACACATATTTATATATACACACATTAATATGTATCTATATACCTCTGCATCAATATATACAAATATATACATGCATTTATATACTCATGGGCGTGGCTATAGCTATAGATATTAGGGATGTGCAGAATGGCAGCATTCTGTTTTGTCCAGCATTTTGACAGAACAGCGTTCCATTTCAATTCAAAATAGCTGATCCCTTCCATGGAAACAGTTCTGTTGTTTTGCCCCTAGACTATAATGAGGAAGGTTGAAACAGCTTATAACTTTGTCATTTCTGGCCTAATTTAGATGAAACTTGCAGGAATGGCAGCCCCTTTTAAGGGCATGAAGCCTGCTAAGTGTCAAGAAGACAGGTGCAGGAGATTCAGAGAAGCTGCACCCCAAAGTTTTGAAAGCTAAATTCATGTCACATGTATGTATTGAGCCACAGTGGGGTCAAAACTGCAGGCCCTGCTGAGGCCATGAAGCCTGTCAGCTGTCAAAGAGATAGGTGCAGGGGTTCTGGGTTCTGGGGCCCTGTACCTCCAGCTGCTGACAGGCAAAACTCATGACATAGGGGCTTGTGCAACTGTGTCTTCCTTGGGCCACAGGGGAGTGAAAACTGCAGGCCTGCTAGGCCCTGCTGCAGCCATGAAGCCTGCCATGGTACCTCACAGTTGTTTAATGAACTTATTCTCACAACACTCCTGTGAATTGGGAAGTGTAATTACTCCATTTTACAGGAGATTAGCTGAGGATTAGGGAGGCTAAGGAGCCTGACCAAGTTTGCTCTGGAAGAACTGTTTCAAAGCCATATCTCCTAAGACTTAGGCTCCAGCCACTCATAGATTGTAAGGCCGAAAGGGACCTTGGAAGATAATTGAGTCCAGCCCCCTGCACCAAGCAGGAAAGACAACTGGGGTCAGGTAACCCCAGCAAGGTGACTGTCTAGTCTCCTCTTGAAGATTTCCAGGGTAGGTGATTGTACCACCTCTGGAGGGAGCTTATTCCACTGTCTGGACATCCTAGTTGTGATGTAGTTTTTCCTAATGTTGAGCCTAAAATGAGCCTGAAATGATCTTCCAGAACTTTGTGACCATTACTCCTAGTTTTCCCCAAGGGTGCCCTCATGAACAGTTGTTCACTGAGACCCAATTGTACGCTTCTGATGTAGCAGAAAGTTGCTACCAAGTCCTCTCTCAGCCTTCTCTTTTTCAGGCTGAAGATATTAGACCCCGACTTCATGAGGCGCCCAACAACTAGGGAGACAAAGATCCAATCATTCATGATTCCTGTTACTCATTAACCAACGCAAGCAGGGAGCAAATGCTACTTGAACACATTGGTCACAACAGCTTTATTTAGAATGGAGACAGCTTCAGGCAAGCTCCCTCATAGACACCTAATCTATGAACATGGGGGGCAGCACTGAACAACAGTTTTTTCCACATTTAAACACTATGGTTTATACTCATTAACATTATTCCACCCTGTTCCTCCATCTGTTTCACCCATTTATCCTCCCCTCTCAAGTTCTGCCTCTGTTTACTGTTTTCATCATTAGCATGGAATTGCTAATGATTACTAATGGAATCATCATTAGCATGGAATTGCTAATATGCATTTCATTCATTTACAAGTCTTTTTGCTATGAGCACATGTCTAAGACCTTGACTCCTGCTTTTCAGTAAATGGGCAGACTTTGACCAAAACCTGGAAGCTTCTGGAGGCTTCTACACCAATCACCATTCACCTTTTGGCATATGTTCATCTCGGATTCTGTTACCAATTACATGTTGTTTTTCAAATTATGGTCTGTTTTTCTGTCCCATTTTGTACCATCTTCCACATTCCTAAAACATCACCTCATTCACAGCACACAGACTCACACATATTCACTTACTGTTATTTCCTCAGAAAATGGTTGACACAGTTAAGATGGCTATTTAGCATAAGCAAATGGCTGGCTTAGATATCATTCTGCTTTGTCATCAGCAGCTTTGCTAGGCTACAGGTCATGCCTTTATTCAGCTGCAAATCCAGTGCTCCCCAAGATCCAAATATTGTCACCCTAACAGAAGAGTCCCAGGTCCCTCTGCCTTTCCTCATATGGCTTGCCATGCAAGTCTCTGATCATATGGGTAGCCCTTCTCTGGACTCTCTCACGCTTTACCACATTCTTGTTAAAGTGCGGAGCCCACAACTGGACACAGTACTCCAGCTGCAGTCTCACCAATGCTGAGTAGAACTGGGTAGAGCAGGAGAATCACTTCTTTGCAATGGTTTTGCTAGAGATGCATCAATTGATGCATGCCAGCATATTGTTAGCCCTGCTGGCTACAGCATCGCACTGTTGGCTCAGTACTGTGGTCAATTATTACCCCCAGGTCTGTGGTGGAAAGTAATGAGCTATCTTCAGTCCTGCTGCCTGATGAGAAGCAGCAGTTGCACAAGCAGACATGACACAAGTTTTGCCTGTCAGCAGCTAGGGGTGCAGGGCCCCAGAACCCCTGCACCTATCTCCTAGACAGCTGTCAGGCTTTGTGGCCACAGCAGGGGCTAGCAGGCCTGCGGCTTTCACCCTGCTGTGCCTTAATACACACAGTGTCACCCATGTCATGAGTTTTGCTTGTCCACAGCTTGAGGTACTGTCTCCCCAAAACCCCTGAGCTATCTCCTTGAAACCTGATAGGCTTCATGCACTCAGAAGGGGCTACCTACCATTCCTGTGAGTTTCATCTAAATCAGGCCAGAAATGACAAAGTGATGGGGTGTTTCAACCTTCCCCATTATAACCTATGGGTGGAACATTGAAACAGCATTGAAAAGTTTAAAATTGCCTCGTTTTGTTTTGAGGGTGTTTCGACAATATCTATTTCATTTGAATTTTGCTGTTTCAACCTTGAAATGAGCAAAAAAACTGGCGGAGAAATTACGCACAGCCCTAATAGATATATCTCTCTCATAAGTACATAAAATATGTATACATGCATCACTCAAATCTAACAGGAAAATCAAGCTAATACCCTCTTCCTACTAGGAAGCAAGTCCACAGACCTGAACTACAACTGGGATAGCTAAGGAGCAAACCAGGAGACAGGAGAATACCAACAAACAATGATGAAAACAAGCTAAACGTTAACAGTGATAAGGCAAGAGGGATATCAAAAAAGGGAGTGTGGAAAAACAAGGGGAAAAGTTAAACACTTGGATAAAGATGTTAAATTTCACAGGGAAAGTTACAGCTACTACACAGAGTCCTTTCTTCACAGTTTTCCTGAGCCCTGCAAATCCTAGCTACTTCCCTGTGTATCAGCACAATGGAAGGAATTTTTTTTTTGCTTTAAAGGCAATGTTCTTTAATATACCCTTGCTTTTATTCAGACCATACACTGAAGTACCTATTCCAGACCTGTCAGAATTCAGATGTATATGAATCAATTTAATCTATATATAACGTCCAAGTCAAAGATTGAAAAAAAAAAATTAAATGCATGAGTTTAGAGAAATACCCTCCTTGGCTTTAACTGAAATCAAAATATATCTGTTCTGATAAAGAAAAATTATATTATTGGCTCTATTCAACATTTTGGCTAAAACAGAGACATAATTGGAATCAATGTTTAGATGTATTAATATAACACAATATTATGTATATTCTGAATATATATTTATATGTTTTCATGTGCTTGTGTTTTTTCTGAATACATATTATATGTATAGATGTATATACATTTATATGCGTGTGTGTGTTTTCAGAAAAAGCATAAGTGCATGAGATTATATACATATAAAAACAGAACACTGAAAAGGGAAAAAATTATCAAATGGAAGCAAAAAACTACTCTGACAAAAATGAACCAGGAAAAACAGATTTACTTGTTGATAATAACCAAAAAGTGAGTTTTTGGGTTTTACCTTTAACTGACAGTCATTGCAAAATGTTATACTGTACACAGGCTCCAATAAATATAAGGCTGAAGGTGCATCAGACCCAGAATTGACATAGTCTGTTGGTGGCAAGGACAATAGTAAACTGTTTTATCACCTTGAGCAGCCAGCACTACATATCGTTGTGACACGCTCTCATGCACTTATGCTTTTTCATATTCAGATACTGTATATCTGTCCTTTGAAGTACATTATTCATTTCATCATCCAACTTCAGATTCAGAGTCTTAAAGATACTTCAGGCAAAGGGTGTCCTTTCAGTTGATCTATTTGTTGTTGCAGTAGCAGTACATTTTCTATGCATAATCCATTACTTTAGGGCTAAGAGAACAGTACAAATAAAAAAGTGTACATTCAGTAAGATCCTCATAAACCCATCCAGCTGCATCACAAGCAGCCTTTATGGACCTCAAAGACAACTTTAAATTCATCAAATCCTTAATACTGTTGCACATTTTTAACTGACTTATTTAATGTGAGTGAGTGCTCTAACATTGCTGAGCAGCTTCTGAAGAGCAGCTGCTGAGCTCATAGCAACTATTTTGTGCAAATGGTTGGTTTGTCTAATGTTTTTGAGCACAGCTCTTTCCTTTGATGCACTAGCTTAATAATCACTTACAATAGCTATTTCAGGTTACACACTGACAAGTAATCCAAGAGATAAGATGTGCCTCATGGTTTATCTTTCATTATACAAACCACACAGATGAAAGCTGGGGGTGGGGAGGGGACAAGAATACACAAGTTCCTGGACTTAAGACACTTTCTTGAAAGCATTACCTTGAAAAAAATATCATCCTGGGATCCCAAAAAGGTGTTATTTTCTGGATACTCCATTTAAAGTTTAAGCTAAAGCTTATACAGCTGCATGTCAACCAATGAAACAGCTATGAAGTGTTTCATCCCTGAACTGCTTTTCTGAAAGACAGCAGCAAAGACTTCTGCTAAAACCCAAAAAGGCCTTTATAATCTAATGTATACCAGCATTAACCTTAAGGGTAATTTAAAACTGGTCCCTCAAAACATTTTTTGACTTCTCAGCAACAGTTCTAGTAAGTGTTGTTTTAGTGATTATTTCTATTCACATAATTATTTCTAACCCAGTTTCTCTGTATTTAGCCTCAGTTCTTTTAAGCATACTACATTTGGCAAAATGCACAATAAGTATCTGGAGCAGTTGTAGTCTTTAATGTTAAGCTGGACTAAATATTCATAATTAATTTTTTATCATACTTTGTCTGTTTGAGTTATAAAAAGCAGCAGCACTTTTTCAAACAAGCACTCAATTTTTCAAGGAATGCATGAGCAAATTCACTCCACACTATTTGGATGTTGCTACGGTCCTCTGCAAGATTTTACTTTTACTGTAGGATTAATATGCCACATATGTAGCCAATTTATACTATAAAATGGCAAATCAGCCACAAAGATGCTATAAATATAATAAACAATCAATCATTGTTGACATTGGGAGACAGGCAGCTTTGGCCTATTTTGAGACCCTGAGCTGCCCAGTCCCCATGCCAACAATCAGCTGACTGTTGGCATAGGGACTGGGGCAGCCAGAACCAGGTCAGGGAGGCCTGAGGGTTTGCCAGTGGACTCCCTCCTGCTCAGCAAGTTCAAAGCCAGGTGTCTAGCAGCCTCACATGCAGTTTAAACCACAAGGGTCCAGTTGTGTGAGACAGTTTTAAATGGTTTAAGTCTTCTGAAACATTTCAGAAGTATTCCTGATAATCAAGTATTATTTTGAGCCAGTTCTCTGTGAACAAGTCCAATGTTCTGTGCAAACATTAAGCTTGCCCTGCCTAGTGTCTGCTTGGTCCTCCTGGCATCCCACGCTGTGCTGATTCTCACCCCAACTTGGAAACTGACTGTTCTGGTAGGTAGCCAGAACTCTACTGCCCCAAACTGGAGCTCTGGCGGCATTTTTAAAGCTCTGGCTCCACCACTTTTAAAAAGCTACTCTATTCCTTTCCTTGGATGGCAAGTGACCAGGATTCCATGCATCCCAAGTTTATCTGAGGTGGGAGGTGGCCAGGTTGGTGGGCTACTGGGATCTCTGCTTCTGTGTGCCTGCGGGGCTAGGAGCTCCAGGGGGCTGTGCAATCACTCCATATCCACCAAAAGAAGGACATTGATCAGATCTTTAAAAGGAGTCCCCAGACACATACAAGCAGTGGTGCAAGCAGCATCCCCCCAACCTGAACACCTCCCACGTCTACCCACCACCCCAGATAATCTTTGGATACATAAAACCTTGGAAAATTGCCACCAATGGAAGGAGGCTATCTGGGTCTTCAGAAGTGGCAGAGACCTGTCACCTGAGCCTGCAAGCATACAAAAGGCCACCCACCCATATTTCACCTGGCCACCCCTCCACCCCCAAATCAGACTGGGAGCACCAAACCCTGGTCAGTTTCCAGGAATTAAAGTAAATTGATGAGTGGCTTGGGGAAAAGTGTTCTCTAAGAGTTATGAAAGCTCTAGAACACTCAGCAACCTGGAACCCAAGAGCAGATGTCCAGACAGCTGTTCCATCCCTACATACACACCTGGGTACTTGCAGTTAGGATATCATCACAGAGATTTCAGTCAAGTGCAGGAATTGGTCTTTATCAAATTCAGTGTTAATAAGAAAGAAGGAGGGGTATAAAATTGCAATTGGGCTGAGAAATCACTACCACCCCTGTTGGCAGTTCGAGGGCGCTGTAACGTATAAAAGGTGATGGTTCTGCTTGGAATCCTAGCAGTGTACAGGTAGACCAGTCGCTTTCTTGGAATGGTTTAAGTGTCATGTCTGTCCACAGTTCCTGAACATCTAGATTAACTCTAGAGTGAAGACATACCATAAGTGACACACTCAGAGCAATAGAGCAGGATCAAAAGTCAAAATTTGATCCAATTGAAGTTCTTCCCAGTCTAACCTCTCAAGACCCAATTTTACTTTACAGAATTAAGTGATAAAGCAGAGCATAATCTGAACTTCTGTTTCCTTGTTTATATAAAGGAATCAGTTTTTCAACCATTTAAGGCAAGTATACTATCTCTAATTTATAGATTAGTGTGGAAAGGCACAACTGGTGCCTGCCACTTTAAGAGCAGAGCCAAGCAGCCAGCAGGTGCTTGATTGCGGTGGCCATTTTAGATCTCCGGCTACCTATATAAATAGAGCAGTTTACTACTGGCAGGCCAAGCAGTAATATCACCTGGCTGCAAGGCTGCATGTAACATCATGAAGGTAAGAGCAGGAGCTGTAAAGGATGGTTTGGAGGCTCCTGGTCCAGGGCATGACCTAAAACTGCACCTTGCCAGGAGCAAGCAGCCTGGTGGGGCTCTCAGTGGTGCAGGAGCCCCCAGGAAATGTCAGGCCAGTTACCATCCTGGTGAAAGATGAGTAGGAGTTCCTTAACCCTAGCCCTCATCTTCGGGTGGGTCATGTAGCATTGAAGGTAGTTTGGGCCAGGCATGGCTGTGGCCACCTGAGTCCTGGGGGGTGTAGGACCCTGAGGAAAGGTATCTGGGCCAGGCATGGCTACAGCCACCAAGGAGGGAAGCTGCATGGCCCCAGTGAGGGGACTACCCCAGTGAGGGGGGGCAGAAAGGAGGACCCCCAGTGAGGGGGGGCAGAAAGGAGGACCCCCAGTGAGGAGGAAAAACCAGAAGGCTGGGAATGCAGTATGCATTAGTGTATAGTGTTGCCCTGGAAGAGACCAAGGCACACTTAGGCCTGGTCAGGTAACTGACTGGCCACTACCCCAGTGCGGGTTGTGGGAGAGGCCCAAAAGATGGTACATCTGCCACCCAAGGTATAAGCTAACTAAAGCCTATGGCCTAAGGGGCCCGCTCCTAGAGGGAGCAAGGCCATACAAGTCGTTGAGTCATGAAAGAGACCGTTTGAGAGGAGGTGGAGTGTGAGAGAAGGGTGCTATGAATGTGTGTATCTTTGAGGCCGGACAACGAGGCCTAAGCTTGGTCCAACTATTGGCTAGGAGCATTGTGTCATCTGGATGCCACCTGTGAGGCGTGGGCTGCCATGTAGGAGAGGAACGGAGCTGCAGATAGTGCCCCCTGGCATTGGGGCAAGAATGGGCAGCGTCCCGCCTTAATTAACAACAAGGCATAGCAGGAAACACAAGTGGATGGCGTGCCCAAAGGCAGATGGGGAACCTCGCACTGTGGCTAGTTGGGGAGTCCCACATTGCCACAATTAGGAACATGTGACAGACAATTTAAAACATAGTAGAAGTTAGAGTATAGAGGCTTGGAGGAAACTATATCACTTCCTCTTCCAAGTGAACATTTAAATAAACTCAACTTTTTATATTTACACAGTTGAACATTTCAAATGAAGCTGTCAGGATTTTCTTTCTCTGATAGAAAGGGAAAAAATCTTTCCAAATATTTAAATTCTCATGTAAATATCTGAGTTCACTAATTAGTGAACCTGTGAAACATGTAGCATGTCTTTTTTTGGTAAAAGCTCAACAACTAGAGCAATATCTAGCATTGTGTGAGATATGCAGAATTCAGCTGCAGCTTTAAAAGGAACACCTCTGCTCCATTTTCCTCAAACAATAAAGTAACAAAATAAGCATGTTAATTATCCAGGAGATGATAGGAAAAGGTGCTTTTTATACCAATCTTTGCACTCAGAAAGGCCTCACTCACTTCAGTGAGGTTCATCCCAAGTGCATGCAAGATTTATGGTTGTATATTTGTCTACTCTATACTTCTATGACAGGTACATTATATTCCACAAAATAAGTTTAATTATATACATACATAGTACTATTAATATATACATGGAAAAACAACAAAATATTCAACCATTGGATTGAAGTATATTTTTGGTTATAAAACACAAACAAAAAGGAAATTACAAAACCAAAAAGACTGCTACATGGATAAAAGATCCACACAAAATTAAAATATAATTTCCAACTATTATTAAGTTTATTCCTTTCTGGTTCCATTGGCAATCCCTGAGTCATGTTCAGATCTGACTAACACTTTCTAACCACTAGTAAGGAAAATTCTATGTATGTATATTTGTATGAATTTTGGTGCAGCTACATATGCACTGGACTGCACAGTTGTTACTGTGCTGTCATGTAGAACTTGCTTAACAAATACTAGATGACTGCACAGTAACTGACACCACACAGGTCATTGCTGACACTACTGCATGGTAACTTGTTGCTACCACGCAGTAGCATTGGGTTCACAGTTCATGCCCACTAATGATGCATCACTGTAGCAATAAGCTATGGCAATGTAGCATCCTGTGCAGACGTGCCCAAAGTGTATGTATTTTATTTATATGCTGCCCTTAGCAACAAAGACCCAGGACTGCTTACAGCAAGAGACAGAATAGCATTTTAAAAGTAAAGGGAGCATTTCATTAAATATGAAATGAGAAAACACTAAACAATATCCTAGCTTAGCCTTGCTTGTTAAATGCCTGCCCAAATAAGTCTATAAATTCCAGACACATGACCAGACCATTTAGGACAAGGTCAAAACTAGCACATTGAATTGTCCCTGGAAAACTAGTGGAAGACAGCATGGACTTTGGAACACTTAATTTAAGTGCTCCTGGGGGGTCCCCTCCCCCCAAGAAGGCAAGCCTGTCTTTGTGCTACATTCAAGAGATATTCAAGATACTTATGGTATTTTCTTCTTTTGACAGGAATAAGAAAGCACAGTTATGATACGCACATTAAAATATCTAGGTGAAATTTTGCAATAATTATCTGAATGTAATAGATGTAAATGTAACTGTAGATTTGGCTTCTTCATGGCTGATATGAAAGCCCCTAAGGTTAATAAGTCTTTCCACCCGTCTTCAGCTGGCTTTGAATCAGCTTCTTAAAGTCCTTCAGTCTTCTGGTTTTATTAAAGCCAAATATGACCATTTCTACATGTTTTCCAAATATTTTTCCTACACTTTATCCAAAACATTTTAGCTAATTTTATCTTAAGAAAATAGATCATTTAAGGAGAATTTCAGGATTTCCCTATCACAAACTCAGTGCTTTGCAAGAGTAACAAACCTATTCCCTGTATTTATAACATATTAGCCTGAGGGATTTAAAAGTTTTACATACCTCTGATACAATAAGGAATTTTTTTTTTCCAGTGGGGAATAATATACAGTAGTACAAACTATTCTGCAATGTCTCATATTACATGAAATTGGCAATGAGTGTAAACTTACTAATCAAAAGTAGTGATAAACCTTGTTGTCTAGGAGTGTGATTCATGAAGCTGCATGACAAAATCCTCTGGCTTAAATCTAGCAACCCTATGATCAAGTTTTCTATCTCATGTCAGCATTTTGTGACACTTTAAGTGTTCTTTTTTTCTAATCAAATATTTTAGTTTTCCTGACAGCAGGCAGTGCCAAAAAAAGAGTTTCACTTGCTAAAGCTCTGGCTTGTGTGTACCTCAGATGCACATTCTTACCTGTAAGTTCTAACCTATAAATTACAATAGTTTTATATAACTGAATTTACACTAAAAGTTTACAGCCTGAAAGTCAAGGCTGCACATTGAAAATTGTGAATTTTCTTCAATAGCATGTACTTAGCGTTCTTATTATTGTACCATCAATTTTCAAGTCCTGC
Organism: Caiman crocodilus; assembly: GCA_030014935.1. Taxonomy (NCBI): domain Eukaryota; kingdom Metazoa; phylum Chordata; order Crocodylia; family Alligatoridae; genus Caiman; species Caiman crocodilus. The sequence continues at coordinate 56,962,186 of JAGPOW010001338.1, forward strand.
GGTCCAGTTCAACATGATACCCATAAGCAGTTCAATATTTCTTCTTAGTAAGTTATGAGTCCTTTCATTAGTCACTTTAAAATATAGCAGAGATTAATATTTGGTACAGCAAATGCAATAGCCACCACAAAAAATGGAAAAGGAGTAAAATGGTGGGAAAATGGCACAAGGAGCATTAGTTCCTTGTTTTTCATGCTGTGTCACTACTTGCTTTTAATCAGTTTGCCAAATAAACCTTACACTACAGGAAGCATGAGATCATAGGAGCAAAAGGTGGAAGAATTCAGTTAGTGGTTCACTGCAGGTTGAGGACATCAAGGAGAATAAATTTTACAGATGGCTGGTAAGGGAAAATAAAACTCAAAAAATGGTGAATAGACTATGTAGTACCAATTCCCAGTCAGTCAGAAGGATGATTTGTTTTTTCAGTGCCATACATCTGGAATTGTTTTATTTTCCCAGCTTTTCATCCACTTTATCCTTCCCCTATCCCTCATTCCTTATTTGTACCTAATCATGCTGTCAGTCTGGCAATGCCCACCAGCTTGCTCCTGGGCTGAATCAGTTAAAATAGTATCACATCATACCTTGTCAAAAGGAAGTAAAGTGTTAAGAGCCAAGTATTTATACCAGGATTAGAGAAGACTAGCAGGCCGGTGGGAGAATGGGAAACTATGGGGGACACGTGATCCAAATAGATAATCCAGGCCTGAAGATTTGACATTACAAACTGGGCTTGGGACAGAAGCTACACATAAACTGGTTTAAGTGATCAGAAACTGGTTTAAGCCTCTAACAGAATAGAAGTTCAATGATCACAAAACAGTTTCAAACTAGCAGAAAATGGTTTAACATAAACCTGACTGAGTGAAGTATCAGAATGAATTGATTTGGGTCAACCAGTTTATGAAACTTCTGCCCCAAACCTCTTCCTGGTTCAAGTTAAATCAGTCCCACAGCATCTCAGCATGCTTTCCAGCCTTGGGCTGACCTGTGCCATCTGGTCCAGAGAGCTTCTAGCTGGATAGTTTCAACATCCAACTAGAAGCTCCCAGCCCTGGAATTAGTGTAAAACTGGTATGCGATCCTGTGCAAGTCACCTCTAAGGGACTGTGAAAGGATTTTCCCTATATACTAAGATTAGTTGGGGATCTGTGTTTTTTATTTTATTAAGCCTTCCTCATAGATGAATTGGGGGGACTCATGCAGTAGAACATCTCATTTCTGAATCTCAGTCAGGCTCAGGCAGCTCTGAGCACACACAAAGTATCAACTCTAAATGTGTGAAAAATTAACAGCCAAAGACTAACAGGTAATTTTGGAGTATACCTAGAGTTTGAGTGGAATGCTGTGAAATCACAGTTGTGGATCTGACACCCAAATTGTGTGAAAGGTCCACTTTAGGTACCTACATTTTTTAATGGATCTACCCACACAGACCTCCATGATACGTGACTGACTTTAGAAAGGTTCACGGCAGATGCTAGGATTTTCCAGATGCAGAGCACTTGGATGGATCTTCAAACATTCTGCATTTTCATAGCTTTATTAACAGTTTACATTATCAGAGGATTCCACTGTTTGGCATATGTAGCCATTGCTCAGTTACATTTCTCAGGTGAGAGAATATAGTCATCCAATTCTCAGCATGCTACTTACCATAAAGATTAGTCCCAAAACAATCCTAAAATACTAGGTTACATTTTCTAAGTTTCCTATTTGCCTCTATCCCTCTCTTAAGTATTTTTTTAGCGCACTAACTGGAAAATTTCTTGTCCACTGTAGTTTTAAGATGCTGGCTTATGGTAGTCTTTGTCCTGAAGAGCTGGGTAAAGTGTATGCTCTGATTAAGACCTTGTTGAGATACCACTTGCTCCCTAATGCTATGCATTTTTTATAAGCACAGACTTTTTTTTTTTTTTTAATGGCCATGAGCACAACAGCCAGGAAATGTATTTTTAAGAATGCGGTAAAATATTAAGTGAAAAATTAAATTTAAAAATCAAATTAGAAATAATTCTGTATCAATGCCCTACAGAACAATTAGTGTGCTTTTAAAGAAATATGGGCAGCTGTATTTCTTGAAAGGCTGACATGTGTTTCCTCAGAGGTATTTCTACTGCACAAGGGCAGTGATTAGATGCCACTTAAACAAAAACTAATGGATGCATCTATATCAAGTAGATTACCATTAATACTTTTAGTTTTACGCAAAAAACAGAATAAATATCTAGAGATTCATAATTTTCTCTAGTGCATAAAGCTGTGCAAGTGGTATGCTACAAAACTGATTTATTGAAAAAAGCAACTACTGCACCTACCAACATGAAGAATCTTGGAAATTTTAGTAAAGAGATTATATATTATTGTGAATTTTTGCCCACATGCAGACACATCCCCTCTTGTTAGATCTATAAAACCTACCTTAAGAACAGTAAGACTGCAAAAGATCATGGAATGCCAAAAGTAATAGGACATTATCAACCCAAAATGCACATTTCAATCTGCAAGTGTTATTTATGCGTTCTCATCGTGACCCCTTTCCAGGGTACCTACCAGGTCCCCTCACTGGGACCACTCAAGAACTCTGGCCCCTCCGGGCCAGTTGGGGACTTCACTTCCAGTCCCCCATGCTTGTCTTCTGCCAAGGTCTTTTGTCCCAACTCTGGGTGTCTAGTCAACCAGTCAGCTCCAGCACACTCTTATAAAGCATGTCCATGCAGATGCAGGAGCTGTTTGCAGCCCATCTCAGTTCAGCTGCTGTTTTTTCCTTTTGATCTTTTGCTGCTGTTGCTCAGCCCGCTGTGGTTTCACTTTTGCTGCATTCGGCTTCTGGCGCGGCATCCCAACACCTCCTCGTCTCATTTGGTAAGTCTTTTCCACAGTCCTGTAGATTTTACTTCGGAAGAAATGTATTTCCATAATTCTATTGGTATTTGTGCTTTAACATTCTTCCATTGTTATGGAGAACAGTGATAAGTGTGCTCTAGAAAAATAATTTCATAAAACTCAACTTTTTTGCTAATAATGGTAGTATTTGCTCCTCTCCACATGATTTTTTCAATCAGTACAATTCACATTTAACTTTTTGGTGATAAAACTATGGTAAAATGTTTTATGTCATATACAAAGGTAGAGGCAAGTGATAGATTTTGGCAGAGCTGGGAATACAATGAACATATCAAACACTGGCTATACCACTCTGCCCAATAACTCATTTTTCCTCTGTCTTTTTCTAACTTTTCAAATTCTGGAGAAGCATTTGAAAACCACCATTTTTTTCAAAGATCCTTCTATAGAAATATTAACTCTCTCGCACCAAATTGTGATTTTTTTTTTTCCCCAAAATTACATTTCCCCAGCACAATTCAGATTCAGTCCTAGTCTATTAACAGATTTTTCCATGCAGCTCGTAACCTCAGGCGAGTCGGAGAAGAGAATGCTTAAATCCTATGGGTACTGTTAAAATTCTATGCTATATAAAAGTTGTAGCTTCAGTTCCATCTTTTAAAAAAAATGGAACTTTGGTCCTAACTCACTTTGGGCACTTTATAAAAATATAGCAATAGAAAATATCAGATTACATTTTCTAGCAACAGAAAATATATTACACTGTAAGCAGTTTCCTTTTCCTGCTGGCTTCTGCAGGGAGCTTGCTATTCTATAGATACCCTCAGTCTCTGCTCCCAGCTAAAATACAGGCTTTAACCCAGAAACAAGCAGACAAATAAGCAACCAAAGCCAAATCCTTATTCCCCATCCTGGGCACTAGAAGAGGAACCCTTTTAGCTCTGGCCCACAGCATAGCAGCCTGGCCCATCACTGTAGCATGCTAGTCTCCTCACAGCTGTCTTCCTTCCCAGCACAGTTCACTCCTTTCTGCCCTTTCCTCTGAGTCTTAAACTTCAATTAAAATACTCCCTTATTAGCAGAATCCCCTACAGTTGCAGATCCTTTACAGAGCTGACTGCCCCAAGGAGGCAGGCTACTTTGTGACACATGCCAAATATAGAAAAGATATTTGAACTTTTTAGAGATCTATGGGGGTACTTTTTACCTCAAGATTTTTGTGACCTGGGTTTTGAAGTGCTAAACAGTTGCAGTCAATGGGAATGGTTACTGTTCACCACCTCTGTTAATCAGACTAGTATAAAAATTCAGCCATCCCAGCTAACATGTGGAGGGATATGAAAAATATTCTATACATTTTTAAATGTTATTGCCATATATAGGTGATGTAGGGCTTGGGTCCACTGCACAATGACATCTTTTTCCCCTCTATTAGTGGGCAAAGAAGATATGAAAAATGACCTCCCCTGCCCCACCCTGATATTATATTCTTTCCTGCCATGTCTTTGATGTTTCTGGGAAAAATTTAGCAGAAGGTTCTTACAAAATGGGGGGGAAACACTGTTCTGGACCACCCAACTGGATAGATTTTTAATGGGGCTCCTCTGTCTCCTACATCCCAACCCAATCACATTTGAGTCCATGAACCAGTACAAAAAAATAAAAACTGTTAAATAAAAATAACGAGAAACTCCCTCAGACAAAAGGAAAAAAAATTATCCATTACCTGCAGGTTGCATAGGCTGTCCCTAGGGTTCAGTCCATATCTTCAAGAGGGCTGAACATTCTCACTCTTCCCTGTTCCTCTCTCCCCCACCTTCTTTGGGAGACGGGATACATTTTGCCTGGATCCCATGGCTCCAGCTTCTGCTGCCATGCTTGCTTTGTCACAGATCCTCCAATCTCCTTACACCTCCTCCCCATCACCTGTATCTTGCCTTATCCTCAGTTGATCAACATCGGGAGGAGAGCTCCCCTGCTTTCCTGGCTTCCAAGTGCTGGGTTTTTCCCTGGTGCATTCCCTGATGCTAAGAAGTACTCAGCATGGTGCATTGTGGGCCAACCTGGAGCCAAACACTCACTCTGGAAATATGGCTTCCTGCCACACTTGCCAACAGTGATCCTCCACTCTCCTGAGGTAAGTACAGAAGGGGTCACCCTGTTTCTCAGATATTCTCCCCCCTCTGCTCTCATTTTGACACTTATCTAAAGCAATCCATCTACTTTTTAGCTTTATCATTTGCCTATCAAATCAGCACCATTAAAAAGGGAAATGACATTATCAGCTTTTTTGGCTGCTAGAGCCAATCATTTTTAACAATAATTAAGCCTTCTAGTCATAGCCCTGAACACATGGGTTCCCTCTCCCCTGGATCCATGGGTTCCCTTGGGAAACAGCAAGTTTCCTCTTGCAGGAGGGCAGCATTCTAGCCTACAAGAGATCCTACATGCACCTGCTGGGAGCAAGATGCAGAGGGTTCCACATGCATTTGCACAGCCATACATACACGTAGCCAAGAACAGAGCTGGGCAGCATAGAAAGCAGCTCCTTATAGGTAAGTGTCACAGCACGGAATCCCCAGGGATGGCTGTGGTGGACCTATGGCTCTGTAATTGCCTGCTCCACCCTGCAGGTGCTTCCTAATCTTACCTGCCACATCTTGTTGGTTGAAATAATAAGGTGGGAGGCTGCCCACAAGTTTGTGTGGTCATAGTCCTGCTGAACTCCACTAGATCCTGCTGATCTTGGATCCCTTGCCAGGTCTCACTCAAAGTCAGTGCCTCTCAAGATGCCCTAAGCCTTAGGGGCTAGATGCATAGCCCAAAACTACCCCTTTACCACACCCCATGCCTCACAGATTATACTTAAATATTGTCCCTTTTTTATGAGTCCGCAGTCTAGCTCAACCTCCTGTTGTCACTGGGCCCTTGGCCCCAGTAGCAGTGCCCAATGGTGCTGGGGCCCCTCTACCCCATGCAGCGGCACCCTCACTGGCACTGGGCTCCCTGCAGCCCTGTAGCACCACCCTCCTCCCCAAATAGCCTCATCCTGGTCCACCAGATTCAAATAACAACATAAATACAAGCCCCTGGTCTATATTATAACAACAACAACAACAACATTCAAGGTCACACTCTGCCTCTTTAAGGAGGCAAGACTGTCTCTCAACAATGTGTGCCTCCAAGGCCCAGATACTTTGGAGCTCCTAGAGCCCATTAGTCTTATCAGCAGCAGAACAGGCAACCAAACAGTTCTGAGTAGCATTTCTGCAAGAGCTCTTTCCCCCGGTTGCTGGCAGAGAACTAACCCCATAACAGCACCAGCCCTGGGGCTTATAAGTGCCCAGGGCCCTGTTTCCTTCCAGTCAGCTGACCAGGTGCAGGTGCCAGCTAATACCCGGATTAGTCTGCTGCCAAGGCAATCTTCCCCTGTGCAGTCCTGCCTAGCTCTCAGAGCTCCCTGGCTAAGCTGCCTCTGCTCTTGAAGGAGCAGGCATACCTTAGTGTCCTACAACAGTAAGTCTATAGAGGGCAAGGGGTATGTGGGATGGAAGAGGCATGGGGATGTAGGTCAAGGTCCCCACAGTGAGGGATGGAGTCAGGGGCAGCGGCTGGGGCTGGGGGTACCGCCCAGCTAGCATGATGCATTGGACCTGGGGCTAGGGGGTGGCTCTCTGCCTCTACATGCAACCCTCAAGGGAGATTTGGGAGACGTGCCTCCCCCTGGTGTGTATGCAGGGTGGATTCAGGCTTCTCTCTGTGGACTCAAGGCTCTTCACTATGCTGCCTTTCCCTTGGGAGCCCCATGCCGGCTGCACACTCGCTACCCACCCAGCAGCAGTGGAGGTGGCAAGTTGAGCCCCTTACTGCTAGATGGACAAGGGGCAAGCAGCCAGGATAGATCTCCTAGGGCAAAGGCAGCAAAGCAAAGAGCCCCGAGCCCACATACCACATCCATATTTGCCCTAATTGGCTCTGCTCCATTTAAAAGTGTCCCTGTGCTTTAAAATGGTGTAGGCAATGCTTAAACTGAAACTCATTGGATGCCCACCATGGCCATTTTAAAGTGGATGCTGATATATGTAACTCAGGAGGCTGCTGGAGTGTGCCAAAAAAAAAAAGGTTTATTTATGTAACTGTGTTATCAGATCAGCATTGGCCAATACAGTTAGCTAATAATCAGCTATCAGTATTGGTTAAGAAAATCTTTATTGGCAAAACCCTAATATATTCCATAAGAAACTGTGGAATATTAATCTTGGAATACACTACAAATAATGAAACAGCTACATAACTACCTTATGGTTTGGTTCCTCAGAAAGAAAGAAGGTTTTTCATACCAAGTTATCCCACATGCCATACACAAAGACACATACATGTATACTGCAATTTGGTAATGACAGTCGGCTGTGGCTTACAGTGCAAGTGGACAGTCAGTGATTCTGATTTGTAACAAAGCACTAAGTAGGAACAGAATAAGTACTAAGTAGCAGCTAGGATATGTGAAATGCAAAAATGTAATCATCTTCTGCTCTGTAAGGGGAATGAAGATTTACCATTTAAGTTAGCAATGCTAAAACTCTTAGATTTCCAATATTGAAGAAAGAAGGCCCTCAAACAGTGGAAAATAAGGATGAGGGTGCATGTTGGTACCTAGTTGTTAGTTGTCTAATAAAATGTAGGTAGTAATTTCTCCCAAATATTTTTAATAGTATAGCTTTCCCTATGCATAGTATCATGTCCAGGAAAGGATCCCATACCTATTATAGCAAAATCAGAGAGCTATTTTCAGCTGGATTTCTGAAACTGAAAAGAAAATTAGATGCATGTGAAAAGCATTGAAAAAGTGAGCAGATAATGGTAGAATGAATCTTGCACGGAATATACGCAAATGTTTCTTTCGGCAAATGTTCTAAAAACCTTTTCGATTTTTCAGCAAACAGCAAAAGTGCTACTTTGCTTTCTCACAAATCATCCTGGAAAAAGTACATAAGAAAGTCTGTGCTGTGAAGGGAGTAAGACATAAGTTCCTTATGTTCATTCAACATGTTCTTAGAGAATAGAAAGCTCCTTGCCCAGATAAATCCAGTCTTGACTCAGCTATTTTGTGTGAAACACACAAAGAGAATATATCCTAATTACTTTAGCTATTATGAGAATCCGAATAAAGGAATATAGCGTTCTTTGTTTTGCACTTTACAGAATGTGAATATAAATCATCAACTCATTAGTTAAATTGTTTTACATTACACTGTATCCCTTCAAAGCTAATTCTTAGTCTGCACATCCAACTACAAGCACCATATGAGGTAACAAACAGACATTGAGATTTTAAAATTAGATTGTCAATGACTAGAATCAATATGAAAATTAGAAAGTCTCTTTACTCAGCCAATCCACATTCTCTTGCCAGAAGTTTGTAGGCCAACCAATGTCTCAAATTGGATTGTGTTTAAATTGGATCTATTAAATTGGATTTTAAGGAAACCCAAAAAAGACAGGCCTTAATTGGCTTAAGCTGGATCATTTTAATTTTGTTGCTTAAAGCTAAAACACTGTTTCTTAAAAGAGGAAACATTAGATGTCTTGTAATTGCATTGTGCTGTCACTTGAAATGTAAACTAATTGGATAATGTAATACATTTAACTATTACTTTTTAAAGTTGGCACAAATTAAACAATATTTCAAAATTCATAATGGAAGGCTGTCTATTTCAGATCCTGCTTTCACCCCCCCCCAATATTGTAATTGAAACGATATTTATTATCAAAGCTCCAAAAATACAAGCCGCCACTTTTTTGCAACGTTAAAGTTCCCCAAATCCTTGTGTGTCACGGACCTGACAAATGCATTTTTAAAATCAATAAAAAAATGAAAGAGGCAGCGATAAAGAAGAAAGAATAAAAGCCATCTATTATGTCAATTGAAAGCATTTCAAAGGATCCAAAGAAGTCATTTTGGACACTTTTGGAAATGCCAATAGTGAGAAATATTGCACAGTAAACAGAAAAAAAAGCTCAAACCATACATGTTGGGGAAGTAAGGGAAAACCCTCAGATTTCAGGATTTAAAGATTAGAGCATGTGTTGGTTCTTATAGCAAGGATTTCTGTGGGTGTTATCTTTGATTGGACCAACTGTATAATTGGGAGGTACACAGGCAAGTTTTCAGGTACCACAAAACCCTTCCCCAGGTACCTATGGAAGGGTATGGTGGTTCCCAAAAGCTTGTCTATATCTCTTCTAACTATACAGTTGACCCAATTAAACATCACCCACAAAAATCCTTGCCTTTCACATTTCTCTGGGACCATCGGGCACTTTTACACATGCTCCAATGCATTCTGATCAGAAAGTGTCAGAGAAGATTTGATTAATCAAGTCTGCTGGATCAATCTAATCAGAATACTTCCATGTGCTGCAGCATCTCATGTATTTGGTGTTCCCACATTTCAAAATGCCAGCGGAACTAGGTAACTAACCCTTGTTTGACCTTATACCTTACTCCCTTCACAGCACTGACTTTCTTACGTGCATTTTCCAGGATGATCTGTGAGAAAGCAAAAGTGCTATTTTGCTGTTTGCTGAAAGTTTGAAAAAGTTCTTAGAAACATTTGCCAAAAGAAACATCCATGTATTTCCTGCGTGCAATTCATTCTACCATCATCTCTCTTTCTCAGTTCTTTTCACATTCATCTAATTTTTTTTCCAGTTTCATAAATCCATCTGAAAATAGCTCTCTGCTTTTGCTATAGCAGGCATCCTTCCCTGGACACGATACTATGCATAGGCTTCTTGTTGAAAAAGCTTTCGTTAAAGTGAACCCACCACCATTTTGAAACACAGGATGCTGAATACATGAGACACTGTGGGCATTTTAACTAGGATTCTGAGAGCCGCTCTCATTAAAACACCACCTCTGTTACCCCAGAGCATGTGTACAGGCACCATGGCTACATCACCCCACCAACACCAACACATATTGGATCTTAATCATTTGTCATGAGATAAAACAGAGTAGTTTCTTCCCAAATGATACTGTAGAATTAGAGAGCTAATGTTTGTTTGGGGGGAAAGGGGTTGTTGTTATTATTAAAAAGTAGATGACTTGTACCAGTAAACAAGTTTATTTTCTTAGTGGTTTGGAGGGATGTTCCTGCAACTGACAGCCAAGTAGTTCCAGACTCTAATTTTGGCTCTACCCCTGACACTTTAAGTGGTACTTCAACTTTCTGTCTCAGTTTCCACATCTGTAAAAAATTGATTTTTCATCATTCAACCTTCACAGGCACGTTGCTGACTTAATGCTTTAAATACTTAGACATCTATATTCTATTTGCAGTGTGTCTTAATCATCTTCCCCTTTATGAAAAGATTCTAGCTTGTTTGGAAATTAGATTATATTCATTAAAAACAGTCTGTAAATGAAGACTCCTCCTGTTTTCCACTTGGAAAAACGGATCCTATGTATAGGATACAAGAACATTCTCTTTGCAAGCAGTAAATGCTAATTATTTATCATTCCAGCTCCAGTGAGTGTTCTAAATGAATGTTGCAAGGAAGATAAGCACTATAGTGAGATTGCTGGAAAACTTATGTGAAATTGGAACTGTTCAGCTATATGTCATAAGCTCTATACAAGGAGCATTTAAAGGATGTTTGTCGACATTGGATTCAAATGGCAGGGATAAATCCTACTTGGTGCTTGGTTCTTAGCCTGAGCAGCAGGACTAGGCATTGAATAAATGAAGAATAAATAGGGATGAAAAGGGGTAGATTTGCATAAAAGATAACTCCTAGCCTTAGCCCTGGCCCTCCCTCTTGCTTGCCCATGTTCACTTATCCTCAGCATAGAACTGCATGTCACACAGTAGATCCACACCAGAACAAGACAAGAAATAGTTCTTGTTAAAAAATTCAATGTTTCAAAACGTTCCCATTTCACACTGGAATACAACCAAGGCCTAGTGCAGTTTTTCAGAAAAAGAAAATAACCCCACCCCCAAATATTCAAGAGCCAAGTGCTTACTTCATATGTGGGAAACTAGCATTCAAATCCCTGTTTTAATAAATAATTATTCATACAAAGTATTAGAGCTCCAATAGGACATACTGAACCCCTAACCCCCATGATTTAGAAGGACCAAAAAGTGGTGGTCAGAATACTTCTCTGCAGTGCAGGGGAACTAAGTTCAAGTCTCTGTGCTGAATCAGGCAGCAAGTCTGGTTCTCACAGCCAAATGAATGCTGTAATCAATTGGCTACATTGGCAAGGCATTGGGATCTCTTTTGACAAGAGATGTCCTACTGGACTTTCCTCCTAGAAGTTTTTCCTTACAAAAGTTTTATGATAATGGCATGCCTGGAAAGTTTTCTAACACATAAGCATTTTCCAGTGTAAACATTGGCAGAAAAAAATATTCAACCACCTTCCATACATATCCTCTGCTGCAAAACCTTGCTGAGATTGTGTATCATAAAATCACATTCATTCTACCCAGATTAATTCTTCCCTCTGTGGTGGCTGGGAGAGTGCTAGGGCCCTTGCCGGAAACCCAGAACGTTAGGTGGGTACTTTGACGCATGGAGTGGAATTAGGCACAGATGCGTATTGGTAACAAATAGATTGTTTACTTACGCCACTGATGTGTGTAGCGTAGGAAGAAGCTGGCTTTGGTTGTGTCTGTGCATAATGGTTAAGAGATGCCTCGGCACAGCTTGTGTTGAGCACATTATGAGCACGGGAACAGGGAGTTTCTCTTGTAGTGTGGGAAAAGTTTCGGTGCAAGATCAGAGCCCTCCAAAACCTTGCAGCTGCACCAGCAAGTGCATGCTTGCGATTGGCTCACGTTAAATTATGCATACGCATCGGTCGGTAATTGGCCGCTGACAGAATAAAAGGCTTGAGCAGTGCCCACCAAGATGGAGGAAGAGAGCTAGGACATGCATGAGGAGACATCCGCATGCGTTTCTGAGCCACATGCAAGGCCTGATCAGCCGACAACGACTTCCTGCCAGATTCATCTGATGCCCCATACCCTGCATGAGTGTGAGCTTCTGTGTGCCTGAGTTCCTGTTTTGAGTTTTGTAACTTCAAGGAACGTGCCTACAGCCTAAGTACTGTAAGTAAAGTTTTTCTACTTCCAACAACCCACGTGCCTAGCTCTCTCCCACGCTCCATCAGTGGCCCCATTCTGCCAGAGTTATTCAGCCCCCACATGGCGTCACGAACAGGATTATCAATACTCCAGGAAGATGCGATGGAGCTGGAATTAGTTGAGGGTTGTGCTGTGGAATTGGAAGCACACATCGCTTACCATCAAGCAGGTGGAACGGGTGGAAGAGTTGTGAGCGGTTGTCTTTCGCTTGAAGGAGAAGGGGACCCAGTGAAAGAATGGGAAGTGAGCCTCCACCCGAGAGTCTTCGGATGTGTGATGGGGAGCGAGCGGGTTCAGTTTAAACCCCAGGAGTAAGCGGGCAGTGAATCCTCAGTTGAGCAGGAGCCGAGTGAGGAAGATGTGGCTCTCAGTTGAGAGTTCACTCGCTGTATGCGCTGTGTGTAGGAGAGCAAAGGACCAGCGCTGATAGATGTAGATACGCTGTTACCAGAATCGGGGCAGCCGGAGCTTTCAGAGCTCCATGGAGAAGCGGAGAGAAGTCGCTTCGTGTCTGAAGGGACAGGCACGGTGTTAGAGAAGGGGAGAATGCTGCGAATAATGTTCAACATGGTCACAACCCTTATTCAGGAAAGGACTGAGTTGGAAGCCCAATTGCACGCCATACACGCAGTTAAATGGGTTGCAGCTGTGGGGAGCCAGAATCCCCTGTCATCGCAAGATGGCGGCGAGACAGAAGGGGGCCGCCATGGAAGGGTCGAGAAGGAGGGTGAAGTTCCCTACGGCAGGGCGGAAGTAGCGACTCCACCCCAGAAATACCGCAATGGTTGGGAAAAAGAAAAAGGCGGAGCTAACGGCGGGGCAGAAGTAGTGACTCCACCCCAAACCTGTGGTGCGGAAGTAGCAACTCCATCCCGAGGCATTCCCATGGGCTTATCCTTGGGCCGTAACCAGGAACCAATGAAAAGCATCCTGCAACTGAGTCTCTCATCAGATGCAGCGACAGCTCGAGCAGCCACGTAGCCTGTGGCGACGGAAGGTCAGGAGATAAGTGTGGCCTGCACTACTGCCAGCACCTATCATGCTCGGACCTGGACTGAAATTCAGGCCTTGTGTTAAAGGTCTAGAATAAGAACAGCAGAAACTCTGGCTATGTGGATCGGACGCCTGGTTATGGAGTTCGGATCCAATTTTGTGGATCGGAATGAGGTGAGCTCTTTAGTTAGACAGGCCTCATGGAGCGAAGGACATGCTGCTGATGTCAGCATGGTCAGGTACAATTTTTATTGGCCAATCTTGCTTCCAGCACTTGTTGCAGGTCAAGCCAGCCAGAGAGCCTATGCATGGCATGAAGGAGGACCATCGAGGGTCAGTGTGGAGCAGATTTTACAAGCAATCATTGG
>JAGPOW010001338.1:56984945-57002463 GCA_030014935.1 Caiman crocodilus
TGGCTAGGATGTGGAACCAGCTTCCTAGGGAAGTTGTTCTTGCTCCTACCTTGGGCATCTTTAAGAGTAGATTAGATAGGTACTTGGCTGGGGTCCTGGCACTCGTTCCTGCCATTGGTGGGGGGTCAGACTTGATAGCCTGCTCTAGGCCCCTTCTGAGCCTAGATACTATGCTACTAGGATCCAGGACTGAGGAAGTCATCTATTACACACTAAAACTGCCTGGTTTTCCTCATGCTCTTCTTCCCATCTTACAGTTCTGAACCCTATATGTGTAGAAAGGAAGCCAGAATATTGTTCTGTTTTTATCTCAGGTTTACATCAGAAGTTAAAAAATATTGTAAATCCAACGAATTCTTCTCTTTAAGTGGGCCCTAACACAAATATATGTTTTATGTCATTCTAAGGGCATTTATACACATACCTCTTTGTCCCATGATTCATCAGAGATCCAGCGGGTCAGAGCAAACTCGATTAATCAAGTCAGCTCCACATGCAAGCTGATGCACACTGTGCTGCAGTGCATGCAGTTGTATATGTTGCGATATGTGCATCAGCGTGCAGAAAATGGCAATGGTGCACTTCTGAACTAAGACACCTCCAATGTGTTTTACTTCAAAAGTGAGCCACTGCCATTTTTTCTGCACTGATGCACATTTCACTGCTTACGCAACTACAAGCACTACAGCACTGGCAGCTTTTAAAAGCATGCAAGCATGTGTACAAACGCCCTAAGGGCTTAAATCACAATTAGTCCAGTCCTTAGTAAAGCAATCAATTAAGTCAATGAAAACTAGGGGAGGGGGTTCTGTTTGGGCTTATTTCATTATTATAGTATTAATTTATCTTCTACTTAATTGCTTTAGAGAGGAGTTGGGCAATTATTTGAGTTGGAGGGCCAGATGGGATGGGGCCACAAGCAGGTAGGCAGCAGATAGGATCACAGGGCAGTGACAGCATGGAGCTGGGACCCAGGGCAGAGCTGTGATCCACTCCCCATGTGGTCCCACACTGTCACCACCCCATGATCTAGGGCCCGACCCCAGCCACAGCCCATGCCCACATGTACCACTCACAGACATTGCACCCTGCCCACCCACAACCCCATCCCATCCTCCCAGCTGAGCATGCCCTGCCTGCAAGGATCCTGGCTAGTATCCATGGAGACCCCACCTGCCCACTCCATCCAGTGCCCCTAGCAGTGGGTACAGGGCTGATGAGCCAGGGTGTGTGAGTAGCGGGACCAGGTCTGGCAGCAGTGACAACACTGGCAGCAGTAGCAGGAAGGAGGCACCACTGGCGGGGGCTGCCAGGAAAATGCTGTGCACCTGAGGGCACAGGACAGGCAACTCAGTCCACAGCCCAGGCTTCCTTCTGCACCTGTGCCAGACAGGGCTGAGGGATCTGCTGTGGGCTGGATACAATCCCTTGTTAGGCTGGATCTGGCCCATAGGCCATATTTTGCCCACCTCTGCTTTAGAAAATAGTGAAGCACATTGACCACAGACATTTTTTCATTTTGTTCTTCTGTATTTTCTTATGTTAAAAACACTACAATAATAGAAAAATCAAATTAAATCATCACTAGATGTATTATTTATATTAGGAAGATATTACATTTTATATACTCATATTCTGATTTCAAAGCATCATATACAGTTACTTTCTGTTAAAATCTGAAATGAAACAAAATCATCAGCGTGATAAAGGATAAATATTTGTTATTTCTGACTCACTTGTCAGCTAGGTATAATCAAACATGTTTTAAACAGCCAAATTCAAAAACATATAGCTAGGAACCAAAAAAAAAATGCTTAGCATACTAATAGGATTTAGTAATGCATTATGGAAAGTCATGACCCTAAGTATATAGAAGTCAATATAGAAATAACTGTACATCAAACACTTCAATATAAGTGTTGCGTGCTGTGTAACACATTGTCTAAAAGACAAAAAAATCAACTTTTGGATGCATACCCAGGAAAACATATTAGGAATAGACAGGGAGGTGGTAACTGCACACTAGCAACCCTATTAGAAAAATACTGTGTCAACTCACATTTGTTAAAAAAAGGTTTAAAATACTGGACAGAATTCAAAGAGCAGAAGCTGGCTTTATGTCAGCAGGAAGTTCCCTTTGAATAGGAAAATATTCAGTTTGTCATTTGTGACCAGTCTGCATTTACATCTGCCATGCACAGACAGGGAGTAATGGAGAATTCAACCCTCTGTCTTCTGACATGTCTATATCAGGACTAGAAATCTTTCTGAAACATAAACTTTAACTCAGTTAACGAGCTCAGTACAAAAAGTTATCATATGAAAATTTATGGTCCAGTTTTTCAATGCACAGAGTCCTTTGATTTTCTACTAAATGTTTGCAATATGTTAAAGCATTATATTAAAAGGCTTTCTCTGTTGGCTACTATGGCCTAAAGCAGATGGTTGGGAACATGCAGCCCTCAAGCCAGATCTGTCCCACTGTGCTCCCCTTTCCAGTCACCTATGAGCAAGGATGCAGCTTCCAGCCAACAGGGAACTAACTGCACTGGGGCCACACAATCATAGCCAGAGGAGTGTAGACAAAGAGGAGCAGTGTGGATGCAGTTTGCAGATTATTGGGCCCAGAACAGTTTCCCACCAGCTAGAATCTGTGCCCTAACTGCAGCTGAGGAACGGGGGCCTGCAAGAAGCAGTGGCAGCTCCCTGCCACTAACATACCACCTGTCCATGTCAGACCAGAGCCAGGTTGTTCCAGCTCATGGCTTGCAAACAGTTGCCAGCTCCTGTACTACACTATAAAATTCAAGAACTCCAATTTGTAGGGACTTAGAGATCTGATATGGGCAGGTGTTAGACAAACACGTGAAACTCTCTTCCTTGTGCACCCATTCCAGAGCCAGGTGTAGTGTATTGTGCGAACTGAATGTAATGCATTGTGAGACAGCAGGAGGAGCAGCTCTGTTGACTGGATTTGGACTAAAGCTCTCAGGAACTCCTGGGGGGAACAGCCTGCCAGAACCATGCTGACTGCATGTGCGTTATAAACCCCCAGAGACACTAGAGACAGGGACACAAAAGGGAGGGGAAGCAGGAAAGAGTGGCAGAGCATGGGACAAAGCGGCAGATGGCTGCAGATCCTGGAGGAGTGACAGAACTGGACCGTGGACTGTAGCAGTGGGACTCAAGACATGGAAGCATGTGCAGATGGCAATTGAGAGCTGTCAGGATCAGAAGCTGGTTTGGAGCACATCCAGAGGTGTGAGAGGGTTTAGGGCTTAATGAATTTATGTACCATGGTGTTAGTACTCACTATCTGTTACCTGTTCTTGAGTGAATTCACTACAGTGTCACTGCTTATTACCTGTTACCTAGTTCCTAAGGCTGCTTGCAGACATTAAAAAAAATGGTGCTTTACTTTAAACTCCATGCACTTATACCATGCCCAGAAGAGGCAGTGCATTAGTTGGACCTGGCTTGCTTGACATCTGTATAAATCAGGCGCTTCAGTGAGGCCTTTTTAGTGCTTTTTATCTAATAGCTGATAGACTTAGCTATTAGATAAAAGCAGCAAAAAGCCCCACTGAAGCACCCAATGATACAGACAATGGAAGCAGGACCAGGTTGAAGTAACATGCTGCTTCTGGTAAAACATGTTTGGGGTCAGGGTTTTTTAATGTCTGCAAGCACCCTAAATCCTAATGTTAATATTTATTTATCTGTACCTGTTCCTTTCTCCTTAGCCATTGCCTTGTGGCCCTAACTCTTCATATTTGCTATATAAAAGTGCAAACTTCCTTTTTTGGCTTCCTATGCCAGACCCCAGGGTTGTGGGGTTTGGTACACAGGTAAATCTTTCATATTAAGTATCATGTTTCTGCCCTTAGACTTATGACCAAATCTGATCTTCAGTCTTCATTTCAAAATAATGTCTAACCCAGGGGTAGGCAATGTTTTTTGGCTGGACTGCTGAAAAATCCACAATATCTACCTTGAAAAGTGCTGAAGTGCCGACATGTCAGAGCCTGGAACAGCTGTTTGCAGCCTGCTGGCTGCAGCTGACCCATGGAGCCTCATCTGCTTGCAGCAGGGCTTGCAGTCTCCCAGCTTCCTGTGGGGAGCAGCCTGGGCTCCGTAGCCAGCAGCAGCTGCTTAGAGCCCAAGTTGGCGGTGGTGTGCCAAGCAAAATGGCCTTATGGCACGCATGCCAGGGGTTGCTGACCACTGGTCTAACCTTTCAGTTTGCACAGACAACTTTCATTCTTCAAGTCAGTGTAGCCCTACTCAGTTTTCTGTGTGGCCAGAGGCAAACAATATAGCACTGAAGTATCCAACTGAATGAGGGATTACTTTAAAGTCTAAAGCTGTTTCCCAAAAGAAAAATGCTGCACTATCATCAGTAAAATGTAATTACAGTACAGTGTTACTTTTAATGTGTACAGAAATCCTGAGCTTTTTCCCTCACATTTTAGCTCTGAACGAGGTTCATTTCAAACTGGAATGTCTCATACTTAATTTCAATCCAAACTTTACCTTTAAATTTTAATTTAAAGTTTTAAGAAAATTGAACAAAATACCTATGGGACACAGGAATATGGAAAATCCATGATTCCAGTTTGTAAAAGTTTTTCTTATAACTCAAAAAATAGCTTATTTTTAGTTTCTTCTTGAAATACATTTCTCCTTTAAACTGCAGATTTTTAGAAAGATCTGGATTAGAAATGATAGATGAATTTAATCTGACACTAGTTTTTCATTGTGAGGAAGAGGAGTGACTGTAATTCAGACTTTCAGACTTTGAGTATTTTGTTTTTATTCAGCAATTATATATTCACCATCTAAACAGCTTGGACAATTTACAATATGGAATAAAGGAATTCATACTTTTAAATATAGAAATAAATAGTGGGTTCCCCTCCATTGGCACTGTGTTCTTGTAGGTTATGGAGCTCCTGATGCTCTCTATCTTTCACTTGATATGAAATTTGGAACTCCCGTAAGAAGGAAAACCTGGAATGTTATCCAGCTGTTTTTGATTACCTGGATTTCTCTAGTAGGGCAATGTATATCTAAGTACATATTCCAGTTGAACAGCAAATGCTGGCTTGGGAAAAGTCTGCATCACTGCACATTGCTTGTTTGCATTACTTCATTTGAGGGGTAAGTGCCCTCCAGGAATCAAACTATAAGGATTCACTGGTTCAGTCCAAGACAAACAGGTTTTCTGTAGCTCATAATCCTAGAAAGAGTAGGATTCTGAGAGTAGAAAGAGCTATATAAGAGTAGAGGTCTCACTTGCATAGAGAAGTACAACAGACTCTTCCCAGAGGTACTTTGGTTAGACCATTAAAAGAATTAGATCTTGAGCAAAAAACCCTGGTAAATCCTTGATATATTGTACATGGAGCTAAAGGGAGATGGAATGGGGAAGTTTTATGACCATCAAAATGTAGCTATGTCTATACAAACTACACCTAAACTGTGTATCTTGTGAAATACTCACATTTTCCATCACTAATCATGGTAGATACTTTCAAGGGAGAATGAAGGTTGGTACATGCACCTTAAAAAGAACTAGGACTACTAAAACTGGTACAGTGTAAGATAAGGGTCCAATGTAAATTACAGTACAAAGGGATCAATCTCTCTATTCCCATACAAGTTTCTTCATGACTTCAACAGGAATCATTTGCTATAAAAGGACCACAGAAGCATACTCTAAAATTATCTCCATATTTACATCATCACCTGACTATGGGCTGTATAAATGTGGAAATATTTGTTTATTTAGTTGTCTGCACTATTCTTGTTTTCTTCTTATATCAATGCCTGCAAACTAAAAGTTCTGCATTTTTTAGTAGGCATGGTTCTTTGAGTAGATGTGATAACTTTTATTAGACCAAATGAGTAGTTGAAAAAAAGTTCTTGGCAAGTTTTTGGGCTTCAGGCATAGGAAGTCTGTTGGAGACTTTCAGGATCAACAATCCTGAAAGAATGTGCTATTACCAAAGCAATGTCCTTTTGAGATGGTTTTCCACAAACATTTAAGAAAGCAAGTTTTGCTCTGAGAGCCTGTTCTTACACCAAGCAAAATCCTATGTTTTCAGGGCTTAGGGATTTTATGTATAAATCTTGTGGGGGGGGCCTTTGATTGAAAGCAAGTTTCAACTTACATTCTAATATCCATACTGGAATTGATGTATTTTATATGATGTATAAAACTGCTTGGAAAAGCATGAAGAAAGCTTTAATGCTTCTACACAGTGGAGGATCTGTCCACAGTGGAGGATCTGTCTTCACACTCTACAGAAATGATAGCACATGTTTACTTTTGTGTATCAGCGTTCATTGCAATGACAGAGAACACTATTCCCAGAACTACTGGATTAATCACATACATAGCATTACATTATAAAACTGCAAAAGAAGATATTGAATTAATGTGCTGCACAAACCCAAGAACACTTTGGCCAGCATGACTAAGATATACCAGTTTTTAAAACTTCCTAACTATCCTGTCTTCCATCAGTTTTTAAACCACTAAGTCTGACAGGACTATAAATGTTAAGGTTGAAGGGAATCATTATGATCATCTGATCTGATCTCCTATAATACATAGAAATTTATCCACCAGTTCTTTAAGCAATGTTGTCACTGAGCCTATAACTATAATTTCATTAAGGTGCATCATCTCATTTAGAAAGGTATCTGTCCAGTCTTGATCCAAGGACTTCAAGAAATGCATAATTCACCATATCCTTATATACATTATTCTAAATGTTAGTTACTCTGAGTTTTTAAAAAAATCATCATTGGAGGTCTCGTGTTTCAGCCACTGGACCTCATTATAATTTTGTTTGCTAAATTAAGGAGTCCCGTACTCTCAGAAATCTGTTTTTGATTAAAAGAAGTTCTAGTAGAGCAGTAGAGGCCACCATTTTTGACAGGCCTGCCACAAATTAGCTCTCATCCTCCCCAAGTGCTACTCTAATCCCCTTCCCATGCTTAATATGCTCCTTGCCTGTACTCTCCTTTCTGCCTTGTGCTCCCTACCCAATCTGCTGCTCTGCTTTCTGCTTTCTGACCTATCTGCTGCTATACTGCCTGCTCACTTCCCAGTCTGCCACGTACTACACACAAAGGCTGCCTGTGACAGTTGTGGCATGCTTGCCACTGGCTGGCAACCCCTGTGGTAGATTATTAGCATGTCACCACTGTAGTTTTTCTTCAGGAACTCAAATAGATCAATTTTTTTATCCCAAAAGTCAGAAAGACAGGTGCATTTGGTTCTTGGCAGACATACACCCAGTTAGACAAATGGCATGAAATAAATGATAGGCTGCTATGGCAAGAGGAGAGGAAGGGGGAAGAGGTTAAACATTTTAGAGACCATCATTTTCCCACAGAACTTGGTGCATTTGTTTAACAGATACTTAGTTTAACTAAAATCCTTAAATAAATATTGTAGATTGAAATTAAGTGAAGATTAGTGATATATGAAAACCCAGTACTAGTGTGCTCTAAGAATGTTGTTTGGCTTAAGCAAGAGAGAGGCTATTCTGTGGCTTGAGGCATATGTGAAATAAGCCAATGTCACAATCTGAAAGGGAAGAGAAAAAGAAAATACTTAAGAGTACACAACAAAAAACACTAGACAAAAAACTGAGCAAGAAAGGGAAGGAGGAAACAAGATCCAGAGTGTTGACAAGAGAGAGGCATGCAGATCCAGGAAGGAGAGAATAAGTACTTAAAGCTTATCTGTGAAACACAAAATTTTACATTGTACCATGGAATCTCTTTCTCTGAGAAATAATCAAGCCTGAAATAAAGCAATAGACTCAGTTACATTCAAAATCTAATATTTCCTATCCTAACATATATTACATTTTTATTATAGCATGCAAATAACAAATTCATAAGATTAACTTTGCATGAAATATTTTTTAAGTCTCCTATTTTATGGGGCAATAGAAAAAAATGTTCTGCTCTGATTACTATAAAAGAGGATATATTTATACTTGATAATTGTGAAGTCTGTAGCTACTTCTTTGTCCCAGCTCCTTTAAATTCCTTATTGATACGTTACACTGCTAAACAGATAGAGAGGTGGAGCTTTGTTACTGGCTAAAAGAAATACGATATTTTGCTTTCCGTCCTCACAAGGATGTTCAAGAGTGATGGAGACCGCCAGTGAACTGCATAGTACAGAACTAGCCTTTGGCAACAAATCAAGAAGGTGAGATTGTCAAATAAATACATGAACAAACCTTAAAAGCTGTATTGTTTATATTATTGCTTGGGATGATAGTGCCCATGTTTCTAGGAAGTTATCTTCATGCATCAGGTGAAAGAAATGGCTTTTCACATCCTACTAACATGAAGAACAGACCCTGGATAATGTAATAGAATGTTGCATGTATATAACGGACCAGCAAGAGATAAGATTGCCAAGAAACAAGTGTTTCAAAGGTAGAAAACCTATACTGCTTCATAATGAAGGAAAGGTTATAAGTATGAAGGGAGAAACAGATTTTAGGTTGTTAATTAGCTATGTCATTAGTAATTTATTGACTTTGAAACACTGCATATACCATCACCTCCTACTATGTGTAAGAATGTATAAGACCATTCCTATGTCCAAGAATGAATGAAGTCCAAAATGACATGAACAAAGTGCAAGATGACATCAGTTCCAGAAAAACACAAGAGGCCATGGCAGAATGCATTCAGCTCCCTGGACATTTGGTTGCTGCCCTCAGAGTAGGTGTTCTTAAACAACACTTTAAAAACCAACTTGAACATGAAACAGCAGAACAAGAAATCATGCATAGACTGAATTGTGTTAAATGTGGTCTAAACAGGGATCACAGATTCTTCTCCTCTTATGTTAATTAGTTTCTATGACTCCTGTGTCCCTATGGGTTTATTACTTGTTTGCCTTTTCCAGCACTGTTCCCCTTCTTCCCTTTCTCCCTGCCTCCTATGTCTTTTGTATTGGAATCACTCTCTTTCAGATAGACTGATCTGTGCATGTCCTGCCATAGCATCTGATGAAGTGAGCTCAGGCTCATGAAAACTTCAGTATCTGTGTCACGGCGCACCTCACTGCACCACTCCTTGAGAGGAAAACTGCTGGGGAAAAGCCCCAGCAGTGTGATAATGAGCACAGCTGAGGGTTGCTGAGGCAAGTGAGGAGAGTCAGCTGACCTAGGGGGCAGGGCTTGGCCCTATAAAGCCCAGAGCCTGAGTCAGGCTGGCAGTTCTCTACCAGCAGCTGGAGGGGCAGGAGCTCCCAGAGACAGTAATGTGCGTGCAGCTCACAAGAGCTCCAGAGGCTGGAGTAATGATGTGAGGTGGTAGCTGGGAGGCTTACTTTGTTATGGCTACGTGCCTTATGTTTGAGTTACAGCCAGAGGCTTGTGTTATGTTTTGTTAGTATTATATTATACCAGTGGTTTGGGCAAGGCTGTAGGGGAAGGAGGAGGCCTCATAGGGACCCCAGCAGTGTGGGGATCCTGGCACCCAGGAGGGCACAATTCAGCACTAGAGAAGGCACAGCAATACGGGGTGAGGAGACCCCCAGGCCCGAAGCACTAGAGAAGGCGCAGCAATACAGGGTGAGGAGACCCCCAGGCCTGAGAGGGGCAGCTATGGAGAACCCCTAGCAGGGGGCAGTATTTGAGAAGCCCTAGGTAGGGGGAAATATTCTAAGGAGCCCCAGAGGGGCAATGAGAAGCCTGAGAGAGGGCAGCATTTGGGAGAGGCCTGAGAGGGCAACACATACTAAGAAGCCCGAGAAGCAGTACTGTTGAGAAGCCTGAGAAGGGGGCGCCATTTTAAGGAGCCCAGATGAGGGGCAGCATTGAGAAGCCCGAAAAGGGGCACGTCAAACCGGCAAGAGGCTAGCGCAGCATTAGACCCCGGCCTGAGGCTGGCTGCTGCAGTGGACCCCAGGAGAGACAGGGATTAGCAGCAGAGCGCCTCCTCGAGAAGGGTAAGTGCTGCGGTGGTCCCCTGGTTGAAAAGGGGATAGCAGCATGGTACGCCTGGCCTGAGAAGAGGGTAGCTGTGCGGTGGGCCCACAAGACCGGTGGCTCGCTAAGAGAAGCCTCTAGAGAAAGGGGGCATGGATAGAGAGGGCCCGAGAGAGCAGGCAGGCTTGATTTTGACACACCAACGTCTGGGACAGCAGCGAGGCTTGGGACGTGGTATCAGGGGTGGTAGAAGCCACGTTTGGCCCTAAGGCCAGGGTGTCTGGAGCGCACCCAGCATACAGGGAAACATCCCGGTGGGTCCAGGAAACCACAGGGATGAAGGTCCCGGTACACTGTGCCCAAGGCAGCAATAAGGCAGCCTCCCATCCTAAACCTATTATCATCAAAGTTGTGGTGGGCGAGAATTGAGGTTGCCTTGGGCCAGACTTGGCATGGGCAGAGGGCCTTCAGGAGATCCTGGCCCTCCTGTAGGACCCCACCGTGACAATCTGTGATTTAGTTAATCTATAAGATACAGCTCTACCCTGCCTTTTGCCTGACTGTACAGCTCTACTCTGCCTTCAGACAAACATGGATAACAACTTCTCTGCATCATCATCATAATCATCATCAATTCTCTCCCTGTGTTGAGGGCCAAATTCAAGAAGGAACTAGAACTCATTAACAGGTACTGAAAAGGAGTGGACAAAAGGGTGGGGTTAGCCAAGCTATGCTGGTTAGGATGCCCAATTTGGCTTTCCCAGTGTATTAGATAAAGTAGCAATGAGATTAAAATTGTTAATACTAAACAAGAATTTGTTAATAATAAGAGTAAGAAAGGGAAAAATTAGTAACAATAATGGGTTCTAATACAGTTGGAGATGTACAAGGACAATGCAAGAGCAATATAATCAATACATTACCAGACAACTGATGGGATGGTCAACCTCAGATCAACGCCCATATGACTTACACTTGCACCAATATGCTCCCACTTCATAGCTTTGTACTAGGTCAGACTCTTCTGCCCCAGTGCAGCTTCTGTGTCTCAGTACATGTACTCAAATAATCACAGACACTCTCTCAGCCACGCAAACAATGGAGCCGCCAAAGGGTCCAGCAGCTTGAAGCAGAAAAGTATGACTGTGACAGCTGAAAATTATGTCTGTGTGATAAAAGTGCTTGCTGAAGGCTTTATGAAGATTAGACCAAGTGTTTTTTTTCTGTCATTTGTTCAAATATTAAGCTATATGTTGTTGTTAAGAGCCTAATTAAAGTCTAAGATGTAGTGAAGCCTTGTATGTAATATAAGGCCTAGTAAATTTAGCAAAGCCTTATAGAAGTGATGGTAAGCCCTGTAGCATAGCTAAAATTAACCTTATCAGAAGAATGCAAGGCTTGTACTGCTGTTAGTCAATCTAAGGACAGTTGAAGTAAAAAGAATCTGAATGACTGTAAGCTATCAGCATAGCTCAAAAGTTATAAATTGGCTGGCACATCTGGAAATCATTTAGACAGAAGGTACAGCTTTGTGAAAGGAACTACTAATTAGCTGTTGACCTAGATTAGGATGTCCGTGAATCTCGAGGAGCCCAAGGACTGAATACCAGAGTCATTCCCAATACCCCTCAGACAGCGCTGATTGGAGATGACTGACTTCGCTGAGCTTTGTAGAAAGAGAAACTTGTCATACATCAGGCATCAGAGGGGACTGCTGATAAGTTGCCAACATGAATTATTGTTGTCTATCATTTTCTGTCTTAGTATATTATGCGTAGTTGTGTTTTTATTAAGTCAATAAACCTTTCTTACCTTTCTACCCTCAACCATGCAGTCAATCCCAAACCCTCCGTGGGCAGCTGATACATATGACAAAAGCTCTTCTCTCTACTGTCTCAGGATCCAACGCCAAAGGTGAAGCCACATGCGAGTAGGGAGCTCACCACTCTCCTTCTAGCTCCTAAGTACTAAGCCAACAACAACCACACAATCCTCCTTGAAAACTCCACAAATCTCCACAAAATGTCGCTCAAGGAGCCTCTTTTAAACCTCTCATCTCATGACACCACATTTTCTTAGCCAAACATCCTAGATCAATGTCTGTCCATCACATACATTACCAATTGCTTCCATTCTTACTTTGCCACATTCCTGTCACTCAAAACTCTTTTATGTTTACCTCAGAGTTTTCTCTTAGTCTTCTCACCAATTTCACTAACACATCTGCATATGCTCGCTGCTCCTATGTAGGCCAAAAGTTTCCTTCTTTCTGGGAACTTCTTAGATTGAGCATTACTGTGCATTCTTAAATGTTAACCGTATATCAACATTAACATTAACCATTCTGAAACAGAGAGCCAGGTCTATACGTAAAGAAACCAATGATGAAATAAAAGATGTGTTTTATATAAAACTTGAATGACTGTAAAGTAGCACTCCAAAGTACAATATCTAAATTGTCCCCAATGACTACAATAGGAAATGTGTGTAAGCCAACCATAGGGAATGAGAGTCTTCATGATACAACTGGTGACCATGGAATGAGGTTAATATATTTTGCTTTATCTAAGGATGTGGCACCACATTTTTTGATAATGATATATACTTAAGAATATTTTTTTCTCATTGATCAGACTGACTGCTGATTCAAGACATATAAGTAACAACACAGATATCAAAAATCCAAGGGAAAATAATGACAACTTAGACCACTGTCTGGTAAGAACAATGGGAATAATATTGCACTTAAAAACCAAATTTCTAAAACTAGTGCTCTAAGTGTTGGCACAACACTCAGTTGATGAATACCAGAAAGGCATGTTTTAATAACTACTAACAAGCTACAAAACTTAATAACCAGAAGAGACTCTTTCCCAATATAAAATGAGCTATTAGTCCTTGTATTATTGTAGTAGAAAGCCCCCTTTTTCTCTTGCCTGCATTTGCTCTCCCCTCTTTGGATATGTTTTTCCTCTTCTACCTTTTCTTCCTTCCTCTTTTTTTCACTTTAAGATAAGGAATTGCATTTTAAAATTTGTACGTGTGCATTTTGTATCTCCCCATGTATTTTGGTATTTTGATCTATTTGTGTGCCATGGCATTACTTTTGTAGCTTATATTTTATACTCCTCACTTTTCAACTAAATGTGTTTAGCTTCAGAAGTAAGTTATACATTGTAATAATGTTAACAAGGGCAGGAATCAAACTGCTGCTTCCCTGTATCAGGCAGGCCCCTGAAAGAGTAAGTGAATCAGTGATTGAATGCGTAACACAGTAGTAGGCAGCAATTAACACAGATCAACCAAGGGAAGAAATCAATAGAAGACAATGTAGCAACCGGGAAATCCCTAAACGTCACTGTTCAAGGGCTAGAAGCCCTGGTCTGAGTTAATCAACCCCAGGGACCAACTTTTGGGCTGAATATCTCCAGATCAACTGCTCCCAGAGCCCTATTCGAAATTAATCAACGGACTCCCAAACCTGCATGTACATGCAGATGACCTCTGGGGCTGACAGATGCCATCCAGTAGCCACCAAAAGGGAAGTCCCACAAGGGTCAACAACCCCTGAATTGGGGAAACCTGAAAACTGGGGTGTCACCAAAGTCTGTCAACGACAGATAAAAAAGCAGTGAAAAGAGACCCTCAGCAATGCCCTCTTGATCTCAAATTTGACCAGCACCTGACCTGTCCAGCCAGAAGGACCAGCTGGTGACCCACTTCTGGAGGATACTACCACACTGGAAGAAGCCTTGACTGGCCATCAACGGCAGACTCCAGCTCCTGTAGGATAGGTATACCTGACTCTTGTAGCTTGCTACTGTGTGTATGTGTGTGTGGGGGGGGGGCAGCCCCAAGGTTTATGATTTAACTTCATTACAGTACTTTACTCCACCTAATAAACCAGAATTTTAAGGATCCCGAGTTGGACATTTGTAGCCAACATTATCTTAACTGCAACAGTGTTTTCTCACCAATGCAGGCAGGGAA
The DNA here is from genome assembly GCA_030014935.1 of Caiman crocodilus. Classification (NCBI taxonomy): domain Eukaryota; kingdom Metazoa; phylum Chordata; order Crocodylia; family Alligatoridae; genus Caiman; species Caiman crocodilus. The sequence goes on from JAGPOW010001338.1 coordinate 56,998,910, forward strand.
GCTGATCCAGACTTGCAGCCTTTACTCATGGGCTGGGTGCAGTATGGCTTCTTCATCTTTTGTGGACTGCACACCTTGCTGGAAGTTCTGTTTTGCTTTATACTGTTTAAATGTATACCTTCAAAGCATTTTTCATTATGATTGGCCAGATAAAGTCTGAAGAAAAATAGGAGGAAAAGGGTTACTATCATATTAAAATCGTTAAATTGCCTGGTTCTTGTTTTTGGATGTATATAGGTGTGAAGAATTGTGTTTCTCACAACCCCTGACTAGCTTAGCAATTAAATGTAATGGCCTTTGAGTGGTCAAAGATACTTAGAAGCTTTGGTTACCAGACCTGTCCTTGGGTATTTAATGGGGCAAATTTGCAATAGGTTGAACTGGTGATGGTCTATTTACAAAACTCCAGCCATATACTGAATGAATGAGACATTTGTAACACCTTAGACATTGGATGCCTGTTTTGAGACATGTGAGGATATCACATAAAGGACATTTTTCCTGTATTCAATGCACCTTTTATAGGTTTTGCTTTAAATGAATATTTAGTCTTTTGTCTTCTTTAGTTGCTAGTTCAACTTAAATGCAAATGTAGTTTCCTTGCTTTCTTCAGTTACACTGTGTGATGGCGGCGTGCCGCCGTCACGGGCACAGGTAGGGCATGAAGAGTTGCAGGGGAGCAGCAGCCCCCCCAAGAAGATCCTGAGCTGACCCACTTACCCACAGGAGGCTCGGCAGTGTCGGAGCTAGGACCGCGGCGGCAGCAGCAGCCGCCATTACAGCTGTGCAAGCTGGCATTACGCCAGCTGTTCCCGGCAAGGGGAACAGCTGAGCCTATTGCGGCAGCTGCAATGGCTGCCATGGGAAAGTTTAAAAGCCCCAGCAGGCCCCACGGTAGGGAAGAGCCAGGAGAGGAGGGAGGAGGCAGGCAGCATGCCAGTGTTGCTGCAGCTCCCCTGGAGGCTGCTGCTCAGACAGGCAGCCCTGTCTTGGCTCAGCAGCTGAAACAGGCGATAGGAGCCTGGGAAGGGGCAGAAGGTTTGGTCCTCTGTAATTGCTGAGACCAACACATTGATCCAGGAAGCCTCTCCACCCCAGAGGAGTATTATTTCTGAGTCTAGAAGAAGAAGAGTTCCCATGATAGTGGGGGAAGCAGTCGGGTCTTAAGGCAGGCTGAATTAAAGCAGTCATCAGCCTCAACCTGATGGTCAGGAACATCGATCGGCTGGCAGACCTGTATCCAACAACGAGGTTCTATCCAACCAGCAAGTGACCAGTTGGTGAGTGGACAGGGTGTAGGGGTGGCGGAGCCCCGTGGAACATCGAAGACCTCAACCCTGAGTACACCCACGTCGAGAAAACCCCTCCAGTAGAAAAGCTCCACTGATGTTATGAATGATTTTAAGGAGGGGTTCAAAGCTGTGGCAGGCGAGATGAGGAGGAGGGGCTACCTGAAGAAGGGCATCATCAGGTGAGGTCCACCAACGTCACACACTGGCTCAGCCTTTCTCTCTTGGCTTTCTTAGCTTAGAGAGACACATGTGATGAGAGTGTCAGGTTTCTGCCAACAATTTTCCTTTTAGAGGAATCATCACCCTTAATATTTTATGGCATGGGTCTGGTATTGAGTACTACAAGCTCCACCCTCTTTTATGCCTCATGGGTTTCAAGCCATTAGCAGAGTTTGATATTCTTCGTGGCATCATTCGTGCCCCAGCCATGTGTCTTACATTTTTGTGTAAGAGACACTGTTCCAAGTTTTCACAGCTTTTCATAACCAGCAATAGTCAATGCCAAAATAAAGACCAACACAAAAGTAAGTAGCTACAGATACAACACAGAAACTTTGAAAAATATCAGATTGTACTAAAAAATAGGTATGTCTTTTCAAGATTGTGTGAAGATTATGAAATATGTTTCTCGGTTTAGAGATATGGTAAGAAGAGAGGGAGAAAAGACTACAGGAATTACTCCAAATACAAAAAAACAAGGGGCAGTTTGATAGACTGCAAAAAAAAAAGCAGCAATGCAGCAAGAAATAAGATTAAGATGCCACAATTGGATATTTGCTGTTCTAAAATTAAAGCATGAGTAGAAAATGAAAAATTGGTCCTATTCAACATCAATATGGGATTCAATTAGGGAGAAGAAATAAGTACTCTTTAATATGGCTATGAAAAATATAGTATGATCATTACAAAATTCTGCATATAAGGTGAATTTAAATGGCTTCCACTAACTTTAGGGATATGCCAATGATTCAGTTATTCTTGGAAAGACAGAAAATATAGTACAAAGCCTGGTTAGAGATAAAGAACATGCTTGTCAATCAATGAGATGACTTTAAATGAGCTCATCTAATAATTAATGTAATGGATATTAGCAGAGAGGCAAGGATTTCTTTGGGTGATATCTTTTATTTGTACCAACTGCGTAGTTAGTTTAGAGTTAGACAAGCTTTCAAACACAGGGCATACCAATAAATTTTAACGCTATTAGACAATTTAAATATGTAGGAGCAATACATGGGAATTGCTTAAGGCATGGGAATGGCATAAAATAACTTGTTACTTTTCTCTACAGAGTATTTTAGCTCCAAATAACTACTGAGAAAGACCAACCTGGAGATATACAAGACCATTATAAGAGTTATTGGTTCACATGGCTGAAATATCAAGACAACTTATTAAAATGGAGGATGGACAGCTAAATATTTAAAAAAAATAAAGTAATGAGATCAAATTGGTAGCCAGTAAAGGTGACTGATTTGTAGAAATGACCTAGTAAGAAAATGTGGGAAGTCTGTGACAGTAAATGTAATAAAATCCCAGTAACTTCAGTGGGTTGCACAAGTGATTAGGATTGCTAAAAACAAAGCACTTTGACCTCTTGGAATTCCATTCCTACAGGATTCAAATCCGTGGCTAACCAAAGTATATATGGAGGAATAATACTGAATAAGGCCTATGATCTCCAAATGTGAATTAACAATAAAAAATGTTCCCTTAATAGAAAAAGTTGAGGATAAATTGTGAGAATAAGCAAGGACCTCTATGGTCTGCAAAGCCAGTGAGTAAGTATTTAATTCTTGACTGGTAGACACTTGAAAACAATTACTAGCTAATATTTGTACAGCAGTTTGAAGACTGTAAAGTGCTAAGTATTCATTACTAATAAAACACAGTGTAGGGAATAACTTCTGACAGGGCATTAGATGACTTCAAAGGTCTTTGTCATCTCTAATTTCTATAATTCTATAAATTGCAGTTACTTCTGCCATGTTCAGTACAATAACACTTAATATGGGAAAACTTGTACCCATTTAGAAAAATTAATTGAAATTAATTTTCCCTGTGACATTTGGACTTCGCGTTCCCCAGTACCTCCTCGTGGGCCACCCCTAGCCACCCAACTCACCTGCCACGAATTTGATGAAATATTTCTTTTAGAGGAGGGTGTCCAGTGGAGATCTAAATACCTTAGGAGCGTCCCCGAGGGGTACTCACGAACATGAGGTCCGATGTTTCACGAGGCTCCGCCACCCCTACGCCTCG
>JAGPOW010001338.1:57019662-57042229 GCA_030014935.1 Caiman crocodilus
TCTGACAGGACCTGCCCTTAACAACCTGTGCTGGTTGCCCTTTAGCATATACTCCCCTGCCGGTCCCCCACAGATGTGGGACTTGAGAATTTTCTCAAAGATCTTTCCCAGAACCAAGGTGAGACTGACAGGCTTGTAGTTCTCCGGGTCCTCCTTGCTCCCCTTCTTAAAGATGGGCACCACACTGGCCACCTTCCAGTCCTCCAGCACTTATCCAGAGCTCCAAGAGTGCGTGTATAACCGAGCCAAGTGCTCAGCAATCACCCCCGCCAGCTCCCTCAACACCCTTTTGCAGGTCATCCGGACCCGCCGACTTAAAGACATCCAGCCCTGCCAGAAGCCCTTCCACCAGGTCAACCCTCACCCCTGGCCTAGCAGTGATTCCCGAGGGGGAATACAGGCTTCCAACGGAAGGGAAGTCCCAGTCCCCCTCAAGAAGACCGAGGCAAAGAACCCAGTGAATATCTCTGCCTTCCCATCAGCTGCGAGCACCAGGTTGTGCAACAAGTCCCTCAGGGGCCCGACATTGCCCAGGGCTCTCTTTTTGCTTCCCACGTAATTGAAAAAGGACTTCCTGTTGTCCTTGATCCTATCGCCAGGCAGAGCTCTACTCCCACACTGGCCTTTCTAATAGCCCTCCTACACTCCCGAGCACAAGAGGACTACTCCTCTTTGGAGACTGCTCCTCTTTTCCAAAGATAGTAAGCCCCCTGCTTAGCCCTCAGGGTCCCCTGAATACCTATTAAGCCACGGGGGCTTCCGGGCACTTTTGCCCATCTTGCATCAGGCAGGAACGGTCGCCCCTTGGGGTCGGAGGATCGTCTCCTTTAGGAACATTCACCCTTTGTGGACACCCATGTCCTCAACCATACAGTCCTGCAGAGTCTTCTCAACCAGCCTCCTGAGCTTCCTGAAATTGGCCCTTTTGAAATCTGGGACCGTAGTCATAGTGTGGGCCAACATGACATTAGGAAGACCCTGGGATTGGCTTAGGGGGTGAAGCAGCCTCCATTTTAACCCAGAGCCTCAGAGAGAGAAGCAACAGTCTGAGCTGAGCAGGCAAGGAGGCAATATCAGGCTGAGCTGCTCCTGGAACATCTTGGAGGTAAGGGCAGGAGCTGTGGGAATGGTTTGGAGGCTCCTGGGCCTGTGTATCACCTAAAACGGCACCCTGCTAGGGAAGGGTGGCCTAGTGGGACTCCCTGTAGTGGGAAAGTCCCCAAGAAATGCCAGGCCAATTACTTCCCCAGTGAAAGGTGAGGAGGATGCCTGAAAACCCCAGCCCCACTATGGGCAGGTTACCTACATCAGAGAAAAGTAGGCCAAGCAGGCCCAGCCTGTTAAGAGTGCCTGAGTGTAGGGGCCAGGCATGGTGGCAGCCACCTGAGCCAACAGGGTGGAAGACCTCAGTGGCCCAGAGAGGGGCTGAGCTGTAGTAGATTGGCCCAGAGAGGGGGCCAGAGTATAGAATGGCCCAGTTGTGGGGCTGTGAGATGAGTGTCCCTGGTGAGAGGGCAGAATTACCAAATAAGCAAATAGAATTACTGGGTAAGAGAATGCATGATTACTGGACGTGACAAGGTAGATTTACTTAGGCATTGGTAAAGGCCCAGTGTGTGCCACCTAACTGAAGGATGGGTGCTAGGCCAAATATGAAAGTCCCAGAGTGTACACCAGAAGGGAGGCCAGGTGCTAAGCCTAGAAACATCAGTGAGGCATGGGACACATATAAGGGAAGAGCATAGAGTATATCAAGGCCCTTGGCATCAGGAGGGAGAGCAATGAGCAGCCTCCCACCTTAGAAGCAGCTATCATATTTATTTCCATCAAGGCATGACAGAGACCTAGGAGGAGGTTTAGCCTTGAACAGATGGGCAGCCAGCACTGAGACCTGACCCTAAAAGTCCAGCCTGTTACAGCAATGTTAAGCAGGTTTTCGTTATTAAACATGGGTAAAGGTTGGCAACCACATTTTAAAGTAAGGCACGTCTCTTCCTTGTGCCATATTCCCCTGCACCTTGGTGTGTGCTTTTATGTGGGGCTCAGGAAGGAAATAAGAAAGGGAATAGTGCCAAGGCAGCTTGGGTTGTGGGCAGTACTGCCCGTGAGCCAGGGCCACAAGAGTCCATGGTAGAAGATTCATGGCCTGGCCCTAGGGTGGGGAAACTCAAAGCTCTTCAGTCCTACTCATCTGGGGAGGCCTCCTGGTCTACGTGGGTGAGGAGGTGGTTAGCTAGGACTTGACGGATTGAAACAGCCTGCCACTGTGTAGGGCTGGGGCCATCAACTTCAGTGGAGGGCTCACCCTCTCTCCAATTCCTGCACTATGTATGCTTGCAGTGCTTGGCCCAGTCCATAGATGAAATGCTCCTTCCAGTGGTCCAGCTGCTCCCCATAGGGCTTCATGAGGCAGGGAAGGATGGGGTAGGCTAGACCCCCAATGAGGATTGTGGAAACAATGAAATCATTAATGGCAGAAGTGGGGATCTCAGGAGCATAGCACCTATACTACATCAGCCTGGGGAAGGGAGCAGGGAGTTGCACAAGATGCATGGATTGTCCTCATTGGCCACATGAAATTCAGTGGCCCACTTGTGCCCCAGATGCCTATGTTCTAAGTGTGTGTGCACACATGCACACCCTGGCCACTGTGATTGTGTGTGTGTGCACCCCAGATATCTGGGTTCTGTGGTTCACATGAACACACAAACACAGAATCCAGTCATCTGACACCCTGAGCCTGCCAAGTGTGCTTGTGTGTATCTCAGGTGTCCATGCAAGTGGCAGTCAACTGGTGTCCATGCTCATGGCTATGAGGTGCATGCCATGATAAGCCACTGCTACAACGGGTCCAGGTGGGAGGCCAAGGTGTCCCACAGCCTCCAGTGAAACTTGAATGTAATGACCAACAGGACCTTCTGCAGCTCCTAGTTCTTCATACTTGGGCATGTAGGCTGGGAAATGAGGACATGGGGAAGTCACAACAGCAGGGGGTTGGTAGCCCATGCCCAGAAGCCAATCAGGGGTGACTAAGCCATTTGGCTCCATTCAGGAATCTTTGGCAGTCTTAGGAGCCTTCAGTGTATGCTGGGAAGCATGTGAGTACCCCTTACATTCATAGAGTGCTTCTACCTTGGGCTTCTTGAATACCTTCACTTAGCCAACATCTATAATTTACCCAAATTATAGAACAAAGAGGGGATGAAATTGTGTGGAAGTTTGTTCTCCAGAACTCAAAAGCAATGTGTTGTATTTACAAGTTTATCTCCTGTTTTTCTGGATGTGCTTAAATGGAAAAAAGCACAGAGGAGGACGTTGGTGGCACAAAACAGCTCTAAATATTCACCAAGGAATAGAGCACTGGAATAAGGGATATATGAATAAAATCTGAGACTGACTATATTTTTATCGGCCCCAAAAGTATCATATTGAAGAAACTGGTCAATGAAAGAAAGGCTTATTGAAATATAAAGCTGTGCATTGTTTGTTTTACCTTACCAGATAATGCTTATCAGGCAATTTGAAGACAGAAAGTACTGGACAAGTGCTAATTATTGTTATTTATTATGATAGGAAAGTCTTTACCTTTGAAATAAATTAGATCATCCAGCTGTAGTATAGAAAGGCACAGATTCCAAGGAAATATGAAAAAATATTGATCTGATAAAACTGTTTTTTCTTGATCAGTGTGCAGCCATTTTAGTGAAAGGTATTTAATTCCAGTTCATAATTTGATTTCCATAAAACGTTGTGGTCTATGATATTGAATGCTGCAGTGATTCTAAAAAAAGTCATTAAGAACAGAGGGAAAATTAATCATGGTTTATCAGTAAATCATTTAGTATTCTTGAAAGAGCTGCATTATTATTTTGTGAAATCTAGAAATGAGATTGTAAATGCTCCACAAACAGAGTTATACCCCAGGAATCCAGTGATCTGAGTAGCAAACAGATATTTGCTAACTTTGGGAAAGTATGGAAAATTCAGTTGCCTGAGAATCTAAATTTCTGGATCAGGAGCAACTGCACTATTTTAAGAGCTGATATATAGAGAGAGGGTCACGAATATTGAGAGAGGAGGCATAGCCACTAATCTATTAATGGTATTACCAAAAAAAAAAAACAACTTCTGTAGTTCATCTTAGATGAAACAATGTTCTAGAAACAGGAATAGAAAGGCATCTTGAAAAAGTAATAAATTTAAACATGTGTGGGCAGAGAGTAAATAAACAAATAAAGTAGATCCCATCCTTAAGTGTCTACTTCAGTTCTTACTGAGAATTAATGTAATGCTGCTTGAGTAAAATATTGTATAAGTAAATACTAGGAAATAAATGAGTAAAGACTACAGGGTTTGACCTAGTGTGAAAACTGAAGGTTCATGTATAAAGAAAATGGAATAGAAAGAGATTTTATTAGTACTAGATCAAATGGGAAAATTTAATTTAGTCGTATCAAAAAACCTCTGTTGTAGAGAACCTAGTCTTTAAGATGACCCGCTAAGTCATGAACATTACAAACGGAGCTATCTTTACGAGTAGAGTTGTAGTGTTGTAGCGCGATAGAACAGGAAATGGACAAGAGGCTAGGGTTTGGGTTTGGTTGGTTTGTTTGTTTTTCATTGGATCAGACATTTAACAAGCACCCTTCCTGTATCAGAAAGACACAGCTGCGTGCCCAAATTAACTACAAGAAAATGGACTACTCTCAGATTTACAGCCACAAAATATTGCACACATCATCCACTTTGTCCTCACCCACAAACTTAGCTTTCAACAAGTAACACTTTCTGCAAATCCTGGACTTCTCTACCCCCTCCTTTCCCTTCCCCGCCCCCGCCACATTGGTACGCAACTATCATCATCCATGTAACACTGTACCTCTGTTACATAGATGATATCCCCATCTTCTGAAAAGAATGCTTTATATCTTCGGTATGATTTTAAGTTTAAGAAATTAATTTGAGTTAAAAATCCATTTTTCCTGATGAAGACAAGGGAGAATTAAGAGAGGAGTCCTTCCCAATGAAGAGAAGGAGACCTTATCCTAAAAAACCTACAATATAAGCAGACAAGACATAAAGAATATTGGGAGGGAAACCAAGGCAAAGAGAGGGCAACCGTCTTGCCCAATATCTCACAACTATACCAGGAATAAACAAAAATACTCCAAGTTTCAATCCAATCCCTTATTCACTGGACCAGGCTGCTGCAGAATTAATTAGTATCAATTCTCTTGATCTGATCTGACATCTCTCCATCAGTCCTCAGGATACCTGACAGGGACACATCTTTTCTGCCTAATCTGTTTAACATAAGGTCAGTGACAAATATGGTTACCAACAACCTCAGATCTGATCTTGGCTGAATGTCCTGACTTTGCACTCTTTAGAGAGCTGCTTGGAGAGCATTTGCCATTCTGTTGTCTCTATTAGAAACTAAGCTTCCCAAAGGAAAACTAAATCTATATTTTTGCTTGGTTCTTATGTCAGCACCCTGCTTTATAGGACACCTATACATGTGTATACCTATACACCTAACTAGCACATATTGGAGCAGACTCGATTAATAAAATCTGCCGGAGCATACTAATTAGCTCACTCCAGCAGCCTCTGTGTCACGTAATCACTGTCCCCACCCTTCAAAATAGTAGTAGGGGTGCTTTAACTAAAGTGTGTCAAATGAGCTTTAGTTAAAACACCCCTGCCACCATTTTGAATCATGAGACCCTGAATACACATGATGCTGTGGATGCTTTAATTACAGCATCTCTCAGACCCACTCTAATTAAAGTGCCCCTCCATTCCCACCCTGAAACATATGTAAAGACACCCACAGGGATCTGTTCCTTATCTCCAGGGCCCTCCAAGGTACTACCATAGCTTTGATCTCTGATTTTATTGATGTCGTGGAGAGTTCTAAATCTCCTCTAACAAAGTAGGTTTGTAACCCTTGGTATTATACCAGTAACGCAAGCTAGATGGAAAATAATCTGTAGAAAGTGTTTGATCATCTATAGTCCATTATCCTTCTGGGCAGAGGAGAAAAAATTAAGAATGTGTCAATTTCTCTTCACTGTAGAGCTTTTAAACAAGAGAAATCATGCCACAAGTGGCCCTGCTATTTAGCCTGCTGTTATGCTTCCCCAGAATCAGATATTAAGATATATCTTAATTCTCATGTTTTGAGTCATGACAGTAATTTAGCTTTTTTACCTGAGCCACCTGCCCAGTAAACCAGATTTTATACCTGTGAGCACATGGCAGTAGGCGTGATTTTTTAATTCTCTATCCAGCAAAGGCAGCAATATCTTAGCACTCTTGTGTGGGTGGGAATATTTCAAAAAGACTTGGGACTCTGCAGCATTCATACACAAAAATAAAGCATCAAGGAGATATAAGTATACCCTTGAACCCTAAGTTGCTGGACAGATAACATGATCAGTTGGACAGTAGAGTTGTCCAACTCTTTTGGGTGCCTCAGTGTAAAAAGGGAGATAGTGGGGAATGGCAGTTGATTTACAGTTTTTTAGGCCATTATGACCATCTAGCCTGGTGTCCTACATAACATGAATTGGTTCATTCTCTCAATCCTTTCTACATATCCATCTGAGACAGAAAAGTAACAAATGGAATTTTTCTAAGTTTGGATAATACTGTGGAAAAAGAGTAAGGTAATTGAGATTATTGGAGGCTAGTCTGTATAGGAGCATCTCTTAATAAAGTTGTCCACCATTTCCTATTAAAAAATCCTGTTTTCAGTTGCTTACAAAACTTTGCCAAATGCTAAACATTTGGACACAAAGGCTAAGTGCAGACATTCAGGTAAGTTAGGGGGAAGTTAGATCAGGCTCAAAATGGCCACACTATATAACTTGGTTCACTCCGATGAAGACCTTACACTCAGATCAAGTCTCAGTGATTGGAAATTAGGGGTGTGTGAAACAGCCCGTATCTGATTCATATTCGGCCCAAATTGGGGACAGCAATTTGATTCAGATCATTGTCCTGATTTGATTCGGCCAAATGTGACTCTGAAGTTTTGATGCTGATTCAGAGATAATTTGTCCATAAACACAGCTTTAAATGGCCTTTTTTGTCCCAAATACCTCAAGGTAGCAGCTTGTGACTGCTGTGATGGTGAGGCAGATGGAAGGTCCCACAGGAGTGCCGCCAGGTGTTCAGTGGTGCACCTGGAAGTGGACCAGAAGCATTTCCAGTCCACTTCTGGGTCCACCACCAAGCACACTGCAGGGGGAGCCTGCACCCCTCCCAGCTTGGGGGACTGGCCATAAGGAAACCCCAGGTGCCACCCCCAGAGCCAGGAGGCACCAGTCACAGAGCCGGGAGGGTGCAGGGGGGGTCCCCACATGCTCTCCAGTGGACCTGGAAATGGAGCACAGGTACTTCTGGTCCACTTCCAGGTCTGCTGCCAAGTGCACTGGGGGCTCCCCCGCACTCTTGTGGGATGCTCCATCTGCCCCACCATCTCAGCAGTCATGACCTGCCTGGTACCTTGAGGTATGCATCAAGTACTGAAGCTGAGCAAGTACTTCACAGTGGGGGAAGGGATGGGAGGGGTGGGGGAGTAGGTTCTCTGGGGGGAGTAGCGGACTAAAAATATCCCCTGATTCCTCTCCCCTTAGGACTCTGCAAGCCCCCTGATCCTGCCAAACCTTTCTGGACCCCAGAAACTCTCCACAGACCCTGCCTGCCCCCCATTCCTCCACAAATCATGCCTGGCCCCCATCCCCCCACTGATCCCTCAATCTCCCCCAAGCCTCCTTGCCCCTCCCACCCCCCCAACATCCCCACTAGCCTCCCCCATACTGACTTACCTTAGATCAGGTAGCCATTTAAAACCTGATCCAACTTCCCCCTAACCTCCCTGAATGTCTGCACTTAACCAAATTTTCTCTCTTCAGTATCTGCCTCAGGCTGATTTTTGTAAAAATCTCAGGCAAAATAGTTCCATCATTTCCAAGAACAAAACTAGGGAAAAATATATTGCATCATCCTGTTTACAAATGATGGGAGCTACTATGCTTTTAAACCGGAACTTTAAATTTGATATTATATGACCTTGGACAGAGACAGAAACTGCAACTGCCCAGGTAGTAAGATTAATGGAAGCCTGTTATTTCGAGGGATATAAAACAAGGAGCTGAGGGTGAGGGGAAAATAAAGAGACTGTAACAAGAAACCACTGCAAATAAGAAGAGCTGTGAAAGAAGAGAAAGATCTAACAAGGAGCTTGAGTGCAACAGATAATTAGGTATGGTTGGACAAAGAAAATGAAATGGGGAGAGTGAGAAAGAATTAGAAGCCAGTGATGTGGAAAAAACCTGGGCAAGAAACTAGGAAGAAGGAACGAAATACCAACTAAATAAGAGCATTTGGACAGGGAGTAGGGGCACTAGGTTCAGGTAGTGCTACCAAACGGGGAGATGGAAGGAAAATGGAATTTAAAAAATGACTTTGGAGCAAGAGATAGAAATCAGACAAATTGGAGGGGCTGAAGCAAAGGGCTTAAGATTAGGGAAAGTGGTCAGAAAAGTTTTAAAATGTATTCCCCTCTGTAGGCTGAAATGAACCCCTCCCTAGAACTTGCAAATAGCAGACACAAACTCACTAGCAATGTATGTCTCTGATCCCCATCTAGTGGTCATCCAAAGAGAACACAATTTAATACTTACAACAGTTACTCAATTAGCACAAGTGGCTAAGGATCTGATGACCTATGCTACATGTTGAAAATTTGCTTTTTCCTGTTTGTCTGGGGGGGGGGGGGTTAAAGCTAGATTACACAAGAAGAATATTTTATAGTTGCAAAGCTGAGAACTCCTTAATTCATGACCCTTGTGTGAATTATGTTAGACTTAACTTAAAAGCCTACACGCTACTTCCTACAGGAACTTGCTTCATCCAATGCTCAGGACTGATGATGATCATTAATGAACTAGCCAATATTTTGTTTTTCCCTTTTTGTTCAATGTGTTGCCTGAATGCGTATTTACTTCTCACTAGCCAAATTCTTTTCTGAAGAGAGAAGTATTAAAGTTTCTGATGAATTTCCTTAGGCTATGCATCATTACCTAGGTGCTTCACAAACATTTATCTTTACAATACCTCTATGAATCAATAGGATGATGTTATAACCATTGTACAGATGGGAAGCTGAGGCACAGACAGTTTTAGAACAATAGTATCTACTGAATTTAAGCATCCAATATGGGACCTAGGACGAGATTTGTTTTCCACTATAGGATCATACAGTACTTTGTGTTCTAAACATGGCTCCCATTGACTTCGTTGCAGCTGCTAATACAAAGTATTTTTGCAAATCAGACTTCATGGTATCTGATTGGGTAGATATAAAAGGAGAAACAGTCAGTAACCATGTGCAGGAAGGATTGGCTTGACTGATTTGGTCAGCATCTGTGGCAGTGCAATTCTCTAAAGTTTGAACTGCCTTAACTATGAGTCCCTCATTTCTCTTCTTGCAGTCTCCTACTTCATTCAAACCATGTCCTAAAGCTTCTGCCACATGAGAGGAAGCATTCCTATAGATGGTAATATCTTCTAGTTCACTACCCTGATTCATTCCCAGAACAGATCTGCCCTGACTGAGGCATAGGTCCTGTGAAAAAATTAAATATGTGACCATGTCATGAATGACTGCACTTTGATGAATATTCAATAAGACACCTAATTAAGGTTGGCCAGGCAATCCTAAGGATGCCACTTCCTAATCTTTGAGTGCTTGACTTTCCAATCAGAATGTTTCTAAAACTGTGTGCAAATAAGGTACATATATTGGTGACCCTCAAATTTAGACTAGAACAGGAACGTGCAGTCCCACTTCAGAAAAAATATTACCATTGCAAAAGCAGGTGAGCTTCAGAAGAGGTTTGAAACAACACAGTATCTTTTTGTATAGTGCCCTTCTTTTGACATATAGCACAGTGTTTCAGCCTTTTATAGTATTTACATTATGTACCCATAAAAGTGATGGAGCACACAGATCACACTATGTCACAGAGCTAGCTACTGAAGATATGGCAGGGCTCAGAGGCTAAGTTTAGAGAGAATGAACATGTCAGAAGAGAGACTCAAAGTAAGATTTGATTTTCTATGAAAAAGAATAAGGCAGAAAAGGAATAAAAACAGGCAATTCTGTTTCAGAAGTTTTTAACCTTGCAACCAACAATTCTGCTTCAGGTGAAGATTTGCACACAACAAAACAAAAATCCATTAATTCTGCTTCTCTCCTTCGGATAAGAAGATTTTGAGTAAAACAGGAGTCCATCTTCACACATTTCAAAAAGCAATCCAGCTTTAAGGGAATTTAAGATGCACAACAGACAATTCTCCTTCAAGTAAAAATCAAAACATAGGAACAAACAATCCTGCTGTGTTTCTACTCAGTGTAAAACCTAAATTGAACAAGTGCATTAAGAAAGATTAAGACAGGCTTCCGTTGATTTCAATAAATTTTGGATAAGCCCTTGAAGAATGTGGACAAAGAAAACCAAACCATTTAAAGTAAAATCTAGATTCTCAATTTAGGATACAATTCTGTAGCCAGTTGATTTTTGAGGTTAGCCTGAGTCTCTCTGAGCAGGTACTTTGCCCGGTACTTTTGTCCTATACAAATAAAATAATTATTAGTTATGTAGGAAAAACATTGACCAAAAGGAAAGGGAAATGTTTACCTGTCATTTTACTCCATTTTAAATTTCCACAGTAAACCTAGAAAACACATGTATATTTGAATTCAAAGTCATGGTTTGTAAAACTATTGGAAATCTAATAAAATGAATGGTTATACATTAGACAGTCAGTGATGGTTCTTAAAGCTATGACTAGAACCTCAGAGCCTAACACACCAACACCTGCTGACTCTTCATATGGGTTAAGAACAAGCACTTGAAAAGTAATGTTATAACTTCCATAAGCGAGTTTTATCTTTTTTTTTTTAAACAGGAAGGAATTTCAGGGTATGTTCAAGCAATACACTTAAATCAAGCTAACTAAGATTAGATCAATCTCAGTGCCAATATGTACAGATATTGAAGGAGGCTAGATCAGGAAAAAATGAGGAGGTGAATTAAGTTAGATCTACCTATCATTTGCACACTTTGGAGCACAGCCTCAGGGCTGAAAAAGCCAAGGCACTCACCCCAGTCCTAGGACTTTTCTTTTCCTGTTCCTGAACGCTCCCCCACCAGAGATCTACTAATCTTTCAGACCTGCCAGCTTCTCCACAGCACAAGACAGACATTCACACACAATACTCCAAGTACAACCAGAAACTTATTGTAACAAATGAAAACAAAGCCAAAGGACCATACTGAATCCATGTATAGCAGGTTTTTTACAAATGCCAAACAAAATTTTGGTCCTGTGTACCAGGATATTACTGCTGTCCACTTGTCCCTCTGCCCTTCTTCGTAAGTGTCCTACCATTTCCAAGTAACAATTAACATGAGACCCAGGACAATTTAAAATGCCCATGTTCAAATTACAATTTAGGCCACTGTAATTTTACTTATTGCTTTCATATCCCAGGTCTTTGATTCAAAGTCACATTTATGTTTCATTGAATAAAATCTTTAACTACTGCCAAATATCAAGATGCTATCAACATGTATATAAGATTCATCTGGTGCATAATTATAGGGATTTACAGAAATATTCACTTATAAATGGACATTTATTTAATTTCATCATTTTCATGAAAGGCTGGGAAGTAGAAGTTAACCCATCCCCATATAATTTGTAAGGCAATCACAAAATATTCTAAACCCCCATATACCATTATGCACCTCTGTAGACTTGGAAATTGAAGGAATCTTTCCACCTACACAGAACTCAGGTACAAGTCCATAAATATTTCTTCCCTTATCTTTCAGGGAACTCTAAGGATGGCATTGACTTCCATGGTGACCAAGGCCTGGATAGCACTCTAGCACCAATAGCTGTGTTGAAAACCAGCTGTGGTAGTAAGAAGGACCATGGTCCACCATCATGTCTGCCCAAGCCGACAAAACTGGGCAAGGAGAAGATGAAAAGAGAATGCAATATCCAGTACAAAGGTATGATCACAACTAGCTTTGTGCATGGTATCCCAAAAAACATTGTGGCTTTATATGCACAGCCTGTTCTTCACACACAGGCCCATTCAGTGTACTACTTAATGCTGTGATACAGCCCAGAAGACCAAGTAACTGTTCAGAATGCACATACTATAATTACTCAAACAACATTTTGAACTACTTAAGTTTGTAATAATTTTTGGATTTTACAAAATATCTGTATGGTATTATAACACTTTAATGTTAAACACTACTGCAACAATTATACAAATCAGAGCATAACTGTATGCATGCATATATAGATGCATAAACTGTCTGGAATTGTTCATTAAGGTCATTTTTGTTGTTGTTTTTATCAGTTTTATGATAGAAAAGTTTAAACTAAAAGTTTAATGAACAAATTTCTTCTACAAACTCTTTTCACAAAACAAAAAGTTATGGAAACTAGTTTTCATGTAACATCTTAGCAAATCTAATTATTTTCCATGAGTCTACTAAATAAAGAACATTTGTCAATCTCAGTTTTACATAAGGACTAGATGTTAAATTGTTGTTGAGATAAAAAGTAGGAACTGAAATATACTAGCTATTACAAATCAACTTGAGTTATTTAGATTATGAAAATTATACTATGTCAAAATGTGTCATTATTTAAAATGATTAATGTAAACATTAAAGGTTTGTTGTTATAATCTTACTTAAGACAGCATCGAGATTTTTAAATGCTGACAGACCAGAAGATGGAGATTTTCAAGTATGGTGTTCAGTTGCAAAGTTAATTAGATCTCATAGCAAACTAATATAAATTAATAAATTGCTACCAACTTAGTTCAACTGAAATATCCATAATACAAGTAGAAAGTTAGGAAAGGGAATGTAAGTACATTTAAAAGTCAATTTATGCCCAGTATACTTTGACATGTGAATATTCAAGTGTAGCTACTGCCACCCGTACTCACCAGAAAATCCATATACCAGGAGATAGTGTTTGTAAAAAAACACAATAAAGCACAATAAAACAAACAAACAAAATAGAACTATGAATATGGGCAAAACATTAGTCTTATTATAGTCAAGGATAAAGGTTCCATAGAGTACATGGACCATAGTCACAGTGTCATTCTCCAGCAAGTATACACGTAATTAACAGTTGTGGTAAATAGATTAAGAGACAATTAAGAAAATAAAAGCTCAGTATTCTTGATAGTGATATGAACATATAGAAGAATACATTTTTCTTTGTTTCTTAACCTTGCATTTTTTTATTTTTCTTTTTTTATATTTCATGAATGCAATACACACATGCTTTACAATAGGGCTGTCCAGTTGGCCCATGGCCTGCAAAGGGTTGTTATGTAGCCAGAAGGCTCCCACTCTTCTACTGCTTCTCCTATTGCTCCTGCTGCTACAGCAGTCTGTGTTTCTAGGCTCCCTCTTCCTCTTCTAGCTTATGCTTCTTTCCCCTCACAGAATGAGGCTTAAGCCTAATTTTCAACCTGTTCCTCAGCTCAAGCTGTATTGCTTCTTTTCCAGGCTGGAGAAGGGGTACCTTGTGCAGTTGGTCCAATAAAAAACATCACTCAAAAGAATCTTTGCCTCCTTAAAACAAAACAACACTAGACTAGGAAGTTCTCACTTCACATCTGCACAACCCCCAGGGAAACATCCAGAGAGTCAGTGCTGGCATCCACATGCAAACTAATCAAACCCTTATTTTCACAGTATTAAATGTTTGGGAGATTTGCATCTCAGTGTCTCCAATTGATTATACAGACTTATGAAATGGAAGGCTTCCTGTTTAAATGCAAGCAGCATATAAAGTTTATTTTCCATTACAAGTAAATTGACTCATTAAAAGCTTAAGTGAAAGAGGCCTTTCCTTGGATCTGTGCAAAAGGCCCCTCAAAATTTGCGCATGCAGTACCACAGAAGCCTCAAAGGCACTCTTGTTTATATATCAACAGACAAGTTTTTAACCCTAAATAACATCTTCACATATGAGCTTTTTATTTTAGGACTTGCTTGCTGGCTGGTGTTATTTTTCATGTCTGGTAGAAAGACAGCGTAGGTATAGGTTTAGCCTTCCCAAGCTCCAACAATCTCCCCTCAGGATTGCCACTGACTTTGAGTATTCTGCACTTCAAAATGTTATTCATTAAGAGCCGCCAGGCATCATTTTGGGCAATAGTTAGATGTTCTGCCTAGCAGCTGTATTTTTTTTTAATGATAACTTTATAAGCTAGATCCAGAGCTTGTCACTGGATCTAAAAAGCAAAGAATGTTCATTGAACAGGTTTTCTCTGCTCTAGAATTTAGCACCTCTAAAATGTGTTTCAAGCTGCAGGAAGCTAACGTCTTGCTGCAGAGATTTCCATAGTTACAGCAGAGTTAATGAGTATTTTTTACTGCAAGCTATCTTTTCAAAAGGCCAACACCACTGGGCTGGGGGGAGTTGTAGAAAGGAAACCACCGATGAAACATTGTAGAAGTAGAATAAGCCAATCTATTCAAAGTACAGCAAAGAAATAGTAGGTTATCCAGAAATCGTGGGGAGAAGGTTGGAGCAGGGAGAACCTATAGAAGCTAGAGGCCATTAAATGACTATCAAAAGAAACAAGTAATAATAATTCTTTTAGTGATCTTTCAGACCTATGCCAACTATGTGAGTATTAAGTGCACAATGTAGAAATAGATTTTATTTTAACCTTGCACAAACATAAAAGGACAGACAGGAGTTAAAACCTTCAAAAGCACCAAATGAGTTAGGACCCTCATTGCCATTTGCAATACTGACTTTTTGCACCAGTTTTCAATGAGATGAGACCCCTAAGTGCCTTCCTCACATTTGAAAATAACACTTATTGTCCGATTAAAAGCTTTGTAAAAGCAGATTAAAAATGACACTTATGGTCAGATTTATTTTTATCTGCCACTAGGTAACTAAAGAAGCAGGCACCTAATGTTTACTGAAGTCTATACAATCATGATTGGCCTAAAGAAAGTAAATCCTGATTTACTGTCTCATACAATGCTAGAAATAGGAGATGTACAATGAAATCGTTAGGAAGTAGATTTAAAAGAAGCAAAAGAAATTTTTCTTGCAGAGTGTCATTAATTTTATTGGAGGATGTGCCATGAGATAGTGCAGAGACTGATAATTTAATCAGGCTCAAAAAAGAATTGGACAAGTTCATGGAGGATCCGTAGCTAGGATAGCTAAAGGATACAACCTTAAAATGAGGACTTCCTAGGTGCCTAAATGTTGTGGAGGTCAGGGAGAGGGAGACAGAGGATGGATCAGTTCCCCTAGAAATGTCTTGTTTAAATATCCTTTTCTGCTGCTGTGGGACACAGGATACTTGACTATACAGACCTGTGGTCTGAACCAGTATGGCATTTAATTTGTTATTATGTTCTTACTTGAATCAATGAGAATTGAGGGCCAAGATGCTTGAAAAATCTGAATAGTCAGTCACTTCCCTGCATCATTAGAAATCTACATTCTTCTAAATAACTGGCTCGGGCCTTTTTGAAAAAGTTAAAAATTCTCAAAATAAATAGTTAATTTATAATTGAATATATCAGGGTCAATAAATATTAAGATGCATGATCTTGGTAACTTACAGTATTTTCTATATAAAATGGTCCAGAGCAATTTAAATATAAACAATGTCTAAGAACCACATTAGGAGGAGGTATGCAGCCAACTCTGGCAAAATAACCTATTTAGGGTCTATTTAAAAAAGTTGGATGGGTACAAGACCATGGGGCCAAGGATGCACCCAAGAGTGCTGAGTTTTGAAAGATGGTGGCCAGTGGCTAATGTGATTGCAGAGCCACTGGCCACCATCTTTCAAAACTCATGGATATCAAGAGAGTCCCAGATATGGAAAAGGGCAAATATAGTGTTCATATTTTAGAATGGGAAAAAGGATGATCTAGGGAACTAAAGACTTATCAGCTTCCCCTCAGTCCCAGGAAAAATCATGGAACGGGTCCTCAAGGAATTGATTTCAAAGCACTTGGGATAAAAGAAGGTGCTTAGGAACAATCAGCACATGCACATGCACAAACATTCACCAAGAGCAAGTTATGCCTGACTAACCTGATTGCCTTCTATGATGAGATGACTGGCTCTGTGGATGCAGGGAGGGTAGTGGAGATGGTGTACCTTGACTTTATTAAGGTTTTTGATATGGTCTCCCACAACATTCCCACAGGCAAGCTAAGGAAGTACAGGTTGGATGAATGGACTGTAAGGTGGATAGAAAACTGGGTGGATTGTCAGGCTCAGAGGGTTAGTACTCAATGGCTCAATGTCTAATTGGCAGCCAGTATCAAGTGGAGTGCCCCAGGTATTAGTACTGGGACCAGGTTTGTTCAATATCTTCATCAATGACTTGGGAAATGGCATAGAGTGCAGCCTCAGCAAGTTTGCAGATGACACAAAGCTGGTAGGGAGTAATAGATACAATGGAGGCACTGGAGGGTAGAGTTAGGGTTCAGATAGACCTCAAGAAATTTCTGGGTTAGACTAAAAGAAATCTCATAAGGTTCAATAAGAACAACCGCAAAGTCTTGCACCTATAATGGAACAATCCCATTCAACGGTACAGTCTGGGTGCTGACTGGCTGGGCAGCAGCTTGCAAAAAAGAACCTGGGGCTTATAGCGGACAACAAGCTGAATATGACCCAACAGTGTGCCCTTGTTACCAAGAAGGCTAATGGCATGCTGGGATGCATTGGTAGGTGTGTTGCCAGCAGGTCAAGTGCACTGATTATTCCCCTCTATTTAGCACTGGTGAGGGCACATCTGGAGAACTGTGTCCAGTTTTGCATCCCCTCCCCCCCACTTCTGCCACTCCCAGAAAGGATGTAGACAAGGATGTAGCTGGAGAGAGCCCAGTGAAAAAGGTGAGGGGTGTGGGGTACGTGACTTAGGAGAGGTTGAGGGAACTGGGCTTATTTAGTCTAGAAAAGAGAAGAACAAGAGGGTATTTTATTGCAGCCTTCAGTTATCTGAAGAGTGGTTCCCAAGAAGATAGAGCTAGACTGTTCTCAGTGATGGCAGATGACAGAACAAGGAACAATGGTCTCAATTTGAAGCAAGGGAAGTTTAGGTTAGATATTTGGAAAAAGTTTCTCACTAGGAGGGCAGTAAAACACTGGAATAGTTACCCAGAGAGGATGTGGAATCTCCATCCTTGGAGGCTTTTAAGACCCAGCTAGACAAAGCCTTGGCTGGGATGATCTAATTGGGGATAGTCCTGCTTTGAGCAGGGAGTTGGACTAGGTGACCTCCTGAGGTCCCTTCCAACCCTAATTTTCTATAATTCTATTGTGGAAATCCATCCACCTCAGGAGAAATGCTGCACTTCTTGAAGAGTACACAGCATCTTTTAGAATGCAGTGAAGGATATTTTTATCACTCTGAAAGTGGCTGGGGTAAAAAAAGAAATCCCTTTACCTATAATCTAGCAGTGTGCTGACAATACTGATACATTTGTTAAAGAGACTGTTGTAGCTTTAATAATCAGCAATATTTAAATCTTGATTTTATACACCTCATCTGATCTGTACATGCAGCCATTCAGCAGTACATTGTCTCCTTTCACCATTATTTATTAAGTGCTGACAATATGTACCATGTCATTACCTACATTCAGGAACTATGTAAGTGCAGAGAGACATTGGTTCAATAAACATTCAAATGAAAGAGTTTCCACATGCTGAATGACCAAACATCCATTTACTTGGAAGAGATTGAGTGACTAGGAGAATTGCTACCCCACAAACAAACCATGAGCCACTAACTCCAAACATTGCTCAGATATATAGTAGGACAAAAAATAAAAATAGACCTGGTTGAAATTATAATTTGGCTTGATTTGAAATATATTGCACACCACCTTAGATCTACCCCTGCCCTATATGAAAAACTTGCATGAGAATTTCATGTCATTCTAGTTAGTCCATTCATATTGTTCCTTTGTAACTCAGCAACTGAAAGGTCTATGATGGACTCCAGTATGAAAATCATAGACTATGATATTGCTCATGGTAAAAAAAATCTGACATAGGAAGGATGCCAAGTGCATTTATGATTAAAATAAAGTACTTCATTTTAAGAACTTTGCACCTGGAAAGCTGGAATAAAGCGAGTACAGCACAATTTGTTTTTTTTTTTAATTATTGCAGTATAATGGATAACCCAAAAGAAATGCAATCACCTAAATTATGAATTTTCTTTTGAATCTGTAGTTGCATATGCAACACTGTAGTCATGGTAGTTGCATGCATGAAATTACATACACACACACATATACACACAGCAGGTGATAAGGAATACAAGAAACCACATGAGCTTTCTAGTTTTCAAAATTTAGCTTCCTGTTGCCTATATTGCAAGAACCTCCATTTTCCAAAAAGTATTTGATCTATGAAGTCAAAAGGAGCATGACAGTATTTAATAGCTGAGGATCTAACCCAGATTTTGGGTGCGGGGAAGGGTTCGTTTTTTCTTCTCCTTGTCTAGTATAGTGAAAAGCACAATGTTGGCATTTAAATGACCACAATTACCATACCTTTGTACCTCAATGTTGAGGGATAACAGTAATGAATATAAGACTCCCAGGAGAAGAAGGGTCCAAAAGGACCAAGAGCGATGGAACAGGAGGAGAATGGAGAGTCTGGAGCAGCTGTTCCATGCGGCTTGGGTGAACTGCAGGAGAGAAGGGCAGGGCTGGAGAGAAATGGTATGGCAAGAAGAGGAGCAGAGCCAGCAAGAGCAAGACAAAGGAAAGCCCCAGTGTGTGGAGGCTCGGGGAGAGTAAAGAGACCAGCGTGATTAAAGGAGAGAGACATTCCAACGAAGGGAGGTAACAAGGTAAACTTTGAGGAAAAAAAACAAAAACAAAAAGGAACTCCCCTCCCCTTGAGAGAGAATGTCCAGACTGAGACTGTGATTTTTGTTTATAACGTGTCTCATGGTTAATTAGACACATGCATAATGAAAAAGAAAACAAAAACAAAGGAGGCAATTGGGACATAAGATACTGTAAATCCTGAGGAAGAGGAATCACTCCCAAGAAGGAATAAAGGAATAAAGAAAAATAGAATCCAGGGCAAAGAGGACAAGGCTGATGTAAAAGTTATTGATAAGCCGTAACCCAGTTGAGTTGAATATATATCCAAGCAAGATGCATTTAAGTTGATATGTTTATTTCATTGATCTAAAGAATTACTGATAGCCTGGCTAGCCGATGGAAGATAATAGATGTAAGTTTAAATATAGAGAAATAAAAAACATTGTAAAACTTGTTCAAATGACGTAGAGTTGTAATTGACAATTGATGGGTGACACATTAGACACTTTCAAGAAGGAAAAGGGGGAAACAAAAGTGCGTTCCTTAAAGAAACATCTTCCTCATGATAGACTGGCAGCTCTTAGGATGGTAGATAATAATTGACACATTCCGACTTATAATATCATATAGTTGTCAAGACGTGGCAGGACAGAGTGGGTAAATACCATTTATAATAGCATATGGTGCAACCTGAAATACGAAAGTCCGGGAGCATGCCCCAAGTGGGACGCAACCCCCACATACTTCAACTAAGGTTTAGGGTCAGTTCTTATTTTATCTGAAACTACTTTCCCATCACTAGGAAAAACAGAAGACTTTGATATGTTCCATTCTTTCTTCTGTTATGTAGCAGGGCACCAAGATCTGCATGCTACTTTAAAGGGCAGAAGCAGCCTGGCCAGGCTGCTCAGGAAGCTAGGCAGAGCCCTACACCTGTGGGTTGCCAAAGCAATGCCCTAATAGAGCAATTGCCCTGCACCTGCAGTTGACCAGGAGGAAGCACAGAGCCAGGCACCAGTGAGTGAAGTGCAGAGCCAGGTGCCAGAGAGAGAGGCACAGAGAGAGACAGATGCAAAGCTGGATGCCAGGGATAGGCATGAAGAGCCAGACATCAGAGAAAGGCTCAGAGTCAGGTGCCAGGAGAAGAGGCACAGAAAGTCAGGCACCAAAGAACTTGGAGCCCAAGTGGTGTAGAGACACAGAAGCCAGAAGGTTCCACATCAAGAGGGTGCATAGAGTTGATAACAACAATGTAACATTTACGGGGCATAGGACATGATAAGGGAAAGTCCAAGTCATGTGTAAACCCCTAGTCATTGGGGCATTAAATGGGCAGTTTCCCACAGTATTATAACTAGTATCTTAACAAGGCATGGCAGGAGAGACCAGGAACACTGCTCTAGACAGGTGGGCAGGCTGGTACTGTGACTAGGCCCTGGGGAGTGCCCCTGTCACATGTTATATTGAAACTGTTTCTGCCTAGGGTAAAAGTCATATAGCCTGGGACCTACTGTTGCTCTGTTTAATCTGACAGTACTTGTCTCACAGGCACAGTTCACTGCCAAGGGGTTTTTTTTGTTGAACTATCCAGCATAGCTTGAATTTATTTCAAGCTTGGCATTAATTCACTTTGTAAAATGCAACTGAACTAACAATTATTTTAAAACCTTTTCTCTGAAGCCTTGTATCATTTCTTACTACCTCATCCATTTGGAAGGTCCCCACATCTCGACTGATTGCTTGTCACCTTTCAAATGCCTGGGACAGGCTTCCTTCACCAACTCTGTTAACTTCAGATGAAATAAAATACTGTATGTGACCACACTGAATAAGTCTGACAAATATACCTTATTGCATGCAGACAGTCCCAAAAATAAGAATTCTATAGCTTAGGAGAAAGCCAAGAGGGATAGTACCAGG
Organism: Caiman crocodilus; assembly: GCA_030014935.1. Lineage (NCBI taxonomy): Eukaryota > Metazoa > Chordata > Crocodylia > Alligatoridae > Caiman > Caiman crocodilus. Next base: position 57,040,545 of record JAGPOW010001338.1, read on the forward strand.
CAGCATCTACTTCTTTCGACACTATTTTTAGGACATTACCAGATCCAGCCATTCTAGATTCATCTCTGTCTAAAGAAAAACATGCTTTCAGGGGTCTGGTTATTGCTTGTATTCTGTCCCTCTGGTCATCTTGCAGCTGAAAAATAATCAGATTTGGCTCTATTCCCCTTCTGTTGCCTTTCCCTACCTCCTCCCAAACTCAGGAGAAAAACACCCTGAAAAAAAATCTATAAAATCATCTCTACAGCTGCTACTTTACTTAACCCCTTCTCCCTTCCCTCTGTCTTTCAAGCCTGCTTTATTTGACATAGATAAACCATAAAATACCTGTCAGAACTTTTAAAAAGTACCTGGCAAATTTTTCCCAGTTACGTAACTCATCTTAACTCATCCCAGAGTCAAGATAATGCCTCTGCATGAAGAAAGGGATCTTTGACCTTCACTGCCTAATCACCTACCCTGTTTTGGACAGCTGAAAATAGAGCCGTCCAAGAAGGAAATTTTCCGCAAATCAGCTTTCTAAAAGCTGCTCATCTTTACCAAAAATTTAACACCACCACTGAGGTACCTCAAGATAAAGTTACTTTAGGGGTTCACCGTGTGTCAGGCATGGATATTCTCCCAAATTAGATTTAGTTTTGTGGATACTAATTGTATCTAGTGTGTAGTTGTGTTCAGTTCTATTATTTGCCTATCTGTATATGTTATAGTATTTGATAAAAATGTAATTTTGATGAATTCTATATTTCAGCTAAGATCCTGCTAGTAAAGTAGTGATTAACTTGAACAACCTATGCCTGTTAAAGTTTTGAAGAGCTGGTTTGACATGTTTTTTATTTTGGCCCTACATGCTGATGTGATAAGACTCACAGAAGCCTGGGTCTGGCCAGAGGGTGATATATTTACATTTTAAAAGAAACCTGACACCTAATAGATTAATGAATCTGCACATCAAAAAAGGATACAAGACTGTAGTCTGGTAAATATGCATTACTGGAAGGAGAGGAGTCAGGAAGTGATTGGAATACTGTAAGCCCACTAAAAATGAGCAGATGACATGTTAATAGCCAGAATGTGATTTCATTATGAACATGGTCTCCAGCAGATCATTCAAAATTGCTACCAGCCAAGGAGAAAAAAAACAGTACAAATAATGAAGAACAGAGTTTCCCAAGGGTCAGTACTAGCACCAGTATTGGTATACAATGTACATTTCAGTGTACCTAGCTCAGACTTTCAGCATACAACTGCTAAGTGAGAGATGTACTCTGGCAATGCTACCCTAGTAGCACAAGGAATAGACATGACAGAACTGGAAAAGATGCTGAGCACTGACATGGAACTCATTGCTGACTATCTCCATAAGTGGTGCTTAAAGTTCAGCATCAATAAATCAGTATTATCACTCTATCACCTGAACAATCATTAAAACAAGAGCATGCTGAATACCAGAGTAGGCAACCTCAAGATGCATCTCAAGCCAGTCCAGAGAGGAGATACTCCCCCTCTATGCAACTTTGGTCAGGCTGCAGTTGGAGTACTGCATCCAGTACTGGGCACTGCACTTCAAAAGGGTTGTAGCCAGCCTGGAGAGGGTTCAGAGGAGGGCCACCCACTTGGTGAGAGGGCAGCAGGACAGGCCCTATGAGGAGAGACTGAGGGACCTGAACCTGTTTAGCCTCAGC
>JAGPOW010001338.1:57042329-57076579 GCA_030014935.1 Caiman crocodilus
GGTTCAGAGGAGGGCCACCCACTTGGTGAGAGGGCAGCAGGACAGGCCCTATGAGGAGAGACTGAGGGACCTGAACCTGTTTAGCCTCAGCAAGAGGAGACTGAGGGGAGACATGGTGGCTGCCTATAAACTCATCAGGGGAGATCAGCAGCAAATAAGTAGAGCTCTTATCTCTCCCCAGCACCACCTGGGGTGATGAAGAACAATGGTAATAAGCTGTTGGAGAATAGGTTTAGGTTAGAGATTAGAAGCCAATATTTTACAGTTAGGGTGGCCAAAATCTGGAAGTATCTTCCCAGGGAAGTGGTCCTCACCGCTACCTTGGGCAAATTCAAGAGAAGGTTGGACGATCACCTGTCTGGGGTCTTGTGAACCCAGCATTCATTCCTGCCTGTGCCAGGGGGTCAGACTAGATGATCTGTTCAGGTCCCTCCTGACCCTAGCTACTATGAAACTATGAAACCACATATTTCCCTGTGAACATACCCCATCCTGCCTAGGAGTCACAGTACACTGTTTCCTCACCTGTAAACATCACATCCAAAAGGTCAGCAGTAAAGTTTCTACAGGGTAGCTGCCTTAAGATGCTTAGCCAGCACAACATGGGGTGCCAACTTCAAAGTGTTCAGAACCACTGTACTTGCAGAATAATACACCCCAGCAAAATATGTTGCTTCTGTGTAGTCCAGAAGCTGTCATACTAAAAAGCTTAACACTTTACTTAGTGCAGTGAGACGCATAACAGGCTGCATAACCTATACACAAACTCTCTCTCTCTGTATCTTGTCATTAGACCAAGTGATATAAGAAGACAGACCCTAACATTATTAGCAACAGAAGCAAGAGATGATGAAAACCATCTGCTCCATCAACTGTTAACTGAAGATCTGAACAGATGGAGACTTAAGAGGCTGAAATGTTGTAAACCATTTGTATATGAAGCCCACAAGCTCCTGGAAGAAACTGGGGATACTGACTCAAACCGACCACTGGGAAAGATCAGCTGTATTCCTACAACATTTTATAGCAACAATAACCAAGTCCCCCACTGGGTAAGATTTTGACTGAGGAGCATGGGTCAAGCTGAACAGACTGAGACTTGGATACAGATGCTTCAAAACCACACTCTATAAGATTAACATCTTGAACAACCCCCTGCATGAATTCGATGTCCAACAAACAGCGCTTAAGTGAAAGTTGCAACCTTTAAAATGCCCGGACAGGGTAGACAGAATCTGCACACTGAGTGATAACACCAGACAAAAGCTCATACGTTTGGAATGTGATGTCTGATGTCATCTCAAAGAGAACAAGCCAGACTGGCAAAAGTACTGAAGCTTGCCTAGAGAGCATAGCTGGGTCTTCAGTCCTCTCAGGTACAAGGAAATGGCTGAATACCCCAGCTAAGGAGGCTGGGTATAGTAAGCCGAGAGGAGAATACAGGAGGCCCTGATATGCAGGGCTGGAGCCAAAGGCTGCATTTAGACCCTTGAGCCAGCTAAGAACTCCATCTTTGGATTAAAGGTGTAGGATAAGAACAGGTCAGTGTTCTAGTATTTTCTTTTACTGGTTTAGTCTTGTGTCTCTATTTGCATCCTAGCACATAGTTACTGGTTTCTTAAGTTTGTTCTGTTTTTATAATATACCATTTTGTTGTTTGTCTCCTTACTGGTTGCCTATGGAAGGAGTGACTTCTGAGCAAGTAATTCTCCAGGCTAACCCTCTCCATGGTGAAGGGAACCTATAATTTCTTCTTTCACAACCTAAAAGTTGGGGCCACTTAAGTCCAGCAGAGATGCTTCACTGAAGCTGTAGACTCCAGGTACAGAGGCAGAGGATCTAAGGAGCTGGGATAAGGGAATATCTCAGGATAACCTCAGTCTGATCCTTGGGGCAAGTGACAGTGCAGTAAGGAGAAACTCGGGGCTCTTGAGGTCTACCACAGATGGGTTTGTGACAGGCATCCTTAGTTAGGTTCTGTAGAACTTTAATTCCACAAGCTAGCTATTTAATTTGGTTTGGACTGCACACAGGATATGGCATTTTTCAAAGTGAGTAAGCACATGTAATTTAATATTGCTTTACTAATTCAATATTTTTCACAGTTCAGCTGATAAGGCCAGGTAGGTAAAAATGAAGACCTGTGGAAGAAAGAACTGTAACAGGAGTCAGCCCAGAACTCTTCACTAAGTCAGTCAACTCTATCAAAAATGAAAAGGACTAAAAGAAGTCTATTGATTTAGTCTTTTAAACAGTCTGACATTTCTGTGAGCAGTATGATTTTTGCGCTACTGCTGCTTATGTGCAGAAAAGAACAAGAACTAAATGCTCTTCACTGATCAACAGAAGTCTCTCTTCCTCTGGTATATATTGTATTGTTAAACTCAAAGCAGTCATGATCTAACCACCACTTTAAACAGATATTTTAGAAGCAGGACTATAGACTTCAGTGTTTCGCAAGGGGGAAGAGTACTTAAAAGTGCTTTCAGGAGAAATGAAAATCTACACAAGAAGATAGAGCAAGGATTCCCCCTAATGGAGAAACTGCAGACTGAAAAAAACCACAATAAAAGACAAAATGTTACAGATGCCTCTCTGTAAACCACAGACTTATTTATGCTGGCTCTGATCCTGCTATCATCTCAGTCAAGGATCCAATTCTGATACCCTTACTTACAACTAGAATTTTATGCAACCACTCAAAGTAAATGCTACATAATATGAATAAGTTACTAAAAACTGATCATAAAAAGGCTTGGGATCTAGGATGTTGGGTATTTTGAAGTGTAGTGAAGGATTCTGAAATCCTTTATCTGACCATAAAAATTCCCAAACAAAAATATTTGGGGACATTTAAAAAGACTCTGCATTCTAACCTTCAGAGTCAGTAACTACTGAAAATAAGAAGTCAAGAGTCATTGTACGAACTGGTGAACTGAAAGCAGAGAATAAAAAATAGAATTTACACATGGTTGTCAATGAAAAAGAAATAAAATCTGTCTTAATATACAAAAATTCTCAGTTTTGGGTCCTCAGTCTAGCATCTTCTTCGGCCATTGTTATAGTATCATTGGCACCTAGAAAGCAACTTGTGAAGTAGCAGGTACTCATAACTACACTACCAGATATGGATAACATATAAGAACCTACTAATGACATGAATTTCTAGGAAGAATATGTCTATACCTGCTCACCAAGACCCACACCACAGGTCTATTAGTTCACTACCTTGGTTTTGTGCCTCCAATAATATCAACCAAATAATATCAAAGGAATTGGACAATGACATAGCAGAACCATTGGCGCAGCAGTTTGAGTGCTAATGATTCTTCGGACAAGTCCCAGAGGACTGGAAAAGGACCAACGTGGTCCCTATCTTCAAGAAGGGGAGGAAGGAGGACCTGGGTAATTATAGGCCAGTTAGCCTCACTTCTATTCTCAGTAAGACCTTAGAAAAAATTATAAAGGCCAACAGGGTAGACCTTGGCTCTGGATCACCAGGTCTGCCAGGAAGTGGATCTTACATTTTTCTCTCCTGCCATGACTTTGATGATCTATATATTCCTGGGAGGCAATGCCCACAGTGATCCTGCCTGGTCTTGATCTCTGTGTCTTCGGTGGGGCTCCAAACCTCCCCTTTACCCCAGCCTATCCTCTCCTGATGGTGTTTTATGATGATCTTCTGCAGCCAGGTTGCAATGCTGCCTGTTGTAACCTTCTCTGCACCCCAGGGTGTCCTAGTGCCTCTTTTGGGTGCGCCCTTCCAGGGGCCAGTCTTGCCCTGTGATCAAACAAAATCAAAATAGACAGCAAAAGAAATCACAGGAAAAAAAAAACCCAACTGCTCCTCAGCCTTCTTGTCAGACTCTGGCAACATCCCCAAAACAATTTCTTAATCCATTCTCTGCAGTGTGCCAGCCTGCCCTGCACCCCCATGAAGGTACACAGTCTTTTCAGAGTCTTCTGTTTGTGCAGGAAAGCTCTCCCTGTGACTGTAGATTTTTCCCTTCAGGCCTTCCTCTGGATCCTCTGTTGGAAAAAAAAATTCAGTCCAGAGATCCTCTCTGGCCTTGTGGACTCCCTCACTCTGGATCCTGAACTGCAGCTGCAGCTCCGCTCCAGAGATTCCCACTAGCTGCTTGCTCTCCACCTGCCTCAGGATCACTCCTGCAGGGTTCCTCAGACACTGCAGTTTCTGTCCACCGAGATGCTCAGCCGCTCCTCTCTCCCTGTGACCTGCAGGGAACCCTCTCTGGGCCTGGAAATACCTTTAAGCAGCCTCCTATGCCAATCCTGAGTGAGATGCTGCTAGGGAAATTAGGTGGGTATTTTCCTTCCTTTCCAGGCTGCAGCTGCAGCCACAGCCCTGCTGGCCCTGCATGCTGTGAATTCTGTCTCACTCCTTCCCAAAACCAAACTACTGGGTATAGTAAACACACTGAAGGGTAGGGAGTGAATTCAGGCAGATTTGGACAGACTGGGGAAGTGGGCAGATCAGAATAGGATGCAACTCAACTAGGATAAATGCAAGGTGTTGCACATGGGAAGAAAGAATCTCCAACATACCTATAAACTGTGGGGTACCATTCTGAGCACCAGAAGAGTGGAAAGAGATCTTGGAGCCCTGGTTGGCACAAAAATGAACATGAGTCACCAGTGTGATGAGGCAATAAGCAAGGCTAACCACACTCTTGCATTAGCAGAAGCATCACAAGCAGGTCTAGGGAAGTGATAATTCCCCTCTATGCAGCATTGGTGAGGCCACAGATGGAGTACTGTATCCAGTTTTGGGTGCTGCACTTCAACAGGGATGTAAATAACCTTGAGAGGGTTCAGAGAAGGGCTATGCATATGGTTGAGGGCCTCCTATCAAGACAGGCTGAAGGATCTGAAACTCTTCAGCCTCTGCAACAGAAGACTGAGAGGCAATCTTATGACTGCCTACAAACTCATCAGGGGGGGCCAGCAAGAAATGGGGGACACTCTGTTTACCAAGGTGCCCCCAGAGTTACCAGAAATAATGGCCACAAACTGAAGGAGAACAGATTTAGATTGGACATAAGGAAAAAATTCTTTATGGTAAGGGTTGCCAAAATATGGAATGGGCTTCCAAGGGAGGTGGTGCTTTCTCTTACCCTAGAGATGTTCAAGAGGAAATAAGATAGGCATCTGGCTGGGGTTACGTAACCCCCGCGCTCTTTCCTGCCTGGTGCAGGGGGTCAGACCCAATGATCTACCATGTCCCTTCTGACTCTAGAAATCTATGAAATCTATGAAACCTGACAGTCAAAGTGGAATCCAAATGAGTTCATTTTAAAAATTATGTTTTCAAAAAAACAAGATCCTTATTGCACCAGTTTCATAATCTATATACCTATAGTGTTTCTAGCTCTCTTCTTAATAACTTAATTGAAAATCTAGAGCAGAACAGAGAATTTTAAGATTTTAATCATGATGTCAAAGATTAGCCTTCTCAGTCGGGTTATGGCTGGTTGCTTCCAGAATGAAGAATGGTCTACACATAGTTGTGACAAGCCATTTGCCAAGTTACAATGGAACATTGGTTTGTACAGGATTTCATATGAAGTTTGTAATGAAACCAAGATAATTGGAAACAATTACATCAGTGTATGTTAATATTCCTGTATTAGTCTCGCAGCAGTATGGTAAAGTGATTTGAGTCACCCCAACCAACCAACACAGGTCAGATACAATTTTAAAAGCAATGCAGTTACAGTTCTTAAGGTACTTCTAGTTTTAAAAGTGGTACAAAAAGTATAATCTATAGCTGTAGATGTGGATGTAATGGTACAACACACTTTAACAGTACTGTTCTAAGAGAAGCACCAACTTCAGACACTGTTCATAATGATCTTTTACTTTCTATATCTGTTTCCAGGCCAGTGAGGTCTCTTCTGACTCATATGTCTAAAAGAATCTTGGACCAGGTTAAGACACGGTTCAAATACAGGGGTGGGCAAAATACAGCCCATGAGCCAGATCTGGCCCACAAAGCACTTTCATCCTGCATATTCAGCCTGCAGCACCCCACCCAGCCCTTCCACCCACAAGGGAGGGAGCAAAGTGCTCACGTGTACACATGCCTCAAAACATACCCTGTTGTTCCTAAGTCCCAGCCTTGGAGGCATAAGGGTATAGCCTGACCAGCACACAGCTTCTGGGCAAGGCTGCTGCTACCACTGCTGCATCCCCCAGGGACCTGCTCAGCTTCCTCAGTGTCCTCCTGGCTTCAGGCAGCAGGTGAGGAAGCAGTGGGGGCTGAGCTACAGCTAGACAGGAGTGTGAGGAATGAGGCTAGGGCTGGCAGCAGCATGGAGCCTATGCCTAGGGGGCAGCAGCAGCATGGAGCTTGGGTAGGCAGCGTGTGGATGTAAGGGAGCATGGAGCAGTGTGGGGACCCCTCGCCCACACTCCTCCCATTATGTGCAGCCCCAGCAGGCAGAGGCAGCAGCAGGCAGGGCACTCAGAACAGAGGTGCCTGGTGGGGCACAGCTCCACCCAAGCACTGCACATCACAAAGAGAGTCATAGCCTCCACCAGGCCATCTGTATCACCAGTACTCCCTGCCACTCACACACAGCCCCTGCACTCTCCGGGCACAAGAGGGAAGCCCTGCATGCTGGAGCTGGCTGCTTTCCCCACCAGGACTGCACAGCATGAGAGGAAAGCCCTAGGTGACTTCCCCTGGGGGACGGGGAAGGCAGCTGGCTCCAGCATATGGAGCTTCCCTCCATGCCCAGCAAGTGCAGGAAATGTGCATGAGTGGCAGGGAGTGCCAGCAATACAGACAGCCTGGTGGAGGCTACACCCTTCACTTTCATCCTGCCTGCTGCTGCTGTACCACAGGAGAAGTGAAGGGGTCCCCACACAACCACTACCTTCTCTCACACCCCACAAACCCCACACATCCACATCCTGCCCCCACAACTGCCACATATGCACAACCCCCCAACATACTCTATGTCCCCCCACACACAGCCACATCCCCTCACAAAGCCCCATATACCTTACCATACACACCTCACACACCATACATGCACACACACATCCACACCCACCTACATCCCAACACACACAGACAATATACAAGAGTATTTATTTTTGAGTTATTGTGCATAATTGTGCATTATGTGTACACAAATCCTGATAAAAATATTTTTATAATAAAATGAAAATATAGTAGATTTGACTTGTAGTTTATGATTTGTTTTTTTCTGGTTCTAAGATGGCAATCCTCCCCCCCTTCCCCCCCGGAGTATTTCCAGGGGGCAAGGGGAGGCACTTCTGCTGGCAAAAGTCAGGGGTTAGGGGTGGGATTTCCAGTCCCAAGATGGTGACAAGGGGGCAGGGCACCTGTCAGGGGCCAAGGCTACCCATGCAGCTCTAAACAACTCACCAAAACTCATTAAGTGGCCCTCCACCCAAAATAATTGCCCACCCATGGTCTAGAATCCAGTACTGGATAATAATTTTAATGCTTAATTCTAATATAAATTATAAGGTAATTCTTTAACATTAGAAAAAATGGAGAATGTATTTGCCACTTCTTCATCCTTCCTCCCTTTGACTCCTTTTAGTGTTCGTTTTAGTGTTTCACCATATTTCTCCCTATTTCCTTACTGAGAAATTCCAGTTTTTCAGTTGGCAACAAAATACCATTGCCAGGCATGTTACTTCTCAAAAAGGTAATGATACAGCAGGGGAGTATATACATAGGCAGAGGGAAACCTTAAGTTTATGTGGCTGCTTAGGGCCCTATTCCAGAATGTACTACATAAACACACTCTCCCTGTTTCCCATCTTTAAATCACGTTCAACTCTAAAGCCAGCAGGCAACAGCAGCAATTGAATTCCCTTAACAGTCTTCCCTAATGGCCTTGCTAGATAGCTATGTGTTGCAGATTTAATAAGAGAGGGGATCAGATTAAAATCTCTGATCCAAGTACACCTGAATTCTGGATCTATATTCATGGCTTGAGCCCTTTTCTAATTTCAGTTCCTTTAATTTCCTTTCAATTTCTAATTTCAATTCTTTTATTTAATTATCATTACTTATTAGGCATCTCTTCCTGCTGAAAGAGAACAAAATCTCAGATATGTTTGTTCTTAGAATAGAAACTGAGAAAGTCTTAAATATTTAACTTCTGTACTTTGTAAAGTACAAGTCAGGGGAAAAATATTCTTAAATATTGATTAAGAAAGCCAACTAGATTTCATACCAGGACAGTCTATCATAATTAATTGTCCTGAAGAATCATAATCAATATTGACAAACAACTTATCTATAACCTAACTATTCCAATGCAATCATACCATAATGATATAAAAATGCAATAAACACAGTCTTTAAGCGAAGAAAACTAAATGGCTAAAATTTAAAAAATGTCATAGTGGATCATTTTGCTCTATTGTTCTATCCCACTCATTCTCAAATTTTGTATGAAGTTTGATGGTAGAAGTGGGATGAGCTATAGTTTTTATTATGATAGTTCTGTGTTAATTGTGTCTGCATCATTATTTGTATTTACTTCATTAGCCTATGCACAGGGAATGAAGGATTAAATGCCAGGGCTGGCTTTGTGCTGGACTTTCAGCATCAACACAGTCCTGAATAGCTTGGCTGACATATCAATAAAGATGAAATACTTGACACCCAAGGTGGGATAAACATGATATTGGGAGGGAAGGCTGTAGGAAGCAGGCTGTCAGCTCCTAGACAGAAGAGTCTGGAGACTGGGGCAGGTGAAGAATCTGTTGGGAGCTGGAGAAACTGGAAAGGGAAAAACTAATTTTTTTTTTTGAAAGGGTGGTGGGGAGGTTCTCAAGCCATGGGCTCTAGAATAGGGACAGAGAAAGGCCAGGATCCTCAGAGTTGGAAGGAGCTTGGGCTCTCCCCTGCTGTAAGAGCCACGCCTGTGCTGGCTTTCAGGCAGGGATGGGTGGTGGGAGGCGGGGCAGGGAGAAGTACTCTCAGACACCAGACAAGGCCACAGTGGTCCCAGGAAAGCTTCCTTCCCCAGCCCTCCCACTCCACCGAAGAGACTCTGTGACAAGAAGGAAGAGTCAGACAGAAAAATTATAGGCACAGTTGTTAGCCTTTCATCTTGAAGTCAAAGTGAGTCAAATTCTGAAACTTTGGTTTCTCTGTAAAAAAGGAGTTTTGCAGTTCAATTTTTGTAATTATTAATTATATCCAACTGAATGATGAGGCCTAGACTTTCTACCAATTTCCATTATTACACCCCATGGCAAATGGAATTCACCTGAAAATTGTCCAGTTCGATCAAAAGATTATGCTTCTAAAAAACTCAAAGGAAAATCATGTGGCAATTTTTGAGTTGCACGTAAATTTTAAAATTTAACTAATTTGAAATTCTTAGTCTTGAAGTGCAGAGATGAGTATCAGGTAGATTATAATGGGCCTGAAGTTACTGTCTATGTTAAGTCCCTTGTACTTACTGTATAATAAGCTAACGATTTTATTTGCCCAGACCTGGCAGGTGGACCCAGGAGAGAGAGTGGGGCTAGAGGCTCAGAGTAACCCTCGACTGGTCAATGCTGGGGCCAGGACCAGAACAGTCAAAAGGGCCAAGGGTCTACCATGAGGGATGTCCAGAGCTGAGGGCCTGGGGTTCTGACTGGCACTGGAGGTGAAGGCAGAGTCTGTGTGGCCAAAGGTCCTGTGGGGACTGAGAGGGGAAGTAGTTTCAGGGAGCTTGGCAGCCCCAAATGAAGGTGGAGTAGGCCGGCTGAGTGGAGGGATCTGGTTGGAGTCAAGACAGGGGGATTCTGGGGCCCAGTGTGGGGCTGGTGAGATTAACATCTGTAGATGCCATCTGCGAGGCTTGGGCTGTGGTGTAGGGGAGGAACAGAGCCGCAGATAGCATCCCCTGGCATCGGGGCAAGAAATGGGCAGCCTCCCCTAATTAACAACTTAATTAGATAACAACAAGGTGTGGCAGATGAGAAGATGTGTGGTTGGCCCAAAACAGGTGGGCAGGGCATTGGTAGATTGGCCCTGGAGAAGGCCCCCTGTTACACCTACCTTACACGACTTTTCCTCAAATCACTGTGAAACATTTGCTCACCTATTGTATTTGTGCACCTGATGCCATCTAATTGAGACATATTTTATGTATCTAATTGAAAAGGGTTCTTTTACTCACAAAGCTTCCAATAAATTGAAATACATTCACGGTCACTTCTGTAAATGATAAGTATTATGCCTTGTCTAATAACTAACTGCAGTTTAATTGACTACAGGATAGTTTCTGTTCTGGAAGCCCAAACAGCCAAAAGTCAAGAATCTGTTATCTTTTGATGTAGCAGAAGCCTTTGATCAGGCAGGTTGAGCCAAAATGTTAGGAGAGCTGACAAAGTTTTTTTCTCATTGTAGATTTCTTTATTGGATCCCCCTTTGGGAAAAAAAAAGACCTTCCTGCCGAGGTAGCTGCATACAGTGATCTATCTGAAGTGTTTCATCTGTACAATAGCTTCAGGCAAGGCTGCTTTATGTCTCCCCTTTTTGGCGTCATGGCCAACTTACAGCTAGTGAAGTTTTAAGGGGATTTATATTGTTCTGTTAACAAATATTATCTGTCATTTTAGGTACTAACATTGTCTATAATCCTTTTTAAAAGGTATAAGATTAGCATTTCACAGCCAATAATGATGCCATTAAATAGTCTAAAGCTAACCTGTGTGCTTTATTCTTTCATCTTCTATAATAAAAATAATAGTTTATTCTTAAATAAACATCACATCTCTCCATTGCATCTTAAACAAAACTATGGATCCCCCCACCTTGTGTTTTACAAGTGCTGCTTCTGTGTTTCCGACTATGGTATTTCCTCTCCAAGTAAGACTCATTTAATTTGGCTTATTCAAAGAACCTAAAGCCAAATATTCAATTTAATATTTGGATGCGCATAAATGCAAAATTGCTTACTCAGATTTGCTAATATACAAGTCAGTTTGCAATATGTAAATTCTATAAAGTATGAAATAATTGAACACCAACTTCATTTTGGTTGCACATGGAAGAGAACAGCACAGGCCATCATTTGTAGTAATCTTTTGTCACAGACAAGTGTACAGTCAGGCTGTTTTATGCTTCTCTAATGTTTTGGCACAAAATATTTTCAGGGAAAAAAATGACAGAAGTGTTGTTGGTGTTAACATACATATTTTGGTATTTAATAACATTTAATGCTCACACATTGGAATGATGGAATAACGACTATAACCACCACCAACACCACCTTCCTTGTCCCCCTCACCCCTACCCATGCCAGGTCCCCCAACCCCTGCAATTCTGTGTGTATCTTCCAGATCCATCAACATAGGTGACTTGTAATTGTTGATTGTGGAGGGTCACAATTTAGAGATTGTGGTTGTATGCAGTGGGGCTCAGGGAAGGTACTCAAGAGACAAAAGGGTTTTGATTTCTAAAGCTAATTTTGATGTCATGTTTTACGATATTATGCAATAGCAGATGAAGACTGTTCTAAAAGAAAGTTACACATGAAGAAGATTGTGGTTGTATGGTTCATACATGCATTTAAAATCTTAACAAGAAAGTTGTCTTAATATATAGTTTAGTTCACATTGGAACCATTCTCCTGATTTCCTATCCATGTACAACTATACTTTTGTGGCAACTGACTGTTAAGCAATAACAAATGTAAATGCTTTAAAAAGTAATGACCTTACCTTGTCAAAAAAATTGTAGGTTTTGGTCCTTTCTCCTTGCAAACCTCATAATAATGTTCAATACTTTGTCCTTTTTTGATCTGTAGTATCAAGGTTGATCAAGTATTCAAGGTTAAACATAAGCATCTTCCATAGTAGTCCTCAGATAAGTTTCCAGTTGCCACAAGGAAGAAAAGCTTGTCTCAGGTGATGCTGTAGTCACTGGGATAGTTTAGTAAAGCACAAAGAGTTTTGACAGATTTGGAAGAATGTCACGCAGTGCCTTTTCACAAAAGAATTGCAGTATTTTTTCAAGTTGGGTGGGCTCCTTTCTTCATTACTTTTGTCAGCATTGCCATCTTTGAAAACACCCAGGAAAATATTTTGATTTCAGAGGTCAGATCATAGATTTCATAGACATTAGGGCTGGAAGAGACCTCAGAAGGTCATCAAGTCCAGCCTTCTGCCCCACGGACAGAAAGTCAACAGGGGTCATAGGATCCCAGCAAGATAAACATCCAAATGTCTCTTGCAGGTGTTCAAAGTAGGTGTTTGAACCACCTCTGGCAGCAGTTTACTCCAAACCTTGGGGGCTTAGACAGTAACAAAGTTCTTCCCTGTGTCTCACCTGAAACAGTCATGGAGGAGTTTGTGACCATTTGATTTTGTCATCCCTTGGGGTGCTCTGGTGAACAAGCATTCCCCCAGATCCTGGTGAGCACCCCTGATAAACTTATAGGCAGCCACCAGATCATCCCTGAGCCTGCGCTTTTCCAGGCAGAAGAGTCTCATAGCTCTCAGCCTCTCATCATAAGGTCTGTTTTCCTGACCTCTGATCATTCATGTGGCTGTCCTCTGGACTGTCTTGAGCTTCTCTACATCCTTTTTGAATTGTGCAGACCAAAACTGGATACAGTACTCCAGCTGTGGCCTCAGCAAGGCTGAGTACAAGGGGAGAATGATGTCCTGGGAGTTGCTTAAGAAGCATCTATGGATGCAAGCCAGCATTTTGCTCACTTTACAAGCTGCAGCATCACACTGATGGCTCCTGTTCATCTTGTGGTCAATGATGACCCCAAGTCCCTTTTGTCCATAGTACTAGCCAGTGTAGCACTGCTGAGTGTATAAGCATGCTGCAGGTTTTTCTTCCCAAGATGGAGAACCTTGCATTTTTCAGTGTTAAACACCATCAGCTTCTCATTCACCCATTTCCTGAGCCTGCCAGGGTCAGTCTGGATCACCGTCCTGTCCTCAGGTATGGACGCTTTACCCTAAAATTTGGTGTCATCGGTGACCTTAGCCAGTCTGCTTCTGACGCCACTGTCCACATCATTAATGAAGATGTTGAATAGTATAGGCCCAAGGACAGAGCCTTGAGAGACCCCACTGGTCATAGCACACCACAACAATTGACTTCCATCAACCACCACCCTCTGGATCTGACCATGGAGCTAATTCCCTAGCCAGTGGATCTTGGTGAGGCCAAGTCCGCAGTTAGCCAGTTTTACTAAGAGGTGATCATGGGATACCAGATCGAAGGCTTTTTTAAAGTCGAGATATATGACATCAATCTCTTCTCCTTTGTCCAGGTGATAGGTCACCTGGTTGTAAAAGGAAATAAGATTGGTCAAGCAAGACCTACCTGCAACAAACCCATGCTGGCTACTCCTCAGGATGTTGCCATTGGACAGTCTGTTAAGAATGGCCTCTTTGATAACCTTTTCCAAGACCTTCCCCAGGATACAGTCAGGCTAATGGGCCTGTAGTTTGCCAGCTCCACTTTCCTCCCTTTCTTGAAGATAGGCACCACACTGGCCTTCTTCCAGTCTTTGGGCACTTTACCACAGCACCAGGAGTTCTTGAAGATCCATGCCAGGGGCTGAGTTATGATGCTTGCCAGCTCCTTGAGTACCCTGGGGTGTAAACAGTCAAGGATGGCTGACTTGAAGGTATCCAGCCTCTCAAGGTGTTCCTTCATGAGATCATCATTGTTGGAGTGTAAGGAATCTGGACCTTCCCATCCCGTAATGGGTAGGGGCATCCCATGGGACTGGTGAAAAAACGATGCAAAATACCCATTTAGCTAGTTGGCTTTTTCCTGGGCATTGGTTGTCTGTTGTCCCACCTGGTTTAGCAGGGGTCCAATGTTGCCCTTGCTTTTCCTCCAGTTTCCCACATCTCTAAAAAAGACTTTTCATTGTCCTTGATACTTGTAGCTAGTTGGAGTGCAGTTGCAGCCTTGGCTTTCCTGCTCCACTCCCTGCAGGTCCGGACCAGTACAGAGTATTCCTCCTTGGAGGTGGATCCAGTCCTCCATCTTCTCTAGGTCTTTCTTTTTAGACATAGGAGGTACGTTAGTTCCCTGCAGAGCCAAGGAGGCTGCTGTGCCCTTTTGCTTCCTTTCCTCCAAGATGGGATAGACATTGCCTGTGCATCCAGGATCACTCTCTTGAGGAGCAACCACTCACCCTGAACTCCCCTCCCCTTTTTCTTGTGGTCCTTTAGGGCCTCACTGACAAGCTTCTTGAGCTTGTCAAAGTCAGCTTTCCTGAAGTTGAAGACTTCTATATTGCTGAATGACTTGCCAGCTTTACAGAGGATGATGAAGGTGATCAGTTTATCGTCACTGTCACCCAGCTTCCCTTCAATTGTTAGGGCACTGATTAGGACACCCCCCATTGCCAGTACCAGATCGAGCAGTGCTTTACCTCTCATCGGCCCATAGACCCCCTTCCTGGAGCACACCCGCTAGCCTGGGGTAAAAACTGCCACTACCCAGAGCTGGCTTTATTCTGGCTCTGTGCACCCTGGGAAATACAGGCCAAGTAGCCCTCAAGGGTACTTGGCTCATTTCAAGCACTTGGGGGTGCTTCTCTCAGTTGGAAGCACAAATAGTGGCCTCCCTTAGTCAGCTGAACCAAGGGGACCCCAAGGCATAATCTAGACCAACACCCAATAAGTCTCTCACACTAGGTACAAAGGAGAACTTTATTGGTTACAAGGGGTAGGGTTGCAATAGGGTACAGGGTAGAGCAATATCAGAGAAATCCTATAGAGAAAACTGGCATGGCTGGGTAGCCTTTGATCACGCAAGTGAGTTACTGCAAGTTATATATCTAGTTAGATCTCAGGTAGCTTACTCACAAGTATCATCCAGAGGCCAGTGGAGATTCCCTCTGCAGGCAGGCAGTTCCTTGATCATGAGTTTTGAGAGAGAGAGCAAGTTTCAGGTGGTCCAGCTCCTCTCTCTCTCTGAGTCTTCCTCATGGCTGCTGCCTCCTCCTCCTGGGCAGTTCTTAACTTATATAGCCTTATGACATCATTTAGTTGGTCCAATGGAGGCCAGCACCTGTTGGCTATCAGCCAGCCAATTTGAAATGCATTACTTGTTGCTGGGCAGACTAGCAGTTCCTAGTTCCCCAGAGAGTCCAAGCCCCTCCCTCAGGTATGTAATGCCAGTCACATAGGCAGAGGGAAAAGATTTCCGCCCTCCCCCAGGAATGTATCCAGCTCAGGTCACCTAAAGAGATAGGGTAAGGTGTGTGCCCTCTGCAGGGCCCATCTTAACCAAATTATCACATAGCAGAGTTTTTGGGAAGAAACAGAGGTGGCCTTCTGCCACAGCAGGTTTGTAGTAGACTCCCATCATTGTGTCCCAGGTGCCATGTTCCCCATGGATTTTAACCCAGAGGATTTCCAGTCATCCACCCTGGGCACCAATGTCAGCTTGCAGGGATGCATAGCTTTACTTGACATAGAGAGCTACACCCCCCACCCCTTTTTTCCACTCAGTCTCTGCTGCATAGGGTATAGCTGTCTATACCTCAAGTCCCACCAGGTCTCTGTTATCCCTATGATGTCATCATTATTTGTGTTAAGCAGGAGGACAAGTTCCTCCTGTTTATTTCCCAAGCTCCTGGCATATGTGTACAGGCATGCAAGTATCCCTTTGCGGGCCTTGCCTTGACTACAGATAGTTCCAGGGCAGGGGCAGGGGTGGGTTCCCTTACGTGCCTTGGTCTGCTGGCTTTGCAAGGGTTGCTCAGTGGGCCAGAGTGGTGGCAGTCCTCACATTCCCCAGTGGGCTTAGGTTAAAGCCCAGTGGAGCAGGTCAGCCAGTCTGGCTGAGCCTCCTCCCCAGCAGACAGAGGTGGAGGCCGTCCCTTCCCAGCAGCTCACTGCTTCGCTCACCAAAGAGCAGACTGTGGTCATGGAAGCCAAAGCCTTCAGGATGACACCAGTGCCACAGTCTTTGGTTTACTACCTTGATCCTCCTCTCCCTCCTCAGCCTGTAGCCCAAAACTGGGAGGATCACCACCTGAGCCCCCCAACCCTTTACACCCCACTCCCAAATCCCTGTAGTGCTTCATGACCCAGCAAGGATTGCTCTGAGCCATGTCATTTGTGCCCACATAGACAAGGAGCATAGGGTAGTGTTCAGTGAGCCGGAGGAGCTCAGGGATCTTCTCCACAGTGTCTTGGATTCGGGCTCTTGAATTTTGATCATCTTGATCAATACTGTAAATGTTGAAAATAGTTCCTACACTTTCATCTGATGGGCTTTCATAAAACAGAACATCTGCAAGAGATTTGAAAATGAACAGGTCATTCTCAGAAAAGTGGTCTTCTATCCCCTTAATAAGAGTATCCAGAATGCTGTCCAATATTTCTCTCCTATAATAGTTTCTCAAAAGAAGAATTTTCCCCTCCCCTCCCCCATTCTGTGGGAATAACCTACTTGCAAGGCACACAAGGGCCAGGATAACTATTTTCTGGCACAATTTATTAACATAATTAAAGGGATAGAATGCAAAATCATCACCTCTCATTTCCTCTAAGAATAGACACTGTGGATTTGGCCATCACCATTACTGTGTGATATGTAGCCTTTTGACTGAAAAAGTTTGAGCAGATAGTTTGGTTACATTAGCACTCTCCACTTAAGAAACATACAGTACAGAAAGTAGAAGTCTTGCACATTCAACAGGAAGGAGGATGTATTCATGAATGGCACTAACATGGCTAACTACCTCTCTAAGAAAGGACTAAGAGAAGGCTGAATTGCAGTATTGGTCTTCAGTCCGTGAGCTGTTGAATAGATGTCCATGAAATTGAACTGCTTCCTAAGTGGTATGCATTGCTCTTATTTTAAATTCATTACCAAAAAAACCCTGTAAAATGAGGAGCTCTGACTAGATGTAAAAAAGTGTCAAACTATCACCTTAAATCTTAGCTTGTTCTTAATAAACAAATATTGACAATCTTGCTTATGGTCAGTAGAGGGAGCCATTTATTTGATGTGAACAAACTCCATTTCACTCAACTGATTTACTTTTAACCTTGATGTCTGAGGCACAACTGATTCAAAGGTCAATGCCAGCAGGCAGAAAGGATATCAGGAGAAATGTTTTCTCTTTCTTTTTTTAGGGGGATGGTGAACTAAGATCTTTTGCCATTTAATTGTCAGTAATGTTTTCTCCTAAAGAGAAGAAAAATGTTAATCCACCCTTATCTTTCCTCATCTCAGCATTGGTTTGCAAAGGCCTTGAATGCTTTCAACAAGAGGCAGTAAAGATTTGGCTACAGAAAACAGGATTTTTTTTTTCAGGACATGATACAGCATGTCTTGCAATAATGGCTATTTCCCTCCCAACTCTTTGCGCTTTTGCTTCTATCCGTGTACCATTGCCATTAGCATTAAGGGAACCATTGTTCATTGTAAGAAAATATAAAAGAACATCATTATAAGTTCAGATTTCTACAGTGGCTTTCTGGAGGGTTTTTGATCAATGCAGAAGAGCCGTCTGAAAAGAGTAACATTTTCCAGGAGAATGTATTGCACAGAAAAAGAATGCCCTGACACTGAAAGAGGCTGAAAAAATCCTACCTACCAGTAGGCTAGACAAAGGGCGCAGGTCGAGGCCTTTTCTTTGAAAGCACTGATTAATGTGAGGTCCTGTTACCTGCTATAATCATTGTTTTGTTCAGAGTGAAAGGTTGTCTACATTCCTAATTTGTCTTAGGGATAGTAAAAGGAAAAAAACCTGTCTGCCTGGGTCTGAGGGTAAGACAGCTTCATTTTGCCTTCAGTTCAAAGCGATGGATACAAAGGATGCAGGTTGTTGTACAAATACTGACTGATTCACTGGAAGACTAGCCTGAGGCTCACATCACTTAACCACTTATCTTGATAAGTAGGGTGCATTTGGATCATTTCTTAAATGCAGCATTACTGTGGCAAAATTGGCAACAATTGCTAAATCTAAATGAAGATGCAAAGTGCTATAAATTTATTACACTTTCATATTAAATATCAATTAGACATTCGGGTAGTTCAGGATATGTGTTTGTACCTAAATATGTTCACTGAGAAACGTAAAACATTCTACCCAATACAAATGCCCCATATTCCTGCTTTTGGCAAGCCTTTTCTGCAACAAGCCGTTTTCCTCCTTCCAGGAGGTCTATAGCAAAAGTGCCAGTGATTTTAATAGTATAGGATCAGGCGTAATGAACAGCATATAGGACCAAACTTTTGAAGTTCCTCAAGTAAATATACAATTTAATAAAACTGAATCAGGCCATGGCTCATAGGATGCAGGAGAAACATTATAATGAAGGTCTTGAAGCTAGAATTGCAGGTAGGAAAGATGGTTAAGTGAACTGGGAGTATCGAGTATGGCAGCATAGTGGGGATATTTCTGGAGACACAAAAAATCAGCTATTATGAACTGACAGTTTTTAGGGAATTAATATATCTGAGTGCATGTCACAGATCCAAGGCTGTCTGTACAGTGTTAAGCAATTGTCTTCTGCAAGTGTTCACAATTTATAAGGTACTGAGGATTAAGACCAAAGCTATAAGGGACAGGTTTTCTATTCTGCCAAAAAAGGGAAAAAGTAACAAGTTATAACACATAGTTAGGAGGGATGAATTCATGAAGTTACTGTGCTGTAGTGGACCATAGAGGTTGTGTGATTTATGAAGCATTCACACTGCATGTCAAACAAATACACACTAAAATGTAAAAACTTTGTAACATTGAAAACTTTTTATCTTAAAAGAGAAGATGAATATACAAATAACCTAGAATAGTTTCAGAAGAAACAAAAATATATAATTGGCTGGTGTAGGGCACTTAAATATACATATTGGGATAAAATCCAATATGAGATGCCTGTGCAGATGGATGCAATTTATGCAGCTCCTATTGGGTACCTATACATGTGCTCTTGGGTGAGGGAAGGAGGGCATTTTAATTGCAGTGGCCCTTGGATACCACAGTAATTAAAACACCCACAATGTCTCATGTATTCAGTGTCCCTTGTTTCAAAATGGCAGTAGGGGTGCTTTAAATAAAGCTCATCAAACAAGCTTTAATTAAATCACCTCCACTGCCATTTTTTAAAAGCAGGATGCTGAATACATGTGATGCTGCAGCATAATTAAACAAGTCTGCTTCAACATGTTCTAATCAGAATGCATTGGAGCATGGGTATAAGTACCGATTGATTCCAACAAGAGTTTCAGGAACTATATCTGTCTCTTATCATTTTGCTGCCAAAATATATAGCTAGTGACATCACCAATCCCCAACTTCCCCAGTAGCAGGAAGGATTGTGCCTATTATGCTGCTACCAGAAAGGAAACATTAGCTATTATGATGCAACTGCTACCTCCGCATGCTCCCATAGGGATACAAGTTAGCTAAATCACTGCACCTTGAACCTGGCTTCATTTAGGTGTGCTACACTACAGAAGCATGCAGTGGTAATAGTTGTATTAAAACATCTTATATCTGTATTGGTAAATATTGATAAAATGGTTACATCTCTCTATACCCTAAAAGAGAAGCTGCTGCTGAGATAGGATGGGACAGGGGAGGGGCAAGGAGTAAGCAATTTTGCCCATGTCAAAAATATAACTGGTTAAGAAATGCCATTGCCTCCATGCTTTGAAGTGAGGACTTAGAATCTGATACAGTATGTCTTTGAGTTAATGTGTGCTTTTACAAGCATCCATGAAAAAAATCATCCATATTTGGCTAAATTATAAAACTTTAGAGAGATTAAAAAGTCAAAGCTGGCCTATGTACAGGACAGACGTGTTACAGTATAGCCACTGACTCCTATAACTAGTCTGTCTTCGCTGGATATACTCTGTCAGGTAAGCAGGACTTCCTCAATCACTGGTCTTCCTGGCTGCTAGCCTATTTAGTGATACATCAGAACTATGAGGAAGGAGACAGTTGCAATTGTTCTCTCAATACTTCTGAGGGCATCCAGAAAGCATGGAGAAGATTGAGGAATGGAATTGGGAGGACTGGACCAGGCCAGATGCCATCATGAGGTAGATGCTCAAGATGGTGGCAAATTATGATAGCATGTTCCATCTTAATTCTGGCTTTTCCTAACTTAAATGTTTGACTTTAAGACCATTATGTTCTTTTATTTTGGATTTTATTTCTAAAGAAAACAGTTTTAATGCAAAATGTTTGCGCTTTAACGCAGCTCTAGCATAAGCGTTCTTTCTTTTGTGCTTAAGTATTGGAGGTGGGTATTTGGGAATTGGGTTGGTTAGGAAAGGAATTTGATTTTTTTAAGAGTGATAGATTAAGAAGGCAACAATATTTTAGATCAAGATTGTTTAAATTGATTGAAAAGTAACTGACAAGCATCATCAACATGAGTATTCAGCCTGTATGTTCATGTTGATTATAGTCTTCTTCTGGTGTTCTAAACTTGTGTATGAACCTATTAATTGATCAAAAATAAAATTCATATTAAAACTGCTTAATACTAAGTTTATACACAGATATATATATGAATGCAACTAAAAGGTTAGATTAATTTACAATATATAATACCCAATGAAGTTGAGGTCGATCTTAACATTTGCTAAGAGAGCAGTATCCTTGATTTACTTTCCAAATAGATTTCTTCAAGGTTAGTAGCAAGCTTCTAACTTAAGAGGAAGACACCTATCAGCAAAGTTAGATATGGTCACATCCACCTACAAACCTAAATACCATTTTTCCTCCCTTTCATTTTCACTGAAGCTTTGAAGTAAATATGAAGGGAGCCAGAACTGAGCAAATTATCTGAGGACTGAAACATTTTTGACATAAGTCTTGAGTGCAGAGCAAGTCTCTTTTTACCCCCTTTCTTCATTGCTCTAGCTTTGTTTCATCTCAAAATGTAAATGACAGCAATGATGATAGAAAGATTGGACAGCTGGCCTTAGTTCCTCATGCTGGATATAGATAGAAATAGCACAAGAAGCCTTATTTTAGGAGTCTCTGAACCTATTCAGCAGAAGCATTTAACTACTTTCTTGCTGAAGGAAGATGCATGAGGTAAGATTCATTTCACTTCTGCTCTTTCTCCAAGTTGTGTGCTAATAGATTCCTTCTCTCTCTCTCTCTCTAAATGGAGTGGCTGTAATTTCAAACCCACTTCCCTGCTGAATTTGTTATACCAGCATGAGAAATTCTTAAATCACAACACTGCAGTGATAGCCCAGGAAGTAATTATTGACAAATCTGAGTCTAGTTCCATCTACCTGAGGTGATGAGAGCAAGTGTTCTGTGGACTGTTAGGTCTCATCAATAATCTAAGAGAATGCTGTATCAAGCTCTATTTATTAAAAGCCTAGAGAGCGCCCTGAGTGGCAAGCATCATGTATCCTCATTTAAAAGACACAGTTTTAATTACTTCTCCCTCTCCCTACCCAGATGATAAAGGCATCTGTTAAATTACTTTTTCTGTCTTGCACAGTAAAGGTAGAGGTTAGTAATCAAATATAGGTGTACATATAACAAATGATGCATTTAGCAAAAGCATATATAAGCAATATCACTGATTATATCAGCTTGTTTAGGCAAGAGCAAAATAATTTTAGTGTACCTTTAACACTTTAATGTAAAAATTGCAGTGAGTGTATAGTAGTGGAAAGTTTAGCATAGACAGAGAAGGAGATGAATGTTCCTTTGTTGAATGACTGCTGTTAATATTCATAAGCAAGGCCAGAAGCTAACTGATGTAGTATCAAGAGGCCTCCCTGAAAATCTGGATGATATCCTAACTATGCTTCTCTCACTGTCTATGAGACAATATGCTCTTCCGTTCATCCCTGGTGTATTCCTTTACTTGCTCTGCAAGTGCCTCATTTCTAGTGTCCATAGAAAAATATAGGCACATCAGATAACCTGGAATCTCTATATGGTATGACACACATGCCATGCTAGACTGAAGCTACAGTCCCCCATCTAACAACATCCAATCAGTGCAAGAGGAAGTAGAAATGATCAGCAAGCCAGCTACACCCTTCCTTTTGTAGACAGTCTTGCACTGTGGTCAGGGACAGTGTCTACAAGAATTCCTCCCCTAATAGGTTTGAGATCTTTTTTTGTATAATGTTTATATTTATACTTATTGGATATCACTGGGCACATCTACATGTGTGCTTTAATATGCAGTAGCCTATTTAACTATACATTAAAGCACTGCATAAAAAAACTGTGCAAATATGCTAATGAGAAGTAAAATAGGCTACTGTGCAGTAAGCCTCACTAAAAAAAGCATGCACTTTTGCTACTACGCATTAGGGCAGTCTAATGTCCATTTATTTATTATCCCACACTGGAGGTACTAAATTTAATGTGCATTAGGAAAAGTGCATTAATGCACATGTAGATGCACCCACAGTGTCAAAAGGACACTAGCCTAGAAATACTAATAAAGTCTATTAAAACAGCCCATGTAAAATAACATTTCATAGAAGATCTAAAAAATATAAGATTTGTCTAGCTCCCTATAAAGATCGTGTTTGCTTTAAAAAGACGGCAGCAAAACTCAGTTACTGGAATAATCAAAATATGGTGAGACTGCTGATCCTCAGGTTTGTACTTCACAGTACCATACAACTGCCCAACCCAATCTCCATCTCCCTTTTCATGATCACATAATAGTTTGTTCTCATTCTCTAATTCTCTTTCTCAATACACACACTCACATGTGTACACCCTACAACTTAATATGAATTCAGATATTTTAAGAAGTGATGAACCATAGTTCTGTCTTTCATCCCATCTCTTTTGTGGGTCTTCTGAAGTCTAAGACAAAGGAAAGGTTGATCAACCTGGACTCCCAATACAATTCAGAACAAGGATGAGAGCATGCACACAGGTGAAGTAAGCCAGTGATGACAGACAGAAACTTAAAAGAAAGTGGGAGGAAAGTCACCACTGGAAATCCGAGGGCCCCTTCCATAAACAGCAGATGATAGCTAGAGTTGTAGAACCTGCCAAAGTGAAGAATGTATACTGAATTCTTTCACTTCTCCATGATGCCAACAGCTGACATGTTAGACATCCTACATTCAGAAGCTGATTTGGAGAAGCTGTTTTCCTCAAAGAGACTATGGAAGATTCTTAACAGACAAGTGATAGATCCATATTGTACTTCTTGAATACAAACAGAAAACTGAAGACTAATGTCCTGTTCCATGGACATTTGCTGACATGCTGCCAACCTTGTGTAAGGCAATGTGTCATCAGTACTCCTAGAAGCCCAAGTCATTGACCATGATCCTATTGTAGTAGGTACAGAACAAAGATAGCTCCATTATTGACAAAAAACAAACCCTCAATTCCACCTCATTCTTTTTAAGAGGAACACAGCTGTTACAATAACAAACAGCTGAGTGACAGGTAACCAGACCTTCCCTTTTGCTTCTCATTCATGACTTTGAGAATGAATTCAAATTCTTCACTTCTTTTTTCTACCCCTTAGCTATCATGTACAAGCTAATGCCTACTTACCATTACCCCAAATGTCAAATCACTTTTCCTACCTATTCCTGTGGCCTTGATTTTATTACATAATTTTATGTCCTGCTTTAACATAGAATCACCAGCACTTAGTGTGACCCACTATACTATAATGACTTCACAACAACAACAAAAACATGTAAGTAAAACAGGTTAAGGAATAGATAATGTTATCTTCCTGGACTGGATATATTTTTTTAAATTATAGAGTCTTATTTAACAGTTTGATATTTTGCTGGCAGTGACAATCGGTTGCTGTAAATTCAGAGAGGTCATTATTCATTCATATCTCAGTTTCAAGTGACTGATGTCTCAACTTCAAGAGTTGCTTAGGTAAGTTGTACCAGAAACATTAGCTGATAAAATATGTCTAGTTTATTGCAGGTAGCACACATACTCCTAGTGTGTGACATATGCCAGAGCTGTCAAACTGTACAAAATATTCTACTAAATTTAATTTTCTTTTCTGTACCATAACTTTTCTACCTATTAAGTTCATCAATTACATGAGCCTCCTCTAATTGTGCACTGCTCATTTGCAAAGTAAGAGCACTGAGAATGTCTGTGTTAATACAGACAAGTGATAAAAAGGGTGAAAATACCCAATTGGAGCTACCCTTATAGGGGATCTACATGGGAAAAGAAAATCTAACAGTCAGCTATTTTAGCTATAGCCTGAAGGAATGCAATTTGCTTTTCTAACTCCCAGCTCATTCTCTTCTTTCTAGTCATGCCACAAGCACTTCTTCTCTATAGTTTGGCAGCCCATTAAAGCTAAAATACTGAAGTTGATAGAGCAATAAGTTGAATATTTGCTGCCTACAGTCTTTTTCTAAGTTGCTTGAAAGATGACCATTGTAAGATAGATTTACTTCTCGTAAATGATATATTTTAATGGGTGTGCCATGGAACAGATGGGACGGACTAGCTGGCACAAAGTTACAGTAAGTGGCAGTGAAATGTATAGTGAGTCACTTGAACAGAAGCAACTCAAGCCAGTCAGTTCAGTTAACCAGGCCCTGTTAAAACTTTTCAAACTCAAATTTGTATTGCTGGCTTTTCCATTAGCATTTGTAGCTAAATGTCAGATCTGTTACTTTTCATAGCCTTGTAAGTAAACCTGAATCAGTGACCAAAGACCTGAATGTGAATTTAAACACTGAACTTGTTCTACATTTTTATTCAATTAGCATCTCTGGTTTAAAAATATGCACCTGGCCTCCACAAGTCATTAGTGCCTTCTTTAGACTTAAGTACTTAACACTCATCATATATCTTTCAAAATATTTCTTATTTGGGACCATATTGAATAACAAGTTACTATGATCTATATTGAACAAGAAGCTAATATAGATGTGTATGCATGTGTTTCTAGCAATAATTACTTGAAAGATCAGGCACTATGATACCAAGGTTTAAGGCAGTATTTTATTCCTGATAAGTACTCTCTTATGAAAATAAGTTGTCTTGTTTTTGTACCTGTGTCCTGAATTTCCTAAAAGAGTAGATGGTCACCATGGCTGCCTATACACTTGCTTGGAGGTGGGAAGGGAGCTGTTTTAAATTACAGTGGTTCCCAGACAGCCACTCTAATTAAAATGGCTTAGTGCCACATGTATTAAGTACTCCATCCCTTCCCTCCCTGCCCACATTTCAAACTGGCTGTGGAGGCATTTTAACTAAAGCTTATATGTCATATGATGCAGAGGTGATTCTACAGCATCCTAATTAGGACAAGTCAGAGCAAATCTATAGGCAGCCCACTAATTGCCCTCTGGACCATGCCTAAAGTACTGCTAGCAGGAAAACTCTCTAAATGCCTTCATTTAAGACCACTGTTGATTGCTTATATAAGGATTCTAAAGACAATGTTGTATGGTCTTGGTAGAAGGAAGAAAATGCTACTCTCCTAGAAATTAGTTGGGAAAACTTTTGATATTCCTGAAGATCTCTAGTAGAAATTCCAACAATCTACATTATCAGTGCTTATTTCAGATGGACAAGCAGGTGAGAAAAAAAGTTGCAACCAGGTGACTCACTATCTTACCTGCTCTCTCTTGCTTTTTAGAAGGGGCAACTTAATTTTGTCTTTCTCCTTGCCATCACATAGAAAGCATAGAGCAACGTGATCCTTTTTTTTTCTCTCTCCTCACTACCCTTGACAATGGCTGCCTGATAGGGGTTCTAGCACCAACTCAGTATTGCAATTGGGAACTAAGTAGTTTCAACACCTCAAAGAAATCCTCACCAAACCTCCAGTGAAGCAGGAATTCACATGTAAGGAAGCATTATGCTCTTATTTTACAAATGTGGAAGCTCAACTCTCTGATTCACAATTGCCTAGCACCTTGTTCTAATATTTACATCTGTATCAATCAATGTTGAGCACTTATTAGTGCTATGATTACATCTAGGCTAGGGACAGAACTTACCCATAAACCAGTTTAAGTGATCAGAAACTGGCTTAAACCTGTAACAGAATAGAACTTCAGCGCACATAAACCACTTCCAAAATGGCCAAAACTGGATTAAGATAAACCTGCTTGGATATAGTATCAGGCTTAACTGATTTAAGTCAAACTGGTTTATGGAGATTCTGTCTCAGACCCCCACCAGGTTTAAGTTAACTCACAGTCCCCCGGAATAACACTATACTTTGCGGCCCTGGGCTGTTCTGCCTGCTTCAACAAGCAGGGTCTTCCCTACCCCTCTGCTTCCTACCCAGAGCAATATCACTCTATGTAGCTAAGGAGCAGGTAGGGAGAAAGCACCAAACCCCATGCTCAGTGTTGGAGTGATGCGGGGGGAGAGGAGGGAAGCAGACCCTCAGCTGGGTGCTGTCAGTCTGAGGAAGCAAGGGGGAGTCTGCAATGGGGGCTTACCTCTGTACCTTCAGAGCTGGAACTTGGGATCTATGACCACTCCTTGGTCTCCTGGCTAGCTGAGGGCAGGGGATGGGGAAAAGCCCAGGCTGGGGCATGACTAAGGGACTCCAGCCCCGACTCCTAGCTCTGGGGGAGGAGGGCAGAGCCAAGCACCACTGTGGGCTTCCCCCAACCCCAATCCAACCTGGTGGCTGAGGAGTGCATGTGGCTCCTGGCCTCCAGCTCTGGGGGCAGAACCAAGCCCCTGCTGTGGGCCTCCCTTTCTCCTGCCCCTCAGTCAGCCCCAGGCTAAGCAATGACCATGGCTCCCAGCTCTGGGGGCAGAGCTAGGCCCAGGTGTAGGTGTCTCTCCCCCCACTGCCTTAGCCAGCTGGGAGGCTGAGAAGGGGGCATGGCTAGGAGACTCCACTCCACTCCCAGCTGGGAGAGGGAGCAGAGTAAAGCCCCCAGTTTCAACTTACACTCCCTCATCCAGACTGTTCCCACCTAGGGATCCAGTGCCAAGCAGGACAGGTGAGTTCCCTTCCCCACAATCCCTTGCTCAGACAGTGGGGAGGTAGAAGAAGATGAGTGGCTTGGGGAATCAGAGGGCTCCAGCTCACTGCAGTGACCAGCAGGCTGGGAGGTGTGCTCTAGCACTCCCTGGCTATTAGTATGGGCCACTGCAAGGGTCTGACTGCCTCTCCTGTTTGAAAAGTGAATACCAATTCACTTGCCTATTGGTTCAATCTATGCAGTTTAAAAAAACCTACAAAGATTGAATTAACTCAGCCTCGGGCTTTTAACTGTCTCTGCTTAGCCCTAGAGCTCCCCCAGTCAGGGATCAGAGTCTGACTATGCTTGGCACTGTGGCAAAACATAACCAAAACAGCTGTGATTGCTAATTCTTCAGAGGCCCAACAACATGAAAACCTCAAGGTCAATTTCATGATGCCACCAGTTATATTTGTTTTCACGAACACTTAGTGTCATCTACAAAGACAGACCAGGACAGTAGAAAATCAAGACCAGAAAGGGAACTTGTCCAAGTTTACAATGAAAGATTTTTTCAGGCCATGTACTATCTTGACAAATTATGCAAGTATAATATAAAATATGACGAAAATGTCTTTAGGATATTAAAAAAATGTGCAACCTACATTTGCTATACATTATGGATTGTTTGTACCAGTAAACTAAGCTGGAGCAGAAAGATCCCATGGTAAGATAATAAACATCATTAACATTTCACTATTTGAAGAGTTTAATTTTACCACCATTCATGCAGAAAATATGGCTTAACATAGCAATGCAACTGAGAGGTTTTAATACCTTGTCCATCAATTAATTAAGAGGGGAAGTAGCTTCATTTAAGAAGAATTAAAGATGATAATTTTAACACAATTATTGTCTAAAGTAGAGCAATGTTTTTTTAAAAAGAAAAAAACTAAATGGTAGCAAAGGATGAGGACCAGACAGAGAGCAAGAACTCTAGAGGCTCAAAAGAGCAGAGAACTAGCCGAGAATAAAAGCTGGGAGTTGGGAAAACACGTTACAAGCTAAATTTTATAATTACTATTAATTAAAGTAAATTCCCTCTCCACCAAATGAAATGAAATTAGCACCAACTATGACACCACAAAACTTGTCTTGTTTATCCTGGAGCTTAACTTCAGGTATCTAAAAGTTCCATTCAGTCCCTTGCATTTTCATTATTACATGAAACATATTGTTAAAAGTTGTCTTGTGCTGTCTTGACAGAGACGATGATAATCTCCTCCAGTGTTTTTTCAGTTATTTGTAATCTACAGAAACATATCCTTTTTTATTTTGTCAGTGTATTAATTCTGCTCAAATGGGGAAACCTGAAAATTGGTTAGTATGTAACAGATTGAATCAATTCAGTGTTTACTGACTAATAACTTTTATTTGAGGACAGCTCCTAAACTTGATTCCTGAGCACTACATTATGATTCTACTGAAGATAAAATATTATGTCTTTAATGAAGAAACTTGCTCCAATATCTTGCTTAACCCAAATATATTCATGGATTTTTTTTTTGTACTTACATGCATATAATAAATCTGATGAGCAAAATTAAATAGCAAGGGATCTGGGTTGTTACTGGACAAAAAAAAATGCTTCCAGGAATGAAATAAAATACTTGCACAGAGTTTGAAAAAACTAGAAAATAATATCAATGATACATAACAACAACAAAAAGGAACATTTCAAGAGAACATATTCAGCTTTAGTCTTTTTTACCTCAAAAATATATAAAAATTGAAAGAGTAAAAAAAAAAGAGGAGCTTGGAGCTGGCAGCTATATCTATATGGGATCAGGATGTAGGCAATTCTGAAGCTAAGTCACATGCTATCAAAGCTGGCTGTCTGAGAACTGGGGGCTGGACTTCTGTCTGGAGCTGGCAACAGTATCTGAGGTCTGGGCTGGAGACTGGAACCAGGAATCAGTATGTAGGAACCAGGAACAAAAGGATGATGCCCAGAAGCCAACAAGGAACAGAAAGTGGGAAACTAAGAATATATGTTTAGAACCAAAAAACTAAGAACATGGAATCAGAAGTCTAAGATTAGACAGATTAGCATATATTTTATTGAATAGCCAACTGGGCTATTCTACTTACGAGCATGAAAATGCTTCTGCTTATGAGCAAGAAGCAAGACCCAACCAGGCAACTGAGGCCCAGTGGGGTTAGTTAGGCCACCAGCAACCCAGACTATTTAGTAACCAAGGACAGTTGAGGGTAATTTACCCTGGCTCCTAACACTACATTTGGAGGTGACCTAAAAGAACCTGACCACCTGTCTTAAAAGACTAGAGACAGAAAATTAAAACAGTTAGGAAATGTGAAAGGTAAATGTCAAGGATGTATATATTCTGCAATTCCATAGCTACCAAATTTACGGTAGAACCCAGCCTTTCTACAGGAGACATACAGAAAAAACCCCCAAGACCTCAAACAACTATCAATTCAATAAAAGTCAAGATCTCCAGAGCCTATGGATTCTAGCTGCAAGACAGAAGCCTTACACTAGCTAAATTATGCCACTTACAGAAAACTGTGCAACTTAGATCGATTCCACCTCAAGCTTTTTGAATATCTGTACCTACCCTAACAGTCCCATTTCCCAGCCCACCCCGTCCCACACATACACACAGAGTTATCCTTGCAAGATAGCAGCTTATATGCAAATATCATTGATTAATGATTATTTCACTGCTGATCTTTTCAAGAAGAAATACCCAGACTATTACAGACTTGTCCACAGAGTACCCCAGACCTCCAAGTTTCTTCCCACTGTCCCACTGCTTTTGCCAAAGAACAGACCAAAAATTGCCCCCAAACAACTCCCACGGTTCCCATTAAACTGGATCCCACAGCTGCAGGAGGGGAATCTGTGCCTGTTCCAAGCGATCCTTATAACCCCTTTGGTGTGCAAGAATTCTAGGTCCATCCTCCATAGGAGGGGCTAGCCTGCAACGTCACTTGCTCTGAAATCATTCTTTACCCCAGGATATCTTCCATAGAAGAAAACAAACATACAAGAAAAAGTGACCATATAGTTTAAAAGCAGAACAAAAAGACAAGTAAATAAGGAAAACCTTCTCATCTGGCTACAGCCTAATCCTTCTGGGAGTCTGGACAGTTTTTCCAGAGATCATCATCCTTCCTGCTAATCCTGTCATCCCTGACCACTAAGGACTTGTATTCACCCCAAAGCCTGGGACAATCCAGAAACAGTGACTATTCCATAGATAGTTCTTAAATACTGCTAAGCTGGCACCTCAACCCCACCAGCCTTGTTCACTTTCTTAAAACATCCCAGAATTCTCCAGAAAATCTTTTCTTCAGGGTGAATATGAAATTCCCTAATTACTAGTCTCCTTGAGCTGGCTTCACTGTTGTGGGGGTGATTTTCCAATTACAGGCAGATAGTTGGATAGTTTTGTTCATCCTGAGTTTGGGATAGTTTTGCTGATCCCAAAAATAGCTCTTTCTGCCTGTGGTTGGGAGTAGCAGTTGTTCTTGCCCTACTAACATAATTGGTAAGGGATACATAGAAATTTCTTAGGTAGGCATTCCTCAATTCGTTGACATAAGAGCTCTTAATGATAGATCTGGCCATAAACTTTTAAGTAACCTATATCCCAAAATTCTAAAGATACATGCAGACAGCATAACCTAATTATATACTGATAAAAATTAACATAAACAAATACAGGCTTTCAATGAATCCAAACACAAGATTACTCAAATCCACCTTGAGCAAGATGTCTTTGTGGGAGACACTGTAAACCCCAAATCATTCCTGCTTTTGAAGTGGGTTCGTAACACTAAAGAATTACATGCTTCCCTAACAAAAAAGGAAGAGGGGAACATAATGATGAACTACATAGGGAAATTCAGAGTGGTGAACTACATAGGGAAATTTAGCTGCCTGGACCAGCAACCTGAAAGTAGGTCATGGAAATGTAATTCTTAACAAGGAGTTTGAAAAACTGGTCCCAGCCTTGCTGTATTATGAGAGGATGAACAAAACAAGCCTGCACATGGCTGCTTCCAGCCAGGTATTAACTATAACATAGAAATTGCCTTGATACATATTTTACCTTTAATATCATAACAAATGAGCATTCTTCATATTTAAAGCTATAACGATCAAATTGTATTAGCATCTTGCTTACATATATATGTAATAACGTAAATTGTCCCACTTACAGGCAGTATAAAATATCACTAAGCACAATAGCAGTGCTTCTCTCAAAATAACATGTGTGTGCATACGTGTGCAGACCCACACTTACAAGATTTAGTTAATAGTTAAGCAAGTATTTAAGACATTTTGGGATCAATTAGACCCTAAAAGTATTCAATCTTATTAGTTCCTAAAATCAACTAAAGCTTCATTCTTGAGTTCCTCCCCATCAGCTTGAGCTTGAGAAGGAAACTTTGCCGGTAATTGGCTAAATGGCATTACATGGCATGACAGGAAATCAGCAGCTGGCAAGAGGCCAATTTCTAAAGTTTCATCAAATGTTTTAATCACCAAAGACTATTATTCCAACTTTAAGAAGCTTATGTGATTTATCTTCAGAGTCTGACAAAAGTAATTCAGCAGTCATTTTGAGAGAAGCACCGCTATTGTGCTTAGTGACATTTTATACTCTCAGGAAGTAGCACAATTTACATTACATACTTTGTGTTATGCTTACATTCCTGATTGTATAAGCTCCAGCAGGAAAAACCTTATCTGCTGATGACCATGTACTTCAGTGTGAAATTGCACACAATGCAGTACCAATGTTTCCCTTTTCTTTTTTCCCCCTGTAATGTAATTATGTGCTATTGAAATGTGTAAGAATCCCAGGTGAAAGAAAAAGCTTTGTTCTTACTCTTAAAAAGGTTACAAGGTAACTGTGCCTTGTCACTGTTCCAGTTCTTCTTGTTACTAATAGACTAACAAAATCAGTCATTTTGAATCTATATGAAATACAGAGATGCAAGAATTTTATTATTATACAAAAGGAATTGAATGAGATATATTACTTATGAATGTAACCAGTCTGAAGTTTGAAGCCATGAAACAGAGCTAGTGTAAAGGTGAAAGGACAAGACAATCATCCTCCCCTGACCATTAAGTTCAACCCTAAACTGGAGGATTTTTCCATCTCCATGTTCACTCTATTCGTGAACTCTGTCAAGTTGGGCAAATAGTGTTATGGTGGAAGCAACTGTGATAGTCACCTGTTCTCTATGAAAGCACTAATTTATTCCATCTAGATTACTAAGTGGTAATAACTTTCATCCTCAATTTTGGATAGTTTTGAAACAGTGACTGGTAGAGAAATGGTTCCAAGCATCTTAAAAATAACTTCTCCCAAGCCAGTTGGACATGAAAAGGCCACCCTGTTTAAAGGTTAGACCAATAATTAGAACAGGGAACTAAGAGAAAAGCAGATTTCTAGGACAAAGTCCTGGACGCATTGAACTGTGGTGGGAGCAAGGGAGAGCAGGGAAATGACAATTTCCCCAAAGCAGGGCATTTTATCCTGCACCAAAGCCCACATACAGGGGCGTTCACAGCAGCAAAAAACAACAGCATAAATTTGTGCCACTGCTATTTTTGCCATGGGAAATGCACACCCCTGCATGTATGTGCCCCCAGTGATTTTATTGGGACCAAAGTTTTACCCCAAGACTCTACCACCAAGCTATTAAAATTGGTCACATCTCTTCCACCAATGCACACTGGGCTAAAACAAAACCTGCAAAGCTCTACAGATACAAGTAGTCCACTGATGTGTTAATTGCAGTTTTCACAACTGTTGTGGTTTGAGAATCACATTCAGTCTTGCTGTCAGTGAAATAGAATAAAGTTTACAATGTTACCAGATCTGCCCATCACTTTGGGGTGGACTTATTAATTAGGGGTACATTTCTGGGGTCTCTGTAATTCTATCAATGTGCTGCTTGTGTTACCTGTGTTTCTATGTGGAGCTGTATCTCTCCCTTCTTCAAGTCCTCAGCCCCAGTGGAGTTATCTTGCAGGACTCAGGTTCAGTGGGGCTGGGTTCCTCCAACCACCAAATCAGTCAAACACATATATGCACATACACACACAGATTAACAAGGCATGCCTGAGCCAGGCTGGGTTATTCAGCATTGATAATCTAATACCCTCATATGCCTTGAACTCAGTTCATCAGGGAACCATACAATGCAGTCAGACACGAACACACAGGTTAACAAAGTGCATCCGAATCAGGCTGGGTTATTCAGCATTGACAGGCTGACACCCTCTTGTGCCTTGAACTCAGTTCATTACTTATTTCAGCAGGACAATAATAAATGCAGTTACACACACACACACACACACACTCTAGAGTACGTCTGAGCAAGGTGGGTCCAATCAGCACTTTCAGCTGATATCCACATGCACCTCAAAACTCAGCACGTCCCAGTCTCCTGTCACAATGGTCCTAGTAGTAACTCCCATGATGAGTGGACCCCACTGTAGTTTTGGGCATTACAGGCATCTTTGGCTTAGGTAAAAGGAGCATTGCTGCAGAGCAAATGGGGAGGTAAAGGAGAAGGAAGAGTAAGTGAGGTTCAGAGACAGAGAATAGCAACCAGCTTGACCATAAATGTTATTTATTGCCAGGTATATGAAATTATGATGATACCAATAGCAATAACCCTACAAATAAAAGAGTTACATACAATATCCCTTTTCAGATATGTGGGG
Organism: Caiman crocodilus; assembly: GCA_030014935.1. Taxonomy (NCBI): domain Eukaryota; kingdom Metazoa; phylum Chordata; order Crocodylia; family Alligatoridae; genus Caiman; species Caiman crocodilus. The sequence goes on from JAGPOW010001338.1 coordinate 57,076,007, forward strand.
GAGTCCTTTTTCAAATATGTGGGGAGCAAAAAGAGAGCCCCAGGCAACATCAGGCCCCTGAGGGACTTGTCGGGCAACCTGGTGCTCACAGCCAATGGGAAGGCTGAGATCCTCAATGGGTTCTTTGCCTCAGTCTTCCTGAGGGGGGACCGGGACTTCCCTCCCGCTGGAGGCCTGTATTCCCCCTCGAGAATCACTGCTAGGCCAAGGGTGAGAGTAGACCTGGTGGAAGGGCTTCTGGAAGGGCTGGATGTCTTTAAGTCAGCGGGTCCGGAACCAGCACCCAAGGGTGTTGAGGGAGCTGGCAGGGATGATTGCTGAGCCCTTGGCTTGGTTATACGAGCACTCGTGGAGCTCTGGACAATGCTGGAGGACTGGAAGGTGGCCAGTGTGGTGCCCATCTTTAAGAAGGGGAGCAAGGAGGACCCGGAGAACTACAAGCCTGTCAGTCTCACCTCGGTTCTGGGAAAGATATTTGAGAAAATTCTCAAGTCCCACATCTGTGGGGGACCGGCAGGGGAGTATATGCTAAAGGGCAACCAGCACAGGTTGTTAAGGGCAGGTCCTGTCAGA
>JAGPOW010001338.1:57076679-57112323 GCA_030014935.1 Caiman crocodilus
AGGGCAGGCTCTTTTTTCCCGGGCACCACCAGGGGTAACTAGGACCAACAGTCACAAGTTACTGGAGAGCAGGTTTAGGTTGGACATTAGGAAACACTATTTCACTGTTAGGGTGGCTAGGATGTGGAATCAGCTTCCTAGGGAAGTTGTTCTTACTCCTACCTTGGGCGTCATCAAGAGTAGATTAAATAGGTACGTGGCTGGGGTCCTGTGACCCTGGCATTTGTTCCTGCCATTGGCAGGGAGTCAGACTAGATGGCCTGCTTTAGGCCCCTTCTGACCCTAGATACTATGATGATACCACTATGATAATATTAAATAGTTTCAATTAGGTATTTGGGGAAGTCTAACTCAAGTTTGATCAGTAAAAGTCCAGTTTAGAAACTGCCTGGAGTAAGAAAACATGAGTCAAGTTCCTGGAGTCAGAGAGAGAGAGAGAAAGAAAAAGAAAGAAGAGAGAGAAAGAAAAAAAGAGTTGGGGTCTCACCACTCAGCAAAGCTTGAGCCAGTTGAAGTTCCCAGGTGTTTCTGGATCTCACAGGAGGCAGAGGCCTCAGCACGATCAAGGGAGAAATTCCAGGCAGAAAATGAGTGGACCTGATGCAGCTTTTGATTCCAAGCACCAGAACAGAAACTTGATCTTGGGTAGGGGTTTCTGTAGAGAACTAACAGTGGCTCAAGGGAGAACACTAGGTTTGTTTATGGTTGGCTCATATGCTGGATAATAGGTACTGATCACACCTGGCCATGGATGGTATTACTCTGATGGAGCTCACAATACAAACAAGCAGATTCAGTGTTATGGATACCAATAAAGGAGTCATTACTAGAATTGGTCTGATAAATGCTGAGTGGGCTGTGTGCAGACGTGGGTTGATTAGCATTTGGACAGGGATCCCCCATCATTCAGTGCTCCCCTGCTTCTCTGGGCCCAGAATTCAGTGTGGTCCTTGGCTTGGAATCTCTGCTCTCCATCCTGAATGCTAATGAAGGTGCTTTCCTGTCCCATCTCCCGTGTAAATGAGTTGTCATTCAGTTCCATCTCCAATGTAAATGAGACCAGGGGAGTTGCTTCACCCTCATCACCCTTGTCTGGAGATATTTAGGTGCATCTCCAACTGCATCTTCATTGTCTTTTGCAAGTCCTTCCTATAATCTGTTCTTGTTCAGACGGGATGGGGAAAGAGGAAGGCCGAGTCCTTTGTGAATCAGACAAGGTGTATACTATGCTAGGGTTCCCCAAGAGCACAGAGCTGACAGGTAACAACAATGATGTAAGAGAAGTACTTAAGGGCTCAGTTAAGTTTATTTTTGGTAAGTGCTTTGTAATCCTTGGATAATAGGGGTTATAGAAATGCCAAACACTAAGTTTCATAAGTTGCAATGAACGTATATAAGAATGTAAGAAGTGCCATACTGGACTAGAAGGATTTGGTCTGACCCCATATCCCAACAGTGGCAATCTATGGGAACTCCCCTGCCCTCCAGTCCTCCCTGCTTACCAGCAGTCCCAGGCCTCAAAGCCTGCAGCAGCAGGGATGCAGAACTTCTCTTGGCTCCTTATCCAAAAATGCACCTGACCCACAATTCAGTTCTCTCTTCTTAAAGTAACCGGAGTCCCTGGATCCCTGTTATAGTTCCCTATTCATTTTATCCACATTGTTCATGATTTTATATGCTTCTCATATCCCCTGCCTCTCCCACTTCCCCTCCCTCCAACTTTCTCTTTTCCAAACTCAAAGAGTCTTAGCCTTTTAGTATCTCCTGCTATGGCAAATGTTCCATACCCTTGATCAATGTGGTTGCTCTTCTCTGCACTTTTTTCTAATTATATTACCTCTTTTTTCAGACCAAAACTAAACACAGGATTGAATATGGGGATGCATCATGAATTTCTATAGTAAACTACTCTAGAGTAAATCCACTCCAAAGTATTTGCATTTGTAGATGTGCCCACAATTATCTTTCCTATGGTAGACAACAAAATGATCTCTCTGTAATTTCCAGAGTTAGACTTGCCTCCTTTCTTGAAGATTGTGACAATCATGGCATCCCTGAGGTTATCTGGGGTTTCATTATCATTCTAAATCCTTAAGATGAGAAAATGGAGCTGTGATCTGAGCTCCTTTTCCCCCTGCTTGAAGAGTTTGGCAGGGATTCCATCAGCTTCAGGTGCCTTCTTGTTCTTCATTTGCTTGATGGTTTTCCTTACCTCATCAAGTGTTGCAGAGATTCCGAAATCGTCTATGACTGGGTGTTGCAGGATGCAGTTGAGAATACTCTCCTCCACAATACAGTCTTCAGTGAAAAGGTCTTCAAAATTCTTCTTCCAATGGACATTGATGGCTCCCCTTTTCTTGATCAGATCTCCTCCATTCTTAGGTCTCAAGGGGATTGATCCCTGAGTGCTTCCGATTCATAACAGTTAGTTCAGAACCTGGCACTGTACATACATAATTCTCTCTTTTCTATCTTTTAACCAGATCTCAGTCAATGAAAGACTCTTCCCTCTAATCCTGTGGTAACTCAATTTTTTTAAAAGCCTTTAAAGCTTTTAAAAGGCAAAAACCTTTAAAACCTTAAAAGGCAAAAGCTTTTCTAATATTCAGATTTGTCAACTGGATCCCCTTGTCCATGTGATCATTAACACTCTCAGAGAATTTCAGTAGCTCGGTGAGACAGGATTTTCATTTACAAAAGCCGTGTTACAAAATCCCTGACAGACCACACCTGTCCATTTGGCATCACTCTTTATTACAGATTCTACCAACTTGCCAGCGATGGAAGTGAAACACTCCAGTCTGTAGTTCCTAGAATCACCTCTGGAGGTATTTTTTAATATGGGTGTTATGTTGGCAACTGGCAGTCCTTTGGCACAGAGGCTGTTTGTAATAAGTTGTATATCATTGCCAACAGTTCATATGGCTCCTCCATCAAACAGATCCATATTTAATAAACCGTCTTGCAGTCTCGGTTTACAAGTCTGAAGCAATCAGAACTAAATATCCTTTGCTGTTGAAATGACTGATAAATTTTATCATTATGGGGTTTTTTTACTGTTAATTGTGGACCTATGCACAGCATTTTTATAGATTCATGATCTGATTTATCACTATTTTTGTACTTGATTATGTCAATTCTAGGAGTAGAAATAATGCTTTTGTAACGGTTGTTAGAATTTATTTTATTATTATATATGCATTTTTGTTATTTTTGTTTAAATTTATATTAGGGTTGTATGTTTGTTGTGTTAGTTTTAGGAACATGGCTTTCAGCCAGAAGCCTTAATAAATTGAATTGAATTAAACTAAATTGAATTGCTAACAGTTCTACAAATTCATCTGGTCCTGGTGACTTATTATTATTATTATTATTATTTCACTTCTCAATTTGTTCTAATTTGTTTTCTATTTTACTTCAATGTGATCCAACTCTTGAAACATTTGGTAGGAAAAATTGATCTGGTATGAGAATTCACCCCAATATCTTCTGCAGGAAAAAACAGTTCAAATAATTTGTTTAGCTTCTCTGCTATAGCCCTATCATCCCTGGGTGCACATTTTACACATTGGTTATCTAATAGTTCCACTAATCTTCTTGCTGGCTTCCTGCTTTGGATGTATCTTTTTTTAAATAGTTCTTAACTTTAGCATCTTTTGCAAGGCACTCCATGAACTCTTCCACTGTTCAACCTAAAATCAAAAATATGTTCAACTGTTTGCATAGAACTATCAGCTTCTAGGTAAAATTACTACAAATGCTGTTTTTCATGTTATTACTATGCAAAAATGTCCTCCAAGCACGAGGTCTTAAAGCAGCAAGTAAATAGATAAAACTATGCATTAACAAAATAACTGGGAATCAAAAATGTGGATGTATAATGTCTCCCCTTATTAAAAAATAAAAATTAAAAAAATTTCTCCTACTCAGCAGCTTGCTTATTATCTTATTATTTTATATAGTTTGAGGCCAGTCATCAATAGTCAAAACTGAGCTTTATCTATCCTGATGGAAAGATCTGCTATGTACACCATTAACCAGAAAGAGGATTGTTACAAATGTGCCATTTTCTGCTATTCATTTATTTTTAAATAACAAACCTAGAGGCAGTATTTCCCCCAAAGATCTGCATACATTCCCCTGCAGAGGAAGATTAAGATGCTTTGGGGCCCTCAGCAACACAAGACCTAAGGGACAGCCTGCCTGCCTAAGGGACAGAGCCATGGCTTGTTCAGGAGAGAGGGTGTGGCTCCCGCCGCTGTGCAGCTGCCCGCACACAGGTAGAGTGGGATGGGCAGGGCTGGGGCTATGCCAGACTATGCTCTGGACAGACAGCAGGGCCTATGGGGGTGGGCTATTGCTCCCTCATATCCTCCACTCCACCACCTGCCCCACCCCGCACCATCACCCACCTGAATCTGGGGGCACACATCCCCCCCACACTCCATGTCCACTACTTACCCAACCAGGACAGGGCAGGCACAGGACAGAGCCGCAGCTCCTCCAGGAGAGGGCTCCTGCCACAATGCGCTGTCCAGAGGCAGCTCAGTGGTCTCGTCCCATATCTGTTCCACCTTGCTGGCTGGGTGAGCAGCAGGAGGGCATAGCCCCCATTTCCCAGAGCAGCCCCAGCTCTGCCTGCCCCCACCCCATGCAGATCCAGGGGCATGTGCCTTCACCCCATGCCCTCCCAGACAAGTGGCAGGAGTCGCCAGATGAGCAACTTGCCCCAGCCCCTCCCTCGCTGCAGGGGGCCTTGATCTGCCCCACCCACAACCCTTCCCTTCCCTCTCCCCTTCCACCATGCCAGACTGAACAGCTGGACACAGCTGTATCCAGCATCATAGATGAACCAATCCCCATTTCTAACATTGTTCCTATGGGAAAATTGGTTCCTAGTTATGACATTTTGACTTAAGACAGGTTTCAGGAACCAATTACATTGTAAGTCTGAGGACTGCCTGTACCTGGCAACACCATCCCCACAGGCAACTGAAGGGGTAGGGGGCTCTGGCCCTGGGCCCAGATGGCCTGTATATTAATCTACCTGTCTCCCTGCATAGGTTTTCTCCATCTGCCTCAAAAGAGAAATATTAATGAAGCCCTCACCCCTTTTGCTCTGCTTATGAGGCTTTACTAAATCCAGCTAAAGAGTTTCCATACTCCTTTCCTCCTGCCCAATCTTTTGGTTAAATAAAGGCACTGTCACAGAGCACCCCGGTGCCCTGTGCCTGAACAGGGGAAAACTGATAGGGAAGGAGCCCTAGCAGTGACTAAGGACCACATCTGGGGGTTGCCGGGGCAACCAGGGAAGGTCAGCTGACCAGAGGGGGCAGGGCCTGGCCTTTATAAAGCCCATGATTTGGGACCAGAGGCAGTTTCCTGCCAGCTACCAGAGAGAAAGGAGCTCTGCCCTGGGAGAGAGGGAAAACCTGATGCAGGGGCTGCAGCTGGGAGTTGAAGGGTCACTGGTAGGACTGAATGTTGTTTGGGCCTGTGGGCTTCTGTTTTAGTTATAGCCAGATGGCTTATATTTAAGTTACAGCTTAGGGACTTGTGTTTTGCATTGGTGTTGTTATGTATGACCGGTGGTTTGGGTGAGGCTAGTAGGGGCTGGAGGAGGCCTCATAAGGACTCACAGGGGTGTGGGGCCCTAGTGCCTGGGAAGGTGCGATTCAGCGCCAGTGAAGGGTGCAACTTATGGGGTGTGGAGACCCCAGGCCCAGAGAGGGGCATTGGAAGAGCCCAGGTATGGGCATGATGAGCCCCAGACAGGGGGCATTATTTTAAGGAGCCCACAAGGAGCAGCGTTTGAGAAGCCCTAGAAGGGAGGCAACATTATTAGGAGGCCTAGTGGGGGCACAGTGAGCCCTAGAGAGGGGGCAGCATTATTGGGAGGCCCTAGTGTGGGCATGGCGAGCCCTGGAGAGGGGGCAGCACCTACCAAGGCCCAAGGAGAGGGCAGCAGTGCTGAGAGAGTCCCAGAGAAGGGGCAGCCCTTAAGAAGGCCCAGAGAGAGGACAACACTTAAGAAGGCCCCAAGAGAGGGTGACGGTACTTGAGAAGGCCTAAAGAGGGGCCCAATCGGGGAAAAGGCCAATACATAACAGATATTCCATCTGCAAGGCTTGGGCTGCGGTATTGAGGAGGATAGCAGCTGAAGATAGCACCCCCTGGCAACGGGGCAGTACAATGGCAGCCTCCCACTAATTAACATCTATTAATTAATTAACATCAAGGCATGGCAGGCGAGAAGGCAGAAGGTTGTCTAAGGAACAGGTGGGTGGGTGTCGCAGGGCACTTTGCTGCCCTGCTCCTAAGGGAAGAAGAACTGCTAGGGAAGAAGCCCTAGCAGTGACTAATCAGTACAGATGTGGGTTGCCAGGGCAACCAAGGAGCGTCAGCTGACTGGAGAGGGTGGGGCTTGGTTTGTATAAAGCCCAGAGCCAGAGACAGGCTGGCAGTTCTCTGCCAGCAGTGGGAGGGGCAGGAGTTCCAGGAGACCGAAATGTGAGAGCAGCTCACGAGAGCTCCAAAGGTTGGAGCAATGTTGTTAGGTTGGAGCCAGGAGGCTTATGTAGTTATGGCCAGGTTCCTGATGTTTGGTTATAGCCAGGAGGCTTGTGTTATGTTTTGTTAGGAGTGAATTACACCGGTGGTTTGGGCGAGGCTGTAGGGGTGGAAGAGACCTCAGGGGCGACCCACAGTAGCATAGGGCCCTAGCACCCAGGAAGGGGTGCAATTTGGGGGCGACCCACAGTAGCGTGGGGCCCTGGTGTCCAGGAAGGGGTGCGATTCGGCGCCCGTGAGGGCGCAGCGATCATAGGCGCCAGTGAGGGCACAGCAGCATGGGATGGAGCCCAAGTTGGGCATAGCGTAGCAGGGCTAGCCAGGAAGGGGGCAGCCCTGAGAAGGGGGTCCAAGTTGAACTCGGCGAGCCCCAGGAGGGGGGCAGCATCGAGGAGTCCTAGAAAGGGGCCATTTTATTGTGTAGCCCAAGTTCGGGCACTGGGAGTCCCCGACAGGGGGCTGCATTCATTTGGAGGCCCAAGTTGGGCATAGTCAGTCCCAGGAGGGGGCTATTTTAATGAGAAGCCCAAGTGCAGGCATTGGGAGTCCCTGAAAGGGGGCCACATGCTTTTGGAGGCCCAAGTTGGGCACAGTCAGTCCCAGGCAGGGGGCAGTATTTTAATAAGCCCAGAGAGGGCATGGCGAGCCCCAGAGTGGGGAGTGCCACGTTGAGGAGCCCCAGTTGAGCACAGTCAGTCCCCAGGAGGGGGGCGGCATTCAGAAGCCCAAGATGGTCATGGTCAGCCCCAGGCAGGGAGCAGTATTTCGAGAAGCCCAGAGAGGGCACGGCGAGCCCCAGGAGGGGGAGCGCCACATGGAGTACTAGGAAGACCCAGAGCAGGTAAGATGGTAGAGGCAAGCCTGGGAGAGTGGGTGAGCTTACAGAGAAGGCCCGGGGAAGCGGACAGGCATAATACTGAGGCGGGACAACATCTTTTGCACATAGCCCTAAGGCTAGGGTACCTAGGGGGACACCCAGTGGACAGTCGGGGAGTGCATGGAGATGGGGATCCCAATATGCCGTGCCCAGGGAGGTAGAAGGCAGCCTCCCTATGTAACTTGTCATCAAAGTCATGGCAGGTGAGAATCAGAGGGTGTCCTTGGGCTTGCTTGGACACAGTGCGAGGGACCTTCAGGGGGATCACGGCACCCTGAAGGTGCCGCCCTGTGACAGCAGGCCATGGAGATCGGCCCTGAGGAAGCCCCCTGTCATAGGCACATACAATTTGGTCTTTAAAAAGCCACTGGGGAGCTTATATTACACTAGAGAACTAACTTCCCGCCTCTCCTTTCATATCAGAAAGCAATCAAAACTGTTGTTTATTGTACTAAGGAAAAGAATTGTACAGTAACATAAAAGCATCACGTTTTTACATTATTCATATCACACTATATCATATCTTTTAACATGGCCAGGATGATTCTTCAGTCACTACGTCTGTTTGACTGTTCCATGTAATACAATTCAATTATTTGGAGTTAAAGTATTTGCTTTCTGGCCCATGAAAGTGAAAACGAATGTATATATTTGTCTTTTGTCATTTCTGTTCTCTGTGAAAACAACACAGATTTAACCACATTTAAACCATTTCCCCCCTGTGTTGCTTTTCTAAATTCCTTCTGTTTTCAATAAAATGTCAAGATACCCATTGTAAAAGGAGGCAAGTAATATAAAAGCTTAATTTGTACAATAAGCAAGTTATCAGTAGGCTAATTAACAGAAACAAAATACCTAATAGGTAGTACACTTTGGTCAGGTACATTACACCTTTATCAGTATAAGTGATCAGAAACTGGTCTATACCCATAACAGAACAGAATTGGGCACACACAGACTTGTTTTAAATGGCAGAACCCAGTTTAAGATTTGCCACTGCACCACACATACTGAAGGGTGAAATGTGTTCTTTTCACTACCAATCTAAACTATGCCACGTACAGAAAATCACATAACTTGGATTGATTCTGCCTTGAGCCTTTTAATATAAACTTAGCCTTCCTCTGGACCTTGCGGGCATTTATAGATGTGCTCCAGGAGGCAGAGGGATACTTTAATTAGAGGAGCTCCAAAAGCCACATTAACTAAAAGCACCCAGACTGTCATGTGTATGACAGCAGGCCACATTGAACTAAAGCTCATTGAGCAAGCTTTAGTTTAAAGCACTCTGCCACCATTTTTCAGTGCAGGGATTCTGATACACATGACACTGGAGTCTCCTGGAGTGCAGTAATTTCCACACTCCAATGCACTGGAATTACAGAGCATTGGACCAGCCTCCCTTCATGTGTCCAAGGGTTTCTAGCAATTTTTATTGTCCTTCAGAAAGTGCACAAACAGAAGCTTGCAAAGTTGACTACTTCATGATTAAGAGTAATTTTAAGACTTCTAATGGGAATACTCTTAGAATAGCAAAACTTGAGTAACACCATAGAAAGTAAATGATATCTCAGAAAGAGTAAACGTATTGTTTTTCTATCAATGGGACTTTTTAAAGCATTTTTGCATGGGGAGGGGCAGGAGAACAACACACAAACCCCAGTGTGCAATTCTCATAAAATCAGGGATTGCTATTCCTCCATATTAGCAAGGCAGCAGATCTGTAAAACATTTATAGTCACTGTCAGCATTCACAGCAGCTCACAAACAAAACGATTTCCTCAGAATTTGATTTGACATGTACTGAGCCACCTGGATCTAAGAATTCCAGAACTAAATCCAGCTCTCTCTAAATCTTTGAACTCTAACTACAGACAGTCCTCGACTTACAATGTTTCAAGTTACAACGTTTCTAAACTGACACCCTGTTTCAACTTTCTGATGCCAGTGTCAACTTTCTGATGCTTAATCTGAAGCGATGCCTTGCCAGTAAACAAGTTTGCTGCATCATGCATCTCCCTGGAGAATATCTGTCTAAACTTCCTTCCACACTCTTTAAGAAAGCAAACAAGACCCCAGAAAAACCTGCAGGCAAGACTCCTGAGAAGACTCCAACCAAGAACCCTTCAAAAAGTCCAACCAAGAGCCTTCCAAAAGTCCAGCAAAGTCACCTCAAAGAATTCCTTCCAAATCAGTATGATTGCTACTTACAATATAAATACATTAATGTAGCTATATTACTCATCTATAATTGATCAAGTACAAAATTCTGGGTTATTTTTAGTGAAAATAGGGTATCAGGCCTTGGTTAGGAACCAAATTCCCCATTTATAACATTGTTTCTTAAGAGAAAATTGGTTCCAAGTTATGACATTTCAACTTAAGATGCGGTTTTCAGGAACCAATTGTGTCATAAGTCGGAGGACCACCTGTATATCTAGGCTACCTGCAAGCATAGGTAAGAAAGCAAACACTTTTTCACAGGCTGACAATGTGATATTAGTTTTGATAGAACATACCAATATAAGATTAAAGCCAGAAGAGCCCAGTCAAAAACAGATATGAAAGCAGACCCAGAAGAACAGGGATCTCCTACCTCCTTGATATCCAAATGATTAAAAGAAAATTCATATTTATGTTCTAAATACTTATTTATTTATATTAAATACATGACCAGGGATCCTGTTTTTTCCTGATTTAAAAAACCCAAATTCTCTGCTAAAAAAACCCAAATCCATTATTAAAATTAAAGGCCCCCTCCCCACAATTCCTCCAGCCCTGCTGGTGCCACTCACTTCTCATCCACAGCCACCACAGCCTTGCTGGTGCACCTCACTCCCCGCCCACAGCTGGGGAAGCAGCCCTGCTGGAGGGACCCCAGCTGCTAAACCAGGGAGAGCAGGAAACAAGCCAAAGGGCCAGTAGCTGCAGTGTAGTGAAGACCTTCCTGTCTGTTGGTCTTCTGGGGCCTAAACCATGTGTTCAAAATCCCTGAGAGGAACAGGAACTTAAGACACCTGCTTAGTAGCTCTATTGTTGGGCCTTGGGCCAGTTAGGTGAAGGCAATGAATTCAAGGAGGAATCCAGAATGGCCCTCCCCAGAAGTCAAAAACTCAGTGGGCACCTTTATTTTGGAATTTAAAAGTGCTAAATTTGGACTTCCTGTGTGCTCAGAAGTCTACAAATTTTTGAGTGCCTAAATTCTGTTGCAATCCAGATTGGTGCTTGAGATTCTACTTAAGATCCTGAAAGGCCTCAGTCCATTAGGCACCATCAGAGCACATCTAATTTACATCAGCATCACTGAATAACACCTGACACAGCATCCACAGTCATTTTCATTTTACATAGTAGCCTAGTAAAAACACTCATCCAAGAAGTGGGAAACTGAGTTCTAGACCCCTTCAGCCTAAGTAGATTCAAACTCTTATCTCCCACTTCCCAGGGTAGTGCCTTAATCTGTAGGTGAGGGAACCTTCAACTTTCACATTGAAGCTAGGTCATTGGGCAGAAAGGACTACCAGAAAGAGAGCAAGCAAGAGAGACCTTACCCTGTAGCTAAGTAATAAAAACAACCCACCTCTTCAATAGAAGGTGGGAGTCATGAGTTCCAATCTCTGGTCCCAAGACTAGTCACCCATTTTACAGCAGAAAAGTCATTAGGTAAAAACCAGAAATAACATTAGGCGCATTTATCCATACCCTGGGACCCTGTGTAATGGGGTCCCTACCCCATTGCTAGGGAAACTGGGTAGTTTAGGATTTGGTCACACTGCTACCTTCCCCTTCCCACTTTTCCTAATTTTCACCTCCATCTCTCTCCCTGTACACATGCACACTCCTTCCTTTTACCTTAACACATGGTCTGAGTTGGTGGATTTCTAGGTGCTCCCACAGTTTGCACACAGGCTAAGGATGTGAAACAGTGGCCACCGAGTCCAAGTGCAGACAGAGCCTGATGGCCCAGGAGGCCGAAGTGAAGGGTCAGGTGACCTTGAGTCTGCTATATAAGCCCAAACCTTAGGCCAGAGAGGGGCAGTCTGGCGTGGGGAGCTGCTGAGGACAGAACCTGCCCAGGGAGGCCAGGGACAGAAGCATAGGCTATGGCAGGGGGAACTTGGAAGGTAAGCCTGAACAAAGAGAGGCTGCAGACTTGAATGAAAACTAAGTACTCTGTGCACTTTCCTGTTTTGTTTTCTTCCTACACGGAGAGGGATGAACACAGAGACCCCCTACCAGACACTGCTGTGCCCGTGGACAGGGATTGGTATTTTGGATACTTTATACTTCCAGTTCCCCAGAAGACCAGTTTCTGGCTGAAGGGGAGGCAGAGGCCACAGAAAGAGGGTGACTGGGGACATCCTGAAATTGAAGCTCAGCTGAGCAGGCAAAGCATAAAGACTGGGGTATGATTTGGAACTACAAGCGTGCAACATGGTGCATTACATAAGTTGCACCTGGAGCCCAGGAGTCATGAAGCATGACCAAAGCTGGAGCCAGTAGCCTTGGATAGTGGGCCCCAACTCACGGGAATGTGAGCAGATTGTTGCACCAGCTGCATGTGGTAGGGCCTGGCCTGGATTGCTTGCAACTCCCAGCCCAAGTCCTAAATGTGAAGCCAGGTTTCAACCGCATCTGCATATGGAAGTGTACAGCGGGGCCTGACCTGGCACAAATCACCTACAACTTTCCATTCCTCCAAACACAAGTACCCGCCCACAGCTGGGTTGGGCCCACAGCTGCCATTTGACTCTCTCCAAGGGCTGGGATGTCTCCTCTGCAAACAACCATAGGGTCACTAGGCAGAAGCCTAGCCAGGCAGAAGCTTCCTGTCTTCAGTGCCCCCTGCCTTGGGGCTGGGTGGGTCAAGCATCAGACAGGAAAGAGGGTTGGCTGCCTAGCAACTAGAGCTGAGGATGCAGCTGGTGCATACTGAATGGAAGGCAGAGAGGCAGCGGCTTTCAGAGGGGCAGCAACAGGCAAAGGTAACTTTCTTTTAGAAGGGCATCTGCAGGCCAGATAGAGTTGCTTGGTGGGTGGTATTTTGCCCGTCCCTATTGTAGCAACACCCATAGGGTGCCTGCATCCTCCCTACATCCCTCACCCCACGTAGGTATCCTAACCACTGGACTACAGAATCAAGCACTCTCTTTCTTGTCTCTCACTCCATGACTCTTGGGTCATTTTCTTCAAAGAAATGGATGAAGAATGACTTCAGGCCAGCAGTCTGGTGGTTAGAACACTGTTCTAGAAAGTGAAAATGTGAATTTGAGTTGCCTCAGGATGAAAAGAGGAGAGTCTCACACATCCTGGGTAAGTGTTGTAATCACTAAACTATCTTAAAAAAAATGGGCCGTATGTGCAGTCAGAAGAAAAGATAGGTGTGTGGCAGGCTTACCGATAGCATCCTGGCATGTCTGGGCTCAGAGATCCTTCCAGTGATTGGTGGAACACTTCCATCAATCAGGCAAATGCTGGGGAGGGGCTTGCCCTTCTCCTACCCAGGGTGAGGCAAAGAACCTGGACCTGGTTGAAGCCTGTTCCCTGCTTCAACCTGATTGAACCGTTTCCCTCCAGAGTCTACACCCCTGGATTGCAATAAAAGAGCAGCGTGCCTGGCACAACATGGGCAGCTGCATAGAGGGACAAAGAAGAGGACTGGGCAAAAGAAGAGATGGTAAGAGCTGGCCAGCAGGGGCGAAGCTGTTGCCCCAAAGCACCCAAAGACCCTCCTCACTGGAATGGACTTGCGAGTAACCATGACCCACAGCCCTGCTGCTGAGAAGCACGGAGTCAGTGCACGGATCAGTGCATAGGGAGAGATCCTAGGAGCTGCGTGAGGCAGCTCAGGTCTCCATCCCCAATCAGTGCATGGGATGCACAGAGCAGTCAGGGAGCTGCACAAGGCAGCTTGGGTCCCCAATTCCTAGCAAGCAGCCAGGATGTGGTGCCAACAGTGCAGCATGGAGTGATCTGGAAGAGTTCGGGACCCCTGAGAGCCACTTGAGGCAGTGTGGGTCTACAGCCACTGGCACAGGGCCAGCGGCTTGGTGCAGACAACACTGCATGGAGGGTCTGGGAACAGACCAAGCCCTGGCACTGCATACAGCAGCTCAGGCCTTCAAGCCCTAGCTGAAGGCAGAGCCCTCAGTGCACACAAGGGTGCACAGGGCCACCAGCAGCCAGCGGCCCAAGGAGCCAGTGGCCTCAGAGGCCTCGCATGTGAGGAGCAACTTGGCCAAGGGGGACAAGGTCCATCTATCCAGCCCCTGGAGTCATGAGTTGCTGGGAAAAGGATTCCCACAGAGGAGGGGCAATTCCTCCCGGCTAGTAGGGGGCTCCTAGGAGGAAAGCAAGAAGAGAGGGCCCTTGGGTTTAGGGGCCACCTTGGGGGTTTTAAAGGCCCAAGGGGCATTAGGGTTTTCCCCCACTGGTCCCTGGAGCACTGGCAAAGCCTCAGAACCCATTGAAGCCTTGGGGAGTTAAGTTTTATTACTGATGCTATGCACCTCATATTTTGTAAGATTCCGTGTTATATTTTCTTATTCGTGTCTAATGATAATTGTTAATCCATTGAAATATGATTCCACTGAAATCCTTGCTGGGACCTCTCCCTTTCACCCACCTGTTGTTTATCTGTTTTTGATTTCTGCTTACCTGTATGAGTTTGTTACTCGCCTGTTCTTGGTTTGTGCTCATCTGTACTGGTTGTACTATTTCTGTTCTCGATTTGTGCTTACCTGTATTGATTTGTTACTTATTGGTTCCTGAGTGAAATCTCTAGTGATAGTGTGTAGTCTCCCCCCAGGTTCTGCTCTCAGAGTATAAATTTATGTCAAAGTTGTATATCTGTAAATAAGACTATTAATATACCTCTCCCAGTCTATTTCTTTTAATAAATCTGTAAATAGTTAAGTCCATATTGTCCTGGCCTGTCTCTATAGGGGACAGAGGGAAACTGGGCTGCCTAGCCAATACTTCTCTTCCATTGGAGCACTTACCCTGGTGCACCTGGGCTACAGGTGCAATGGAACCCAAGTAAATGGAAGCACCTAATGTAAAGCCACAAATTAAGCTCTTATTCTCCACAGAGATACAGAAGTTCAAACATAACCCTGTGCTATATGTTTCCTATTAGCTAGTCCTTCGTGACCCTTAGCTTTCTGCATCACCCCTTGCAGGGAGTTAACTCTCCCCATTCATTATTTAGATACTACATGTATTTAATCCTGTCTATTTGTATCACCCACAAGTCTGACAACTCAATTTTTAAGCATTGCAACCCCTAAATGAAAAGCTTGTGTAACCAATACGATTTTGGCTGCAAATGGCTGCATTGGTAAGAATGGAAAGATACTACCAAATTGCATGTGCTGCTTGTACACGTGCACTCCCAGGTGCCCAATTAGGTCCTGCTGGACACAGGATGCATTTCTTCTCTTGCCTCCATAAGCTTCCCCTTTGCAATCCATTGCCACAAGCAATCAAGTCATTGCATAACTACCTAACCTCCAGATTTGAGATAGCAGGCACTAAAACTGCGATCTAACTGCCACCAGCTATGCTGATGGGTTCTCTGTATCCTTCTTTGACCCATTTTATATACACTAAAGCAAAACTTGATCGTTTAAACAAAAGAAATGTAATATACATTTCAATAATACATTGAAATGTCATATACAATAAATGGCTTTAAAAATTAAGTATATTTAACTTGAGCAGTGTATAGTCTCTTCTAACTATCCAGTTGTTCAAATAAAAGATACCATAAAAAATTATGCTTCCTCTACATTCCCTGGACCATCCTGGCTAAAGCACTCTAACCCTACCTTAAACTATCATACTTTAATTCCTATGCCAAAACCAAAGAAGATAGTAAATTCAGAGTGGACAATACATCTTGAATTCTGTTTTGAATGGCCAGTGTTGTGCATTGTGGATAGTACAGTTGTCTATCAGAGACTCCAGAAAAAGTCTGAACTCACACTCCACAGAACTAATAACAAAACCAAGCAAGGTAAATGGTTGACTCCTAAGGAAAAGTGTATACGTTTTGATAATGTAGAATAAGATTTTTCTCATAGTTAAAATCATGTAAATCCAGAACTAATCTGCTGATTTCTGAGGCAATGACTAAGGATTCACAGCATGTGGTGGAGCAGAGTTTTACCCACTGCTGTTTGTTGTGCAATTAAAATATTTCTGTTCACATATTCCCACACAAAACGTCATTAAAGCCCAAATGCATTAAAAACGAGTAAACTGCTCAAAGCCAAATGATGCAATTAGTGCTGAGAACTGTTGGAATGGCGCCCAGGATGTGTTACAGAAACCATGCTGCTGGCATAAAGTCACACAACTCAAAGAGAAACTTGCACTAGATATAAAGGAGAGCACACATGCTGTTCTTTTGAAAAGAAATGTACATGCTAAAAATGGTCATACTGATGCTGACTGCTCAGAACAGCAATGTTCTGGCTGGTATGAAAGGCAGTCCCCATCCCTAGAACTTTCTTGAATGGATGGTATTCCAAGATAGTGCTGCATGGGGGTATTTGTTGGCCTCCCTTTACCTTCTTCTCCAACCAGGAGAAGACAGTTTGGCACACCAACAGTTTTCCTGACCTAAAATTTTAGTGACCTCTGCAAAGTGCAGGCTTACACATTAATTTAAAATCAAATGAACAATGTTTTACCCAATTCCTTAAATTTTAATCAATTCAGTATATTGCCTTCAAGATCTGCTGATACTCCTGTACTGACACAGCTAAATTTTGTGTAACAGAATAATAACATTTGTGGTAATTGTTTAAGTTAAAGGTGGGGTTCAAATGCAATCAATTATACTGTCTTTAAATTCAAATTCAGCAAAGAGTTAGAAAAGTAGTTAACTATATATTAAAGCTAACCCATTGTTTCTAATGTATACCAACATACTCCAATTTATATTCTCCACTTGTGAACCCAGTCACTCACAAATATGATCATCTAGGGTTACCATTAATCATGTACATGTTGTTAAAGGAGGCTAATTTTACTTCAGTTTGAATTAGATAGGTTAGACACTAAAGTTTGCATGAATAGTCCATTCCTTATTAGGTCTCAGAGCCTATGAGGACAGGTAGCTTGCCTGATTTTGCAGTTGTCATCTTTCCCAGCCTTTGTCCAATGAAGGAGTCTTTTGTTCTACTGATAAGTGGCACATTGTTCACTGCTCAGGTGCCCAGGACAAAAAGTATAAGTCAATACAATGAGCGTCTCACTAGTCAGGTTTAAGTTTTTTTGCTTTACTTGATATTTTTCGGAATGAAACTCTCCTTGTTCTGCCTCTGAGAAAATCCCAATTAGTTTGTATCAAAATTGATTTAAAAACATCAAGGAGACACTTAAAAAGCATTTTACATTAATATAATCTCTTTACTAATGTGATTAGCAAGATGTAGTTAGACAATTTTATGTCTCTGAGTTGTCTTCATGGTCAATTTATTTCACTAGCTGCTTCCATTTGCTTTACAGGAAGTTTGTAATTTTTTAATACAAAAGGTCAGGCTCCTCCCAACAGGATCACCACTGCTGCCAACCTAGGAGGTCCTCAGGACCCCACCGAGCTGGACCTAGCCTTCCCTACTGCCCCCAGCATAACTTGCCATGCTCCAAAGCACATTTGGCACTGGCATTCCCTGGGGACAAGTATCTGTGGTGCAAGGTGCACTGCTGCTAGTAGTCTCCAAGGAACCAAATGCCCATGCTCATCTGGACAGCAAACAATGACAGCACCAAAGCAAACAGCATTCTCCTTGCAGCCACTGTGAACAGTCTGAGACAGGCTTCCTACATTTTGCAGGAGCTGAAGTCCCAGAACAGTTTAGGAACAGAAAGATATGAAGGTGGCCAGAAGCCACTTAACCCCATTCCCATATCCTGAGCTATACCTGTGCAGGTGTATAGTGCACCTCAAAAAAGCATACAATTGCACCCATAGTTTCAATGCTGATTAAAACTCGGTGATGATATTGTCACAGCTCTATGATAGTAAACTGGATTAAATAATATCTGATCAATAATTTATTAAACAAAATTATCTTTTTCTCAATCAGGGAACATAATAGATAATAAAAAAATAATAATTTTCCACATATTTAATCAGTCAATCTTATTAGATAACCTTTGTTAGATATAGATTTCACAGAAGTTTGAACTCATTGTTTCTTTGTACCTTGTATATATTAAATTATTAAATACAAGGAAAAATGCAACGTGCAAATATCCAGCACACCTACTACCTAGGAAATAACCTGCTTGGTAGCACAGAAGCAGAAAGGGATTTTGGAGTCCTAGTGGACTCCAAGATGACTATGAGTCGTCAGTGTGATGAAGTCACCTCAAAAGCTACCTGCACTTTATCATGCATTAGCAGGTGCATGAAAAATAGAACCAAGGAGGTCATAATCTCCCTCTATCGGGTGCTGGTCAGACCACAGTTGGAACACTGCATGCAGTTTTGGGAACCACACTTTGAGATGGATGTGGAAAACCTGGAGAGGTTCCAGAGAAGGACCACTTGTATGGTTAAGGGCTTGCAGGCCAAGCCCTACAAGGAGAGACGGGGGCGCCTGGACCTCTTCAGCCTCTGCAAGAGAAGGTTGAGAGGCAACCTTGTGGCTGCCTATAAATTCATCCTGGGGGCACAGAAGGGAATTGGTGAGGCTCTACTTACCAAGGCGCCCCTGGGGGTCAGAAGAAATAATGGCCATAAGCTAGCAGAGAGCAGATTTAGACTGGACATTAGGAGGAACTTCTTCACAGTTAGAGTGGCCAAAATCTAGAATGGGCTCCAAAGGAGGTGTTGCTCTCCCCTACCCTGGGAGTCTTCAAGAGGAGGTTAGATGGGCATCTGGCTGGGGTCATCTGAACCCAGCACTCTTTCCTGCCTATGCAGGGGGTCGGACTCAATGATCTATTGAGGTCCCTCCCAACCCTAACATCTATGAATCCAAGAAGCTATAAATATGGTATAGTGCAGAAAAAGCATTACCGCATAGAGAACACTACCCAGTCAGAACAGGGCTTTCATCTTACCTTGTACTCGTGAGTTATATATGGTCGTTTGGTTATATAGTTGTGCCAAGTAATTTTTTCACCATGGACTTGTCTGAAAAACACATATTGCCTGAGTACTCACATGTGTATTAAAACGCTGTTTCCATGCACATCATTTTTAAAAATTTGCTTCCTGTGAGTATCTATGATGGCAAGCATTACATACCACAAGTATACGTATATTTTACCAAAATTCTAATGTACTGAACTGATAAATTTATTGGGCCCACTTTGGGGTCATGTTTTGATGCAAAGAGCAAAAAACCAATCGAGTATGGGAGAGTGGAAGGGTGGCAGAACTTTTAAGCCTAGTACTAAACAGGCCCTTAAGTCCATTTTTCTAGTAAAGAAAAATTGAATATTTTCATATAGGTGTGATCATCCAGTATGCAGTTCCATTTATGGACTCATTAGATATAGACCCTCTGCCTTGTCCTTATGTTGGTCTAGCCATTGCCTCACACCTTCTACTTGAAGCATGGCCCCTGAATCCCAATGAGAATGTTTCCTGTGTACTACAATTTGATGTTTTGATTTTTCCTGCTTGGTTTTCAGTATCTCACCAAGTCTTGTCTTGGCACAAGACAGTTTGCCCTGGATTGTTTTCCTTCTCACCTATGATTCTTTGTTGGAAGGGGAAAAATTATAGTTCTGCTAATGATAATCTGATAATGGAAATTTAAGAAGAAACTCCAGTATGGGCAGGTGTGACAGGGGTCCATTCCCATGTCTGTCTAACAGAGGTCTGACCTTCTGTCTCTGGGCTACCCACCCACCTATCTCTTCTGCCATGCCTTGATGGAACAATAATTATGATGGTACTTAGGTGAGAGGCTGCCCATTTAATACCCCTACATGGTGGCCCACACCTCACAGATGGTATAAATGTCAACCTACACCCTAGGGAGTTGAGTCGGTTCACTCTCTGTTGCTGCACCCCACCTTGGCGCTGGGGTCTGAACACTCCCTGTCACTGTGCCCCACCTGGCACTGGGGCTTTGCACACTAGTGTACCCCACTGAGGCCTCCTCCTCCTCAAATAGTCTCAGCCTGGTCCGCCAGACAAACAATAAGATAAATATGAGCCTTTGGGCTATAACTTAATAGAAATCCTATAAGCCACACTCTAACCCCTTTTAGAAGACAAGCTTCTCTCTCACTTTACTGCTCCCCCTGGCCCCCAATACCTATGAGCTCCTATATTCCCTTTATCCTACCAGAACAGGCAGTCAAGCATCTCCAACTAGCTTCCTCTATGAGAGCTCCAGTAGCCTCTTGGCTACTGCCAGAAAACTAACTCTCTACCCCAGTCCTGAGGTTTATATGTGCCCAGTACCCTGTCTTCTTCTGGTCAGCTGACTGGCCAAGGTGGGGGGGTGTTGGGCTATTAACCCCTACCCTCCTGGTGCTTGGGGTTCCTGTAGCCCCAGGTCTTAAAGGGGCAGCCCTGCCTCTTAGTAACAGGGCTAGGGTTCCCTGTTACAGCAGGCTATTTCATAAATATCTATAATGGTGTTACTGCCTTCATCCACCATGAAAAAATGGCAAAAGACAGGTAAGAGTGGCACCTTATAGACTCAATGTCCTCAAAGAAGGAATACTATCTTGTAAATATCTGTCATCTTCCTGCCATCCAGATTGTCACAGGCGGAGAAAGACCAGGGAGACTCCCGGGCTCATGGAGGAAGCCCCAGAGCCAGGGGCAGAGGGTGGGACGGAGAGGAGGAAAAATTAAAAAAAAACTTACCCACCACAGGATGCAAGGAAGAGCAGAGACATCAGGAGAAGCTCACGCATGGCCTGGACGACACCTTAAGTCACCTATGGTTGGCAGATGATGTTATTCCTAATTGCCAGCCAGCGGAGATAAAAGGGCCGGCAGTGAAAAGGAGCAAGGCGCACATGTGGCTGCTGGGAGGGAGCCTAGCTAGTGGAGTCAGCTGGAGGCACAAAACGCCAGAGCTGACTGCTACTGCTAGTGCTTACCAAAGGGAATTAAAGAAACCCAGGGATGAGCCAACACCCGAGGAAAGCATGACAGTGGCAGGTGAGTTGGGAGAGAGAGCGGCAAGAGCTCCAGCAGCACAGAGGAGTAAACGAACCAAAGAAGACCCGGAGAGAGGGCTGCGGTCCAGGGAAGACCCAGGGAGAGGGCTGTGGTCTGAGGAAAACCCAAAGAGAGGTCTGCAATCCGGGGAGACCCTGGCTGCAGTTTGGGGAAGACCCGGAAAGAGGGCTGCAATTCAGGAAAGACTTGGAGAGAGGGCTTCAGTCCGGAGAAGGCCTGGAGAGAGGGCTGCAGTTCAGGGCAACCCCGGAAAGAGGGGCACAGCCCCAGGAGATCCAGAGATAGGGTCAAACCGGTGGGATACCGGACAAGGGGTAACAAGAACTTGAAATAGACAGAGAGGGGGCCACAGAACTGAGCCACAGGCAGATGACCCGGTCACTAAGGGAAGGGTAGGGAAGCTACTGGCTCCACAAGGAAACCTAATAGGGACAGAGTTATGTCTCTCTTGAGGCCCATTGAGTTTTTATTTGAGTTTTGAAGGGTGTTTTGTGTTCCCCCAGATTAGAAGGGGCTGAGGTTGTGATGGCAGGGAGTTAGAGCGAAGGGTGAGCTTGTTGGTTGAGTATCTCGGGAAATATTCAGGCAACCATGGAAACAGCCAAGATCTTCCAGGCTGGGTAAAGGGCAAGGTGCAGGGGAGGAGGAGCCTTGCAGAAGACATCTACGATGCGGGTGACTGATGGGGGTAACCGCGCTAGACGAAGCTCCACCCACTGAAAGATTCAAGTCATGGCAGAAGAAGGGGCAGACTGCGTCGTGTGGAAGAAACTCCTGGAAGGCCACCTACGACGGCTAGGCAAATACCAGTAAGCACTCGGAGCAAGGAAGCCCGAGGTAAGATGTCTGAGGCCCAGCAGGTACACAGATGTACTCCTGTGTTGTCTAGGAGATGAAAACCAGGTTTAAAAGACACCTTCAATTTCTCAAGGGCTCTGTTTCAGGAAAAGAAAATTCAAACATAATGACAAAGATCTGAGTGAGAGGACACTTGTGAGAAAGGAAACAAATTAATTTTCCACTATTTAGCAGCGTGCAAATGTAAATATGACCTGAAGAGTAATTTGTTAACCAAGTGTATGACACCAGTTCTCAATAGAGCAAACTTTTATGTCTTGTAATTATGGGTGCCTGTTTCTGAGCTATTATTATTTCCCAATTATTGTTTAAGTCTGTAATCATAATATGTATGAACTCTGACACTACAACAAGTTGGTAGACAGAATCACTCTAATGGCAAATGCTTAAACTCTGTTGAAAGATACAGTAAGAGATGCATCCAATAAGTTACAAGAAAGGCTAAAATGATTCTTCTAAACAGAAGATAAAAGCCTAAGAGTAACCCAGCCTTGTGGAGGAAATATGGGTGTGTAGAGAAGTGCTCCATGCACCGTTGATAGTGCTGTAACTTAGAACACTTTTTATAGCAGTATAAAATTACAGTGTTTTTAAACATGACAGAAGTGCAGTGTTTGGGGGAGGAGGGCTTCTGAGTCTCCCTGCTCCTTCCAGGCTAGGAGGCAAGGGTGCATAGCCTCCTGGGGCTTCTCTACTAGTCAGAAATTTGACCAGCATACAGAAGTTATTTAAATCCCTGTAGGCTGCTAAAGTGCTGTAAAATGCAGTGCTTCAAATTTACCATATTTTTGTGAATATATCCCACATGGTATACATGATTTTACAAAAGAAGTGGATGGGTGCAGGCTATACGGGGTTGCAGGCTATGGACAGACTTTTTTTGAAAGGGGGCCACCGCCGGAGCCAGGGCCAGGGCAGGCTGTGCCACCTCCCTGCTGGGCCTGGGCTGTGCTGCCACTGCTGCAGGGGCCAGGACCAGGGCAGGCTGCACTGTCTGCCCACTATGGCCAGGCAGGCTGGGCTGCACCACCACTGCTGCAGGGGCTGGGGCCAAGACAGGCTGCACCACCTCCCCACTGCTGCACCGCCTCCCCGCTGGGCCCGGGCTGCACAGCCACTTCCACAGGGGCTGGGGCCAGGGTGGGCTCCCCGCTGGGGCCAGGCTGTGCCACTGCTGCCACAAGGACCGGGGTCAGGGCTGGAGCAGGCTGTGCCACCGCTACTGCAGGGGCCGGGGCTGGGCTGCGCCACCTCCCTGCTGGGCCTGGGCTGCACCGCTGCTGCCATGGGGGCCAGGGCAGGCCCCCTCCCTGTGTATACGCTGCCTTCAGGGGTGTATACACAGACTAATTTACGAAAATGTTAAGTCACCACAGTAAACAGCTTTAAATGATGAAAAATCAAGTTCTGTACACACCCGTTGGTTGAAATTCTTGCTGTCTATGAATGTGTTAGTAATAAGGCCCAAACTCCAGAAAGAGGATAAGCTGGAGCCTCATCTTGGGTATGTATTTCTGGAGCTCTATCTTTTTTAGACTTTCTCAGAAGTTTCCAGTAGTACAAAGATGAGAATATACAAATCTTACAATGAACTCAGTCTCCCACTAAGAATGAGAGAGGGAGGGGATCAACAATAACTGGACCTTGTTCAAAATTTCAAAGCTTAACCTAAGTTTGCTGTCTGTCTGGCACTTTGAGCACACTTTTAGTTTCAATATTGAGCAAGTATGTCACTCAATGTTTTGTATTAATCTATAGAATGCTGTGTAAAAACCAAAGAACCATCAGTTCCAAATCGGCATCTATCCTGAATGCACTGATAGAGAATGAAAATATATGTGTGAATTGCCTGCCCTGTTAACCAAAAACTGATTCTAGGTTTTCCATAGCTAAAAGGAAGTTTGTCTAGGGATGTAAGTTTCATATACTCTAAGGCAATGGTTCTCAACCTTTTTAAACTCAAGGCAACTCTTAATAAAGTCAAGGCATGCCTTGGAAAATGCCAGCTCTTAGTTTTCACTCATTTTTTTTACTACAGAAAAGACAGTAGGTTTTCTGTTGCAAAAAACTCCAAACACCCACAACAGATCACAATTTTTTATAACACCATTGGACCTTATTTAAATTTTTTTAATTTAAAATAATTCCTATTTTTCTCCTATTTGGGGAGAAGGTGAGCACTAGTGAAAAAAAACAGGTTAAGGACTATTTAGAAAAGCTGAATGTGTACAAGTCTTGGATGCAAGGTATCCAAGGGGCTGGATGCCAGATATCCAAGGGTGGTGAGAGTGTTGGCTGATGTGATTGCAGAGCCCCTGGCCATCATCTTTGAAAACTTGTGGCAATCAGGGGACGTTTCAGCTGACTGGAAAAGGGCATATATAGTGCCCATCTTTAAGAATGGGAAGAAGGAGGATCCATACAACTACAGCAGAGTCAGCCTCACTTCAGTCTCTGAAAAAGTCATGGATCACATCTTCAAGGAATCAATTTGGGGGTAGGACTCGATGATCTATTGAGGTCCCTTCCAACTCTAACAACAACTATGAAACTATGAAACATTTCTAAGCACATAGAGGAAAAGAAGTCATCAGGAACAATCAGCCTGGATTCACCAAAACCAAGTCATGCCTGATGAACTCAATTGCTTTCTATGATCACATGATTGAATCTGTGGATGCAGGGAAAGCAGTGGACATAATATACCTTGAATTTAGCAAGGATTTTGATACAGTCTGCCACAGAATTCTTGCAAGCAAGCTGAGGAAGTATGGGTTGGATGAATGGACTGTAAGGTAGATAGAAAGCTGGCTGAATTGTCAGGCTCAGTGGGTAGTGATCAATGGCTCAATGTCCACTGGCAGCCAGTATGAGTGGATTGCCTCAGGGGTTAGTCCTGGGGCTGGTTTTGTTCAATATCTTCATTAACTATCTAGAAGATGTGATTGAGAGCACCCTAAGCAAGTCAGCAGATGACACCAAGCTGGTGGGGTATAGTAGATATGCTGGAAGGTAAGGCTAGGATTCAGAATGACCTAGACAAATTGAAGGATTAGGTCAAAAGACATTTCATGAGGTTCAGCAAAGACAAGTGCAAAGTCCTGTACTTAGGATGGAATAATCCCACACACTGCTACAGGCTTGGGATCAATTGGCTAAGGAGCAGCTCTGCCAAAAAGACCTCAGGGGTACTGTGAACAATAAACTGGATATGAGTCAGTATGCTGTTGTTGCCAAAGGAACTAACCGCATACTGGGCTGCATTAGTAGGAGCATTACCACCAGATCAAGGAAGGTATACAGGGTATACTTCCCCTGTATTTGGCACTGATGAAGCCACATGTGGAGTACTGTGTCCAGTTTCGGGCCCCCACTACAGAAAGGATGTGGACAAGTTGGAGAGAGTCCAGCAGAGGGCAACAAAAATTCCTAGGGAGCTGGGGCACATGACTTCTGAGGAGAGTCTGAGGGAACTGGGTTTATTTAGTCTACAGAATAAAAGACTGAGGGGAATTAGATTGTAGCATTTAACTACCTGAATGGCGGTTCCAAAGAGGATAGAGCTAGACTGTTCTTAGTGGTGGCAGATGACAGAACAAGAAGCAATGATCTCAAGTTGCAGCACAGGAAATTTAGGTTGTATATTAGGAAAAACTTTTTTCAGTAGGAGTGTGGTGAAACACTGGAACAGTTTATATAGAGATGTGGTAGGATCTCCATCTTAAAGGTTTTTAAGGCCTGGCTTGACAAAGCCCTGGTTAGAATGATCTAGTTGGGGATGATCCTGCTTTGAGCAGGAGTTAGACTAGACCAGTGGTCACCACCCAGTGGATCTCAATCCACCAGTAGATTTTGTAGCCTCTTGCAGTAGATTTCATAGTCTCTTGCAGTTGATCCGAGGCTAGGGTGGGAGGGCTGAGTGCCCACATGCATGCATGTGTGTGCCCCAGCCATACAGAGAAGTCCATATGGAAGGGATTGGAACGGGGTTAGATTGAAGCCCTCGTGATGAAGGACAGTGATGCATAGGCAGGAGCAGGGGTAAGTTGAGTGAGGCCCCTGCCAGGTGGGACTTACCTGCTGGGGAGGCACACCCCCAAATAATTTTTTTCTCCCACGGCCTCAAGCTGCTCCTCCCTCCCCCTGCACACTTCTCTCCCTACAGACTTACCTGCTGGTTTGGGTGGAAGGCAGGGCGCAGCGACGGTGGTGCATGGTAGAACTTGGGTTGCTTTTTAAATGCCAAAGGTGATCTCCTACTTAAAAAAGTTGGGGAGCACTGGACTAGACCAGCTGATGTCCTTTCTAACTCTAATTTTCTATGATTCTATGAAATCTCTAGGTTTATCTTCTGAATCATATTTATACACCTAACAGCAAGCATGCTGTGGCTCCTTGGTTGAGAATCACTGCTCTAAAGAGAAGGCATAGAGGGGAACATGTTACACATACTGACTAGTAGATTATATACTCTAAATTCCCCTTGCTAATACATGGGAACTCTAAATCAGATTTATTGTTGATCTTTTGACAAAACTATCTGTTTTAATGGGAAAACTAATATATGCTGTTCAGCTTTCATGAACACTGAAATTCATTCTTCTAAGGCAGGAGGAGGTATAAAATGGGAAAGTCCTTAGAAATTATTTTGGAGTTACAGACCATCTTGCAAGCTGTTCTTTGCTGTTTTGCAAGCTGCTTTGTCAAGAGTAATATATGTAAATCTGCTGAAGATTTCTATTTATCAGTAGCAGAATTTTAAGGTTAACAATTTGTTTTCTGTAACCCCATCAATTTATAATTTGCCTCTGTTTCAAATTTTGGCAGAGAAATTTTCTGCATGTCAACAGTTATGTACTATCTGGGCTTTAACTTAAGATGCTGTACTTTCTAAATCACTAACCATCATCTTTTGATCTCTGAAAAGCTCTGTTAGGTAGCAGTCATGTTAAATCCTTGAAGTTCTCTGGCTCTGTATAGGTTCTGAATAACATAACAGGTAACTGTTCGTATCCATATCCTTCATTTTATTGTTTTCAGAAAAATATGTCAGGAGTTAAAGGTCATATAGGTGTGGACTAGAAGGCAATCAGATCAGTTGGTGCAGTTCAACCTATGTGATATAACATTTTTCGAAAAGAAAACATTAACTCCTTCAGCAAAATATAAAACCTTATGTGAAAACTTGTACTTGTCTCTCACCCAGAAAAGAGTGCTACCATTTTATTACTACAATACAAAGTAAAACTTTTTTTTTCAAAACCGCACAAACTATTCTAGTGAAGCCACCAAAAGTATATTGTTGTTGAGATTTTTATCAATTTGAGATACTGCTTTCTTTTCAAATTTCAAAATAGAACAAATTTGTGTCTAGTTTATGGGCAATCTGTAGCCTACTTTATTACTACCTCCTGAGAATGGCCTACAAAATTTAGAAAAATCTCTCTTTACAAAAATATATCCACTGCTCTCTGTAGCAGGCACATGCCTTGGGATCGTTTGCAGTGGTATACTGTACAATAAAGAGATTCCAACTTCCATCTCAAATAAGTTAGAGGAGCACATACAATTCAAAGGGTTTGCAGGATATGTCAGTGTCATCACAAATTCTTTGATGTTTCTCTCTGGATTTGATGAGATCTCAGTGACCACATGCCTCCAACTTCCTCTATACAGATGGACTACATTCAACATAGAATTTAAAATTATTAATCTCTTTAAGATTTTTTTTCAGAAGACAGCTATGGCCTAAAACACACAATAAGATCTGTACAGGGACTAGTCAAGGGGCTTGATATGGGCCAAGGGACATACTTGTGGGGTTCAAAGCTTTGCTGATCATCTTGAACATCCAGCAGTTTGAATTCCTATTTTTGTTTTAAAAAAAAAGTCTTCTTTATTATATTAGCTTCATAGTCACAGATCTCTTACATTTTCCAGATATGAGCAATAAAACAAGTAGGTGGCCTGAGCAAAACTAAATAAAGTTTGTAGGACCTCTTGCAGATGAACTGTACTCCAGTTACACTGTTATTACTTTAATACAAGGGATGCAACAGGCTGGATCTGGCCTGTGGACCTGTATGATCTGGCCTGTGGGTCTAAATCAAGCCCATACACATGCAGCCTCATGCATTGCATGTGGCAAATACGTTCTACCCAGCGCTGCTGACAGCACAGTAGGCTGGTCCAGGGTGCACACTGCATATGGCACCCAGGCTGAACCAGCTCTGCATGTTGGCTCGGTGTCCAGTCTGTATGGGGCTATGCCAGAGCCGGAACTCAAAAACAATCCAGTGAGATGCAGCATGCAGTCCATGCCCTGTGTTGGCCCCTGTGTTGTATGCAGAACCTGCGGCCTATCCAGCACCCTGCACTGCATGCAGCACGCACTGTCCCTGCCAATCACAGAGCATAGGGCACAGGTGGCCAGCAGAGGGCCTGTGTTTCATATGTCAAATGAGCTGCTTAGTGCTTCATTCACCAAAGCGGGTCCAGGGCATGGGGTGCATACATTGTCCCACCAGAGCGGCCCTGCACACTGGCTCTGGTGCACATGGACATCCTGGAGTCCAATCCCAACAGGGATAAAGATATATATTTATATGCTAGTGTAAATCAACACAAAACATTCAATGGTTAAAATTAAGGAATTGGGTACCATATGCATTGGGAGGGCTCTAGCTGACAAATAATTGATGCTTTATTTTCAGAAATTATTGTAATCAATACTTTTTTCAGCAATCTTAGCATTTAACCTAACCTTTTAATCAATGGTAATGACATTAGGTGATCAGATACAAAATAAGTTTTCAAGCTGACCTTTGATGGCTGATCCCTATTAAAATACCAATAAGACAGTCTCTAATTAAGTTCAGATCACCTATCTTTTCTGATTCCCATGTTACAAATCTGTAGGAGTTGATAGATTTGCAATGATTACTGCAATGATTTATGTACATTCCAATCAATAGTTTCACCTCTGCTTCCACAGTAATGTGCCTGAAAGAATTACTTATTGACTTGTTTAGTAGCAGCATAAGATCCAAAATAGGAACCCTGTAGTTAGTACTTCTGCAGATGTCACACATTAAAAAAGAAAATGGGATTCATCCATGGTTGAATTGTCATGCCAAGTTAATACCTCACAATGCAATTTACTTTTTGAATAATATCTTCATAAAAGAGCATTTCAGAATATTTCACAACTAAGTGAAGCATGGAAATACATGCTGTAGATTATGAGATGGCAACTGTAAATAAGCTATTATAGAGTAGTGTAAATGCAGAAATAATATTTCATGAACTTAAGTTTACAGCTGATATTCACAACTAATGAAGCCACACAAAAGATGTTTTGGAGGTTGGACATGTTATGTGATTGAGACAGTATTACAGTCTGTGAAGCTGCCCCTGCTTATAAAAGCAATGAATATAACTGCTATCATGGTTGGCAATGCCATAACGCAAGGATGACTGTTTTCAAGTAAATAAGAATGTCATTGGTGAATCCATAGATGACCAAAGAGACTATCCAAGATCCGCATGTTCAGTTACAGATATGGCAAATAATTTCATGAAAAGAAAAGAACAGATCCTGGTGATGTTGGGTCATAAAACTTTCCTTCTGTCTCCCTCATGTATCCACTTCCATATGAGAAAAGTTTGCTTGAAAATGACATATGCTTTGTTGCATATCACAGAACCACTGGGGACAACCAGTATTGATGTCCATACCCCATTTCTTCAGATTACCTTTCAAGTTGCCCTTGAATCTCTTCTATTATCCATGTCTAGACCAGTGATCATTGTTAAGTTGTCAATATAGCACCCACTTTGGGAGCTGATTGTCAGTGATCCTTATAACATGCCCTGTCCAATGGAGCTCATGCTATATGAGACTCCAAGACTAGTGATGTTTGCTTGCACCAAAATATTGGATTTTGTTCATCTGTCCTTCCAACTGACATGGAGAATTTTTCAAAGATATCACTGATGTTAATATTCTGAAGCTTTTGGTTGTTTCTGATATGTCATCCAAGTTTCACATGCATACAACAGGATATGGATGACAACATCTTGGTAGGCCAGAGTTTTGATTTGGGTCCTAATCAAAGCCACAATTTAAGAGAAATCCAAAGACAGCACTGGCAGATTTTATGTGGGATTAAATATGACTATCTATGTTTAGTTTTTGGGGAAGGTGACTAACCACATAGGGGAAATACTAATATTCTCCAAGGATTTCCCTTTAATTATGATGCGTGGAAGAACAGCTGGTTGGTTTTTGGATGGATTAAGAAAATACCTTGCTTTTTATGAAGTTGACAGGTAGAGCAAGCATTACATACACTTCACAGAAGCAGTCAAGAATGACCTGGAGCTCAATTGAGTGAGCACACACAACACAATCATAATTTTATTGAAGAGCAATAATGGAAGTGTTGGTTTTCTTAGATTTGGGATGTAACCGGTTGATATTAAAGAGATTCCCATTCATCCAATATAGGATGCTGACTCCAGGCGGAGGTCTATCAGCAACTCTTTCTTGGGTGTTTCTTTTGTTTGTTGTTTTGAGATTATAAAAATGGACATAATGGGACATATCAAACAACGATTCATCCAGCAGTTGTCTGCACTGATCTGAGCTCTGGTGATATGGATGTATCAATGGTCCCAAGCACACACTATGATGCGGTCAGTCAGGTGCTAATGTTTTAAGTAGGGGTGTGTGATGGACCAGCTTCAGTGCTCCATCACTTTAAGGGCTGGAGCAGGCAGCCAGCAGGTGTTTGATTAGGGTGCACATTTTAGAGCCGAGCTCTCAGGGCTGAGGAGGTAGTTAGCAGCCATCCTCTGAGTAACATCACCAGTAGAGCTACTGCTCCTGAAATATCTTGGAAATAAGGATGAAGTTATGGGGAAGGAGGCCCTGTGGTCCTTGGCATGACTAGAAACTGGACCCTACCAGGGAAGGATGACCTAGTGAGATTCCTTGTGGTGAGGGAGTCCCCAAGAAATGCCAGACCAGTTACCTCCCCAGCAAAAGGTGGGTAGGGGCACCTTAACCCCAGCCTGCATCACCTGGTGGGTTATTAATGACAGTGGTGGGTCAGACACACCAAGTAGGAGGCACCTGAGTCTACAGAAGTGTTCAAACCCAGGCCCTGGTGAGGGGTGTAGTTGAGAGACCTGGTGGAGAAGGAGTTGAAGAAGTTACCTCAAGAGAAGGGTGGAGTGGCCCAGTGAGGAGCTAGGGGCAAATTCAGCCCAGGGTTTGGCTAATCACCTAATCACTGCTCAGATCAAGGTCACTGGAGAGATCCAAAAGGCAGCACCAGGGCTGGCCAGGGAGTACAGAGTCAAGCTTGATGGCCCTCCAGCTGAGTGAAAGAGACCCGGTGAGAGAGGGGTGGTGTGAGCGTGGCGCACAACTGGGTGGTATATCAGAGGCCTACCTATGTACTGAGTATGGCCCAGCCTTAAGCCAGAGATCTACCAAACTGAGTGTGTTATCTGTGGGGCATTGGACACATCAAGTGTAGGTCAGAGCATGCGCCCATGGACATCAGGGTGCTCAAAGGGCAGCCTCCTGCCTAACTAACATCTGCAATGATTTACAATAAGTCATGGTAGGTGAATGAGGCGGGCAGTTTAACCATAGACAAAAGGGGCAGGCCAATACTGAGACTGGGCCTTGAGAGTTTGTTCCTTTTTGTCACAGGATGCACCCATGATGTCTTCCAATGGAAGACTTCCATTTATTGTTTTGGCAGATTAAGGAGTTCATAATGATTTTATCAGGTTCCAAACACTTGCTCTGGAGAAAAATTCCATTTGAATTGACTTTCCTCACCTCTTCCTTTCAGATTGTTCCTTTCCATAGCACAGAATCCCAGACCATTCTAGCACTAAAATCACCAGGACAAATACATTTTTATTCTTTGGAGCCAGATTACAAAACTTGGTTGTGTTTAGAATAGAATTCTTCTTTTGTGTCATGAATAATAACTTTTCCTAAATCATATGCATTGTGAGTGGTTTTTATGGTAAAGAATGTTTTTCCTTCCCTTACAGAGAAATATTACTTTTTCCATAGTTCAAGTTATTTTTTTATTTTACATTTCTTTTAAAATGGGTTCCCCAACTCCAGATTTCGCACAAATGGACAGATGCACAAAAAAAACATGGTGGACTCAAAATTGGTAAACTAAATTCAGAATCAAACACTAATTTTTGTACAGATCTGAAAAGCAGAATCATGCAATATTTCCTTTGTTTCTAACACTCTGATTTTTATTTAAATAAGAAATATTACAGCTTCATAGATTCATAGATGTTAGGGTTGGAAGGGACCTCAGTAGATCATTGAGTCCAACCTCCTGCATAGGCAGGAAAGAATGCTAGGTTTAGGTCACCCCAGCTAGATGCCTATCTAACGTACTCTTGAAGACTCCCAGGGTAGGGGAAAGCACCACCTCCCTTGGAAGCCCATTCCAGACCTTAGCCACTCTAACTGTGAAGAAGTTCTTCCTAATGTCTAGTCTAAATCTGTTCTCTGCTAGCTTATGGCCATTATTTCTTGTGACCCCCAGGGGCACCTTGGTGAGTAGAGCCTCACCAGTTCCCTTCTGTGCCCCAGGATGAATTTATAAGCAGTCACAAAATTGCCTCTCAACCTTCTTTTGCAGAGGCTGAAGAGGTCCAGGTGCCCTAGTCTCTCCTCATACTGCTTGGCCTGCAAGCCCTTAACCATACAAGTGGTCCTTCTCTGGACCCTCTCCAGGTCATCCACATCCTTCTTAAAGTGTGACACCTAAAACTGCATGCAGTATTCCAACTAAAGTCTGATCAGTGCCCAACTGAGGGGAAGTATCACCTCCTTTGTTCTGTTTCTCATGCATCTGCATGATAAAGTGCAGTTAGCTTTGCTGATGACTTCTCACACTGATGACTCGTGGTCATCTTGGAGTCCACTAGGACTCCAGGATACCTTTCCACTTCTGTGCTACCGAGCAGGTCATTTCCTAGGCAGTAGGTGTGTGGGTCATTTTTCCTCCGTAGGTGCAGCACTTTGTATTTCTCCTTGTTGAATTGCATTCTATAGTTTTCTGCCCATTTGTTCAACCTGTCCAGGTCTGCCTATAGTTGTTCCCTGCACTCTGGTGTGTCCTCTTCTCCCCACAGTTGTGTATCATCCACAAACATGGACAGAGTACATTTAATTCCCTCGTCGAAGTCACTGATGAAAACATTGAAAAGTATCGGTACAAGGACCGAGCCCTGCAGTACCCCACTGCCTACGTCCTTCCAGGCCAATACCGACCCATCCACCACCACTCTCTGGGTATGACCCTCTAGCAAATTTGCCACCCACTGGACTGTGTAATCATCCAAGTCATAGCCTCTTAGTTTGTTCACAAGTATGGCATAGGATACCATATCGAAGGCCTTCCTGAAGTCTAAGTAAACAATGCTTTGCACTTCCCCAGCAATCCCCACCACACAGGGTGAGTGGGCTAGCCTTGTCCCGAGCTGCCTGCTCCAGCTTGAGTAGGGAGACTTGCTCTAACACCCTCCAGCTTCTGGCTTGAGCCACTGCAGGCATGTGGCTGCGTTTCCAGAATCAAAAGTGAATGTCTGTTCATTTGCTTATCAGTTCAATCTATACAAGTTAGACTAACCTGGGAAGATTGAATCCATTCAGTCTTAGGCTTTAGAATTTTAGTCTCAGACATGGTACAATTAATGCATGTCAGGAGATGCTACACAAAAGTTGCTGTGGATATCCTTGCTGTTCTATAATCCTTACAGTGCTAGCTTTCCAAAATTCTCTCATGCTATTCCAGCATTTAGCAATTTTCAGAGAAGTTCTATGCTAACGGGGGTTACCATCTCCTTTAGCTGATTTAAAACTACTGTGTTGCTTCAGCAACTGAAATCAATGGCACGGCTTAGAGCAGAGCACTGGATTTAAACTTGTACTTAAACAGTCTAATGAGTTAAGTTATTGAGAACTTGAGGCCAGATTTGTCTTTACAGGTTTCACCCTGCAAAACAGGGTGGGCACATCTACACATTCATTAATGTGCCTTAGTTACTGCGCTCTAAGTTTAGTATTTGGTTAACCAAAAACTAATTCGATGTGCAGTAACTGATGCTACTGTGCAATAATGCTAGCACATGGTTTTTTAGTGATGCTTACTGTTCAGTAACCTAATTGCATTGTGCATTAGCATATTAGCATGGGTTTTTCTTGGCATGCTACTGCGCAGTATTATTAGGTTACTGCATAGTAAGCATCTCATGTAGACACACCCACTGTGTACAACAAATTCACAACAGAGACTAGCAGGCAGCCTGGACATTTTAAAGCTATCCCAGAAAAAAGAATACCCCAAATAAATTCTATTTGCAGTGGCCATCAGTATGGCTGAGTCTAACTAAGCAGACTATGAAAGAATATTTTTTTCCAAACATTGATGGACTAAAACAATACCTTCTCAAGACTAAGCGCTTGCCTGGAGTTCCCTTGATGCTGTGATGTCATAAAATGGTGTATTCTAGTTTGCTACAGTTGAACAACCTCATGGAAGGATATGTGTCTTTTATTTTGTACCTTTATATGCTGAGAACCTGGTAGCCTACAGTAGTTAAAGGGAAAGCTTATTTTAAATTGCTGCCATAACTGGAAGATTCACCTTCAAGATCTTATAAAAGATTTTTCCTCCAGTAAGTTTTCAATGTCATATGTTTCCTTGGGGCTTCCTTTTTTTTCATCTCCTTCATCTCTAAGGAGACTTCTTGGAAATCCTTCACATGTCAGTCAGGTAAGCTTTCTCCTCATACAATGCAGAGCTTTATTTACCATGGTGATGCATAGTTTAAGACTAGGAGGCCAGTCCAATGTGTAAATCATGTGTAGAATTAGAAAAACTTACCAAAGAAAATCATTTCACTTCACATATGCAAACACAATTTCTTTCTATGATTTTAGTAGACACAATAATAATGAATTCTAAGTACTTCCAAAGCACTTAGAGATGATGGGGATATATTTTTGCATTTATAAACAAGTATAACAGGTGGTAGGAATTTTCTGAATGCGACTGAAAAATCAAATCCTCAATTGTAAATCAGTGAGTCTGAGTTGAAACTGGTAGATCGAATTTGATTTCTACCACCTAATGATGTAATCTATAATGTGAATATTCTCTCTGTAATGTAAACCCTCAGGGACATGCAGCTAATATCATTGCTGCATGCTGTTTTAGAAGCACAGGAGTTGGCCTCATCCTAATAAACTGATAAAAATCAGTGTTTCTGAGTTGTTATTTTGTTATAATGTAGAGGATTACTGTTACGTCTCAACTCCATGTTCTTGGGCAACCCTGGCACAGGACACAGCCTGTCTGACTCACAAAGGATTCACCCCCCCCTCACTCCCCTCCTCTACATAAATGAAACTGACCAAGATGCAGTGAGAGACACACCTAAGACCCTCAAGATAAGGGTGACAAGAGTGAAACAACTGTCCTAGGTCTCATTTGCACTGCAGATGGAACCAGTTGACCATTCATTTACATAAGAGATGGAGAACAGAAAGCCTGAAGCAGAGACTACAGTGAATTCTGGGATTAGAGAAGCAGGGAAGCACTGCATGATGGGCATTCTATGCTCCAAATGCTAATCAACCCATGTTCACACACACCCAGCTCAGCATTTATCAGACCAGTTCTAATCTGGCTTTACAAAGGACTTCCCCTTCCCCCCCAGACACACACACACCTCTAAATTTAATAGGCACCTCGGGCCGTACATTCCCTGATCCCACTATGGGAGGCCTATTTTAACTTGATTGCCTAAAACTTGGTTGCCGGTTTAGGTAATGCTGAGGCAAGAGACCAAGTCAGAGGGGCTATGGGTAACATTTGAACAATGGTTAAGGGTTCATCACAGCATCCAGCCCATTGGAGCCCTAATCACAGGTGTTGTCATGCTTTTCCCGAGACGACTGGTGGAAGTCCTCCCCACAAAAGGTTATGAGCACCCCAATAATTGTCTTAAGTCAATTCTCATCAGAAAGCTGGGAGACTGTGGTGTCGATGCCCACACGGTCAGATGGGTGGCCAACTGGTTAGAGGGCCGCACCCAGAGGGTGGTAGTGGATG
>JAGPOW010001338.1:57112423-57185702 GCA_030014935.1 Caiman crocodilus
CCCACCAGTGCTATCCATAGGAATTTCAAGCTGGCTCCAAGTATTTAGTTATTCCCTAATCTTATGTGTTTCCTGATTATCAATCAGTTTCTTGAGATAGTCCAAACCAGATAACCCTTTGTCTATAGAAAAGACAATGATTTACACAACTGAGGATGCTTCAAATCAGCTGAACTGAGGCTTTAAAATCTGTAAAAAGTGTGGATGCTTCAAGAAAGAAGAAAACTTGTGTGCTGACACCATTCCCTGTTTTTCTTAGGATGCTGGAAGAACAGATCATCTCCCTCCAAGGACTGTGCCTGTCAGCTTTGCAGCCCGAGTACCTTGGACTGTTGAGATCCCAGCGCTCGCTCTCTCTTTTCACTCTAGGCATAAATTTCTGAACCTGAACTGTACTAGTTAAGCTTGAGTTAAGTTTCCCCAAATACTTCAAGAAATCAGGATAGTATAGTAATTGTTTGTGTTTGTTTGTTTTTTCTTTTGCATGTCTATTACTATTAGTACCATTATATATTTTATATGCTTAGCAATAAATAACTTTTATAGTCAGACTGGTAGTAACTGAGTATATTTTTCCTTCTCTGCTTCTCTTTCCTCCCATGCTCTGCAGCAATGCTTCTTTTACTTAAGTCAAAGATCCCTGTGAAGCCCAAAAATACTGTGGGGTTTGCTCATCAAGAGGCCAAAGATTGGGACGTGCTGAGTTTGAAACACATAAGGGGTTCAGCCTGTACAAGCTGATTGACCCAGTTTGACTCAGACATTCCCTTATGAACTGAATGCTGGCCCATGAGGGTGTCAGCTGGACACCCAGACAGATTCAGAGGGATTCTGTTCACCTGTGTGCTTGTGTCTGACAGTTTATTGTTGCTCGGATGAAATGATTCTTGGTATATGAGGGTGTCAGCCTGTCCATGCTGATCAACCTGGCCGGGTCAGGCATGTCACGTTAATCTGTGTGTGTTTGTGTATATGACTGATTTGGTGACTGAAGGAACCCAGCCCCATTGAGACTGAGTCCTGCAAGATAGCTCCACTGGGGGTGAGGGCTTGCAGAAGGGAGAGATTCAGCTCCATATAGTAACACAAGCAGCACATTGACAGAATTACCAAGACCTTAGAAACATATCCATAATAAATGAACACACCCCAAAGTAATGGGCAAATCTGGTAACAATTACTTTAAATAGAATCATATAAAATTGGGGTTGGAAGGGACCTCATGAGGTCATCTAGCTCAGCCCCTTGTTCAACCGTCCCCAACTATATCATCCCAGCCAAGATGATACATTTAGAATTAAACTTTTCTATTTCTTTATTGATTCTGAAATAAGCCAATTCAAACTGATTCATATGCCCTTTAAATTCTATACTATTACCATATAACATTTTATGTGAATGATATAAAGCTCCTATAATTTATTTCAGTGATCTTACTTAAAACAGATACCCTATTTAAACCCAACATAGGGGCAACCTTGAAGTAACTTT
Source organism: Caiman crocodilus (assembly GCA_030014935.1). Taxonomy (NCBI): domain Eukaryota; kingdom Metazoa; phylum Chordata; order Crocodylia; family Alligatoridae; genus Caiman; species Caiman crocodilus. The sequence continues at coordinate 57,113,915 of JAGPOW010001338.1, forward strand.
CATCATATTAAGAAACTAAATTAATGTCCCATGAGAATCACTGCTTTGGATTACCACAGTAATTTCAATCTAATGATATCTTTCCATGCTTGTTGATTTTTATTGAATAAAATATTGGAGATGGTACTCTTTAGCATTCAGTTTATGGGACATTAAACCATTGACATGCCATTCAGAATCGGTACACTTTTAACAAGTAGATGCAATAAATACTCTTAGGAAACACTTATTGTTTAGATGGAGGAGTAAAATATGACTTATTCTTCACATCCTTTGGAACAAGCATGGTTTATGCCATCAAGGAATGTGGTGCTATTCAGAACTGTCACCTGGATTTTTTATGTCTTTCTGTGCCCTAGGGGCTGAAAAGTTTCCTCAAGAACGCCTTTGTTTTAGGAATGACAGTTTCAAAGTAAAACCACAGTCTGAAGGGAAAAAAACTTACATACGCTGACACAAGTAATGTGACTATCTTTTTAAAAAAAGATATATCTTAAAGATCTTAAAATCCATTTGCCCATACCTCACAAATACTGAAAACCATTCCAGTAAACTAACTTATAAACTGTTACAGCTCTATACCCCATTAACTTAGAATAAGTTGCATAGCACTTAACTACTGACAGAATTTGACCTAGAGGTTTCTACCAGATAACACCGTGATCAAAACTGCAGTTCTTTAGATGGCCTCCAGGTGTAGCATTTCCACAGTTTGTAAATCCTAACAGCATCTTTTAGAACATCACAAACCTAGAAAATTTCAAGTATTACATTCAAGTTGTGTGCTGATTTATATCTAGGCAAACTCAATGACTTCAAAAGATTTGTATAGAGATTATGTCATTAACAGTTTGCCCTTTAACCTATAATAAAAGCACCAGTTCCAGGACAATTGTACTACAGACAAATTTAGCTAAAGATTATTTGGTTAGTGTCATCTTACAGCCACAGGATTTGTATTACACTTAAAGATAAAATGTTTCTTAATTAAGAAAGCAAATTACTGTTTTGTTTAAAAGAATGTCTTTAATAGTTATTTGCAAATCTGTAATCTCCACCATATAAGAATCTCACAAGTCTTTACTAATTTTATGGGATTTAATTTCACAGCCCCCTTAGGAGATAGGTAAGTCTTATCATTATTCTTCTACATATAGCAAAACTGAGGCACACAGTTTAAGATTGTATTTTGTGTGCTATTTGGTGTAATGTCGTGTGTGCTGAACAGGTCTGGAAAACTCAGATCTTTAGTTATAAAAATCTACATTTAAGCACCAGTCTTGTGGTCTTAAATTTTTCATATAAATTCTTTCAGCCATGTCTGTGTCTATTTTGAGCTCTGTTTTCAGGAAACTTTATGAGATTAAATGTCACTGGCACAAATGTTGGTGAAAAGTAAATTTCAAGGTTACGTTTGTGACTAGCCATGGAAGCCAGGTTTTATAGTTGCACTCATGCCAGATGTTTTTGTCTCCCAGATTTAATCAGAGAGTTCCATGTGACTTATCTGATCAAGGACTAACTCAAATAACAAACATATGCAGGAAACTGTCCAAACAAGAAAATGTTTAAAGCTTTCACATTTTGTAAAATATCGCAAATAAATTTAGTAAATCCATAGTCTACTCACAGATATTTCCTGAGTAGAAAAAAAGACTATAATCAGTAAATTATTAGCTTTGAAGTATTTACTCATTTTTAATATACAGGAGTTAAAATACAGACACATAAAGATGCAGATGGGCACTCAGGGCAACTTCCACACACAGCTGTGTGATTACAGTCACTGTGGCAAGAGCTGTTTTTTTCTACTCTCCTCATCCCCTCCAAAGTCGGCACCCAGGACAGTTGGCCCAGACACCCTGCCCTAGTTACCTCATTATTGAAATATACCTATAGGACAGGAATTTCAGTGACACTCAAACTTAGCTATGTTATACTCTGATTTAGTGGATACAGAAATAGCATGCTGCTGAGATCTCTTTGACTGAGACGCCCTCTTATCTACAAAAGTGAAGAGACATGGAACAAACTTCTACATTTAGATTTATATACCCAAATGGCACTTTGCCAGCCATGTAAGTATTATTTTTGACATTTATGCAGTTTGTGATTTTATTGCCCATGCACTGTGCCTATGCCTAGTGAGTCTTTGCACTGGTCAGGTGAGTACACAGTAGGCCTGTGCAAAGCAGCTAGTATTGGCTTCAGATTTGGATTTAGCTGATGTGAGGGACAGTGATTTGCTTCAGTGATTTGAATCACTGTTCCGAATAGATTTGGCTGAATCTGATTGAGAGATTCGGCTACTGCTGAATCAGCAGAATGTCCAAATTGGACAGGCCCCACCCACTCTCCCAGTCCCATCAGTGGCTGCCCCGTCTGCCCCAGATCAATTTGTTTTCTTTAAATCCCAGACTCACCAGCTCCTGCCAGGTGGTCTAACAATCCTTGCTGCTTCCCACTGCCCCTCACTACATGAGGGGGCTCTTCCATAAGCCCCCAGAAGCCCTGAGGCCACTGCAACATCCAGTGAGTGCAAGGCTTTTTTTTTTTTTTAAAGAGCTGGGGACTGGGGTGAGCATGGCAGCCATAGGAAGGCTGGGAGAACAGGTTGAGAATGGGGGCTCATGGCAGAGCCCCCCACGCAGTGCGGGGCAGTGGGGGTCAGCGGGGATCACCCACCCATCTAGCAGAAGCCAGTGAATAGGGGCTTTTTTTTGGGTTTTATTATAGCTGGAAGCAGGAGCCAACCAGGGCAGCCATGGGGAGGAAGCTGGGAGAACAGGAAAGGGCCAGAGGGCACTCAGGGGGGCTGAGGGAGAAGGCAGGGGATGGGGTCTGGCAGGGGTCTCCCCATGGTCCTCTCCCCCTTTCCCCTCCTCCCTGCCCCCTACTTACCAGCACAGAGTCTGGGTCCAGCTCCCTGCAGTGGAGTCCCAAATCTCCAAAGCTCTCCAAATCTTTTCCAAATTGATTCAGAGAGCTTTGAATCAATTCAGTCCTTTTTTTGGTCTCCTGATTCAATTTGGAGATTCAGCCACCAAATTGGGTCAAATCTCCTCCGAATTGAATCAGCACCCGAAGCTGCACACGGCCTGAGTACACAGCTATGTATTTACATATGCTAATCATTGCTTTCATCACAAAATCCTACCTGACAAAAGCCCATGGCTACTGAGGATGTGGAAAGAAGGACTCTCCCAGGCTTCAACCCCAGTGGCTGAATGGCAAGGGAACGTTCCCAGATTCTAGGTTCCCCTCACCCAGGAGACATTTGAATCTGTATCTCTCTGACTTTCCAAAACAGCATTTTAATCACTAAGCACCATCCTGTTGTAGATGGACCTCTGATTAAGCTAGAGAGGGAGACAAGTGGGGCCAAAAGGAAATGAGCAAATGACAGGTTATGTGGCTCAGGGAGCTGGCCATTCCTACAGAAGGAAGCTAGCCTAGGGTTCTCTATCTGTTTTATCTGATACAAAGTGCACAGAACTGGAGCAGGGATCAGATAACGCCTAACTGTGGCCTAGGGTCTAGAGTACAGCCTAGAAAGTGGATATTCTGCTTTCTAAGCAAATGACCTAATAACTCTGCAACTGGGACTAGAACATGGCTGTATACCTGGCCCTCCAGTGCATAGCCTACTGGGCACAACCAATAGCTACATGGATACTTATATGTCCACACTGCACAGGTAAGAGTGCTCTGCTTTCTGAGAACTTCCTGTGGGTTCAGAACCTTGTCAATAACTGGAAATTGCAGCCATTCTGAATTAAGTCACAAGTATATGAGGGCCCTTAAAACACACAGATATCACAAGATTTTTATGTCTCTTGAGCAGAATATGCAAAGGCTTGAGATAGAGAATCATCTTTGTGCAACCATTTTTTTAGGTTCTGTGTTCAGTGTGGCAGGGGTCTTTTGAAGAACAATAGCTCAAGCTTTAGATTCCCCAAGACACACTCCTACTTCTGGTTCTTAAAGATTAAATACAATTGTTCTGGTCACCTTCCTAGATGGTTCTTTCCCCTTCAGAAATATTCAGAGTCCTTGATGTAAAGGAGAAAAACAATATATCATTACTTACCATACAATAAGAAAAAAACCAGGCTGTATGTCAGATGTATTATGAGCATCAAGATTCCAAATATTAATGATCCAGCTACTTCATGTTCAGAACTCCTAGCCAAAATTTCATTTTTACTTACGTACGACCTCAGTCCTGGATTAGACTCACTATAAGCAGAGTAGAGAATGACTCACATCCATTTTCCTTAGTCCATTGGATGCTGCAACACTCAGTCACACATGGCAACTATCTGATCCAGGTTTGACATCAGTTCTGCCATCACTAGCCTGGTCAGTCCTGGATGAACGCTTTACCTCTTCATTACAACCAGCCATTGTACTGTGAGGCCACTCTGCATGGCCACCACAGGTCCACCATAGCCTCACTACAAAGTCAGCTTTGTGTTGCCTCCGCTCCTGAGGCTCCACCTGGTGAAATCCCACAGCATTGGTCTACACAAGCTCCAGATTTAGTTAGGTTGATTAGGAGTAATACACCCAGGTGACTGCAACAGATAAACCTCACCTTGTTCTGCAAAGAAAGGTGAAAAATCAGGGTGGGTAACCCTGAGCAAAGCAGGACTCTTGAACAAAGTTGCTTAGGTAGATCTCCTGGTCTCTAAACAAAAGACCTTCCTCTGCAGTTGAACTTGAATCCCATTCCCAAACCAGAGTTTATACTATGGGGTGACTCATTTACCCCAGAATATAACTCACAACTCTAATATCCTTTCATGAATACATAAAAAAGAAACTGTTATCATGACACAATCAGAACATAGATAAATTGTTGCTACTGTAGTGAAATGCCTTCTGTGGAAGTCTCAGTAAGTAGCATTACTGTTTGTGAAAACGTGGCTGGTCAGAGCTGCTTTATCCCCTACACAGAGTTCCATTGCTCCTCACTTTAAAGCTTATACTTGCACATACATGCACATATATTCACTTCACACCTGTACAGGGGCCTGCTACAATCTGGTTTACAGTATTTAACTACTCAACCGTTTAATTATAATGGAGCCACTTTGTGAGTTCTCAGTTGTAGCATTTGCCATCGCACAAACAACAGGTGTTGCTTTTGAGGGTACAATTAGAGCCTTGTGACTTTAAAGGATCCATATAAATACAGGGTACTAAAGTATGCTTTTTTTAAAAAGCAGAGGTCAAAATGGAAAAGTGTGATGCAATGTTAAGTTATTCTGGTTCAGGTAGGTATCACATCATGGGAAGGGCCCTTAGCATCTTAATATTACTGTAAACCTTTTCTGGTGCAGCCTAATAGAAGAACTTTTCATGAAAACTTTAAAATAATCTATCACGTCCATTCTGCCTATGCATATGCCAAAATAATTTGTATTTTTTCAAGATAAACTTGCATCAGATTTTAAAACAATTCATTAGAAAAGTGGCATAGAGACCTCAACAGTATAGAAAAAAATGCTATATGAAGACAGCAATGGAGAGTTGTTGGTCTTGACTAAGGAATCACAATCATATCTCATGAGGTATTGAAATTTGGCCCTTACTCATGTTAGACAGCTCTTCAAATGAAATGAATGAGGTCACTTGTCAAGTAAAATGCTGACTCCCCGCTAAACAACACCATCAGCAAGCGTATCAAGCATATCAGATATCTGGGTCTTATTTAGTGCATTCCTCTGAAAGATGCATCTCTTAGTACTCTATAAATTGCTATGCTAGGTTCTAAAAGGTACACATTACTTTCTGTTTCATTAAAAATGTGTGAGGTTTTTTTATGCAGAAGTTTTGCTTTTATTAAGAGGATATAAGCCTGTGTGTGTGTTCACAAACACATGCATGATTATTTTAATACGTAAGTGTATTAGTAGACGTCCCTAAATGAAAAAAATATTTTTTTTCTGTTACCAGTGAGTGGAGGGAGAAAGGATAGGATGTATTTTGACAGGTCTAGCTATCTCTACCCATTTGAACTGAAAATTTTGTTTTTGATTTATCACTTCCATAATAATTTGGATCAGCTCTACAGAGGGTTGCAAAAGTAAAGCAAGTCTGCCAAGGTCTCTTTTCTTTTAACTTGAAATGTGGCCTGTGCTGTACAAAAACTCTTGAGGACAGTAAAAAAGGGCCAGCTGAGAAAAGAAAAGGGCTGTGTTTCAGGCCAGACAGTTTGTCTGATTAAAAGAAGAGAAAGCAGCTTATAGTCAAAGGGTAATTCCCCTGCAAGGTACAGTAGACTCCCAGAACAAGATACAGCCAGCTCTGCAACCTGCCTTACAACAATTGAGAATTATACAGAATGTTTCAAGTGCCCTGATAGTATTATTGATTCTTGATGGCATTTACTTTGTAGTTTGTCTGGCCCAGTTTCCTAAGGTATACTGTAAACAAGGAGTCAGCTAGTGCCAATACAGTTGGCAATAGCTGTATGAGATACAGCTCTTACCACACATCAGCACAGTGAGGGCAACTTTGAAGATATTAAAATAAGATCATGGATTTTTTTGTCAGGCAGAGGAAAACTAAGGGAGAATACCTACATCTAAGCAGGAAGAGTAATTCTTTATGAAAGTAAGCAAATTTCGCCTAGGTTCAAATTTTTTTTTAACACAGTGTTAACAGAGAACAGAACTTTTCCCAGGACAAAATTCATCTGTTGATTTAAATAGCTTTATTACAGGCTTATATGTGGTCCACTGAACAAATTGCAACCCAGACATTTTTTTTAAATCTGTGGACTCACAGAGTGTAAATAAGGACTGTAGATGATCCATTATGCACGCAGGAGCCAATACTTTGGGCCTGGACAGGTGACATTTATACTGATATAACCTACACATTTTTTATGCTAATATAAATTTACACTAGGATCTGAAGCAAGCAGATAAACAACTACTGTGGGGTAAGCACTGAATATAATACTTTTCTGGCATTAAACATAAAACCTTGTCACTAGGTGAAACAAGAGACAGTAATAGCCTGTTTATTCTGTATAAGTGAATATCTTAGTTAAGCTATGAACAGGCATCTACATTGGTGCTTGTTCTTTCAGGGGCAGTTCTACCCAGGACTGGGTGATTTTGCGTGTGTGTGTATTTATGAGTTCCATCATCTGTCCTTCCTTTTTTACACTAAGATGCAAGCTGGTATAAACATAGAGTGTATGACAGATGTAACATTTGAAGCTGATTTGGGAGTAGAGGAGTGGCCAGGTTAGAGGAGGCTTCCTAGACCCCTGCTTCTGTGAGCAGGGAAGAGCTGCCCCCAGAACTCCCAGCCAGGGACACAGCTGTCAACTGCAGGCAACATAGATTGGGCAGTAGAGTTTTGGCAGTGTACCAGAGTAGCCAGTTGCTGTAATGGGGTTGGGGTTGGGGTTGGGGTTGGGGTTGAGGTAGGGGGCTGAGAGTCAGTGAAGTGTGTGATGCCAGGAGAACCAACCAGACACAGAAAGCTTGATGTCCACTCAGAACACCGAACCCATTCATGGAGAACCAGTTGAAACAGTTCCAGAGGTTTAAACTGTTATCAACTGGCTTGTTCATCTGGTCACTTGCTGTTTAAACCACATGTAAATTAATCTGTTTTGTCGCTCCATTCCCATATTGTCTGGCCAGGGTCTCCGTTAATCACAAAAAATACAATTAATTCCCTGAGCCTAAGAGTTCATTTTTTTGTCTTATAGGATCATGGAAAAGTAGGGCTGGAAAGGACCTCATGAGATGTCTAGTTTAGCCCCTGACCAAGGCAGGATCACCCCTGACTAAGTCACCTCAGCCAAGTGCCTGTCCAACCTGCTCTTGAAAACTTTCAATAGTGGAAATTCCACAATTTCTCCAGATATTCTGTTCCAATACATCAGCACCCTCATAGTCAGAAAGTTCTTCCTAATCTCCAATTTCAATGTCCTCAATTTGAGGCCATTATTTCTAGCCCTGTGCCCTACAGCCACAGAGAAAAGCCCATCTCCAACCCCTCTATAATCATCCTTCAGGTGTTTGAAGACTGTTCTTACATTCCCCCCACAGTCTTCTCTTCTTCAGGCTAAATGACCCTAGCTCTTTCAGCTTTTCCTCATAAGTCATGCTTCCCAGGCTCCTAATCATTTTGTTGCTTTGTGCTGGACTCTTTCCAAACTGGTCACACTCTTTTTTGAAGTGTGGGGCTATAAACTGAACACAGAACTCTAGATGAGGCCTCACCAGTGCTGAATACAGTGGAAGAATTGTTTCCTTTGCTTTGCAAGTGTCAATGCTGTTAATATAACTCAATATGCTGTTGGCCTTTTTTTGTGACAAAAGAATATTGCTGGCTCATATTCAGCTTATGGTCTATTGTAAACCCTAGGTCCTTCTCCGCAGCCTAGCTGGTCATTCCCAGATCTGTATTTGTACATGCAATTATTTCATCCCAAGTGCAGAACTTTACATTTGTCCTTGTTGAATCTCATCTGATTGATTGTAGGCCATTTTTCCAGTCTAACCAGGTATTTCTGGATCCTAGCACTACCCTTCAGAATGCCTGCAGCTCCACCCATCTGATGTCAGCCACAAAGCTGTTAAGTGTGCACTCAATTCTATCACCCAAATCATTAATAAAAATATTTAAGAATATTGGACCCAGGACAGATCCCTAGGGAACCCCATATGAGAAGTCCACCCAACTAGACATTGAGCCACTGGGGACTACTCACTGAGTACAATGATCCAACCAGCTATATATCCACCTTACAGTACCTTAATCTGTGTCAAAAGCCTTGCTAAAGTCCAGGTATATCATATCCACTGCTCTCATCCCATCCAGTCTGTCACCTTCATCACTGGCATCCCCCTGATACAAGGATGATAGTTTTCCAGTAAATAAGGATGCCTTGAGTGAATCCAGAGATGACCAGGAAGACCAATCCAAAATCCAAATGTTCAATTGCAGACATAGCAAATAATTCTGGAAGAAAGGAGTAGATCCCAATGATGTCAGGTCACAGCTTTTTCTCTGTTTCTCCCTTGTCTATATGCCTCCATAATGAGTTTGCTGGAAATGATCAATGCAGGAACCAATGGAAGTTGGAAGTATAGGACATATTTCAGGAACCAGCTGTCAGCCACCATTATGACATGTCCTTTCCAACAGAACTGGTGCCGTATAAACATTGTTTCAATGCTGGTGGGGTACGCTTAAGCCAAAATGCTGTCATTTGCTCTTCTGTCTCTCCAATTGATATGTAGGATTTTCCAAATATATTGTGATGGTAATGTTCCAAAGTTTTCAGATGTTTCCAATCTGTCATCCAAGTTTCATTCCCATCAACAAGGTACGGATGGAAATACCCTGGGAGGCCAGATTGTGGTTTGGGTCCTGATGTCATGATCATCAAAGATGCAAACCCAGAGACAGCCAAAGGCAGCACTGACAGATTTTATCCAAGAATGAATACCACCATCTATGTTTACTTTTTTGGGAAAGGTGATTAGGAATGCTCAAATTCTCCAAGGACTGTGTGGAGTAATGTGAGGAGGAGCAGCTGATTGGTTTGGGGTGGGCTGGACAGTATCCAGGCATTTCATGTGCTTAATAGGAGCAATCAAGAGTAACCTAGAGCTCTTCAATTGAATGAGCACATATAACGTGTTCATAAGCATACTGAAGACCAGTAATGGAGGTATTGGATTTTTGGGGTTTGGAATCAGTACAATAAATATAACTGTGTTGTACTGTAACCAGTACAATAAATGTGATCTCTCTTTTTTTGGTTGGGTTGGGGGGGCATTGTTTTTTACTTGGGGAGGTGGGGTTGGGGGAAGGGTTGGTTTGATTTTTTTTCTGTTTTGTTTTTAAACTTTATTAATGAAGGCAACCCATAAAATACAAGATACAACATTCAAAATATATCTAATCCCCCCAAAATATGCACAAAGGGAGACATTAATCTTCTATCAACAGTATTACCATAATCCAAAACAATGGCCCCAGAAGTCTTGCATTCCCTTCCTCTCCTCCCTCCAGTCTCCAACAGTTCCTCAGTATTTCTGTGAAAGCCATGATTCTTTTCCACTCTACATAATCATTTACCCCCTCCTTTTTCATAGAACTCTGAATAATACATTATCTTCTTCTCATCTCTGCTTTTAATTTTTAAATTTATCCTAAATGTATCCTTATGTGTTCACTGATAGAACTTGTATTTCAATGTTCAAAAAGGGTTTTCAGATTTACTATTTTAGAGGCAGGAAAAGATTATGTTTTAGCAAGTTCCAAAAATGTCTATCAGATTTGAAGTAAGCATCTTTTGCCTTCTCCCCTGTACAATGCTGACTTGGTAGTAGAGCTTTTCCATTGCTAAAACTTCCTCCAAACATTTTTAAACCAGTCAGTGATTTATACTCTGAGTGATGGTAAGTCCAGCATGTCCTCTGGGAAGGTGCTCCAGTATGCCCTCACAGCTAGGAAATCAACTCTAACTACTCAAATTTGAATTTTAATTTATATAACTTCAGCTCCCCGCCATTGGCTATTGTTATGCCTTTGTCTCTGTTCCAAGGGCGCCAGGGTTACAGGAGAACCCCAGGCCAAAATAAAAGAAAGCTCCAACTTACTTCCTGCAGGGGCTGAAAGGCATGGGGAAACATGTGTGGAGAAACTGCCCACACGGTTCTTCAGCTGCGCTCATATCCAGCTGGGGCTGGGTGACGTCACTTGGAGATGCCACCTGGCGGACATAAAAGGAAGCCCCAAGGGTGCAGGAGGGAGGCCAGTGAGCGGGGGCTCCACAGGGAAGTCCATGGCCTGAAAGGCACAGCCGCTGCGTCAGGCAGTCCACGAAGATGGGGGGCGGAGCCAGCAGAGGAACCAGCAGAGAAGCCAGCAGTGAAGTCGGTGGAGAAGCTGGCAGCAGAGCTGACAAAGGCTCCATCAGAGAAGCCAGCAGAGAAGCCAACTGGCAAGCCAGCAGAGAACCAGCAGGGAAACCAACTGGCTAGCCGGCAGAAAAGCCGACCAGCAAGCCAGCTGAGAAGCCAGTAGAGAAGCCAGCAGGGAAGCTGATGAAGGGAGCAGCAGTGAGTAGGGAAAGCAGAGGTGGAAACAAGTACTGGGGGAGCCAGAGCATCTATGGGGAAGCCTAGAGAAAAGGTAAAGAGGGTGGGGCCGATGGGAACCCCAACTGGGATAGCAGCAGAAGATCCCAAGTGGAACTGGTTAACGGAGTATGGGAGCCTACAGACGGGCCTGCAGCATCTCCCAGAAGAGTCAATCACAATCCATAGGACCCAGGTCAACTAGGACGCTATCTCTGGAGCCTAGGAGAAAGATAGGAGCCCCGAGTGGGACAAGCAACCAGGTTTGGGTATTGAGGCATCAGGAAAACACAGGGTCCGTAGACTGAGGGGCACTTTATATTCCTTTGGGGCCTTCTGGCCCATTGGTCACATCTGTCCAGCAGTCACGGTGGTGGGGATTACACGGTGAGTCATGGTGTGGTTGGAATAAGGGAGCTAGGGACAAGGGATAGATGAGTCCATAACCAAAGGTCCTCAGAGCCTTCACACCTGATCCATGACCTAGGGACACTGGGGGCCTGTGGCTGGAGAGCATGGGAGGCCAGGGTAGAGACTGAGAGGAACCAGGGATGCTAAAGGGCAAGAAGACTTGCGATCAAAGGTGGCAAGTGGCTGGGATGTAGGGAAGGTTGGAGCCCCATGAGTGCCCGCCAAGAGGCGTGACGGCTGCCTCAAAGGGGAACCCCTCCACTGAGGTTCCATTCAAAGTCGTGGCAGGTGAGTTAAGGGGTCCCCCGGACGTCAGCCCGGGGTAGCCTTTGAGGTCCACTCACAGGCCTGGGACAGACAAGATCAATAGTCCAAGCCAAGGCTGCAAGAGAACGCCTGATAGAACAAAGGCTGGCACAGTCTCCAAGTTTGAAGCATCATTAGAGATAGTCAAGTGATTCCTATGAATGGTAATTGATCCTGATTTCTCATCTGCATGATATTTAGAACAATTTTTCATGGTGTGTGATTCTTCTTTTAATTCACTTTACATTGTTTGAGCTTGAACAATAGCTATTCCTGAAATATTCATGCAAATTAAATATATTCACTCAATTGCTTGTTACAGTACATAAAAAAGGATGATGAAAATGGTCAAAAAAACCCAAAACAGTAGTTTGGAATTCAAATAAGGATCTGAATATTTTTCTTCTATATTCAGCCAGTGCCAATATCAATTGATTTCTATTTGGATGAGAACAACATGGCTGTACTCTGTTTCTTCAATCTATAGATAAAGCAACCTATCATCTTCACTGCACTAACAGTCCTTAATCCTAAATCATGTATATATGCAATCAACTTTAAGGATCTGAGTAGTCCCAAATAAGCCAATTTATTGTACAATTGTTATAGGATCAAGGCCGTAGTTATTTCCAACAATTATACCACAAAAGTAAAAAGTTCCATTTCTCTACACTTCTGTTCCATTGAACTGTTTTTAAAACAAAGACTGAATTAACACTGAAATAACACTATCCTGCTTCTACTGGTTCTCAGTTACCAATATAAAAGAAAACTGAAAGATTGAAATCTTGACTGAAAGATTTAATGAAGGGAATTACAAAGTTGTTGCTTCTTGCAGCCATTGTAAGAAAACAATATTCTCTTGCACTTGACAATAAGACATAACTTAAGGCTAAATGAGATAACTGGCCACATGTTCCAAAAATAAGGCAAGGTTTGTGGTTGCTCCAAGGAACTGAGAAAGGATAGACACCCATAAATAAAATTAACTGGATCCAAAGAGTAAGGGTACTTAAAAGCACTTCAGTGGAATTAGGAGTGCAGACAGAAGTTGTATTATTCATGCAAGCAGTTGAGTGAAAGCTCTCTACACCCATGCCATGACACACATGCACAGCTGCAGAGTGCTTTTAGAGTGACCAATCACATGACAAACTAACCCTCGTCAAATGAGGTATTAAATGAAGACACTCCACTTTAAAGCACCTTAGGGAACTTGTGTTCCCTAGGGTCCATCTGTGGCATAATCTGTTCTGGACTGATGTAACTCCGCTCCACCCCCAGGGCTGTCAGCAGGAAGGGAGGTAGTAGAGGAGAGGGGGAGCAAGCTGCTGGCTGGAGTTTGCATGGTCTTATATGGAGTGGGGGGTAGGTGGATCAGAGCCCCTGCACTACATAACCCCACCCCAGCGCCATCCTCCAGATCAGGCCCAGCAAACCCCATTTGGCAGCACATTCTCTCTCCCCACATCCCTTCCTGCTAAGACCCTCAGAGCTGGGAGGGATGGGTGGGTTGGGTTGGGGTGATGGAGAAGGGCATCTCCTCTGCTGCAGCCAGACTCCTTTGGTTCCTGTAGACAGGCTTGATCCCCCCCTCCTCACCCAACAGTCTGTTGGGTGGGGAGGTGCTTTAACTCCTGACACTTTATATAAAAGTGCCACGAGTTGGAGTGGGAGCCTACACATCTGTCAGAACCTTAGGCGTCTAAATCCAGATGAGCAATCTACAAAATCCCCAACTACACATCCAAATAGGAGTTAAACATCCAAATACATTTTTGCATCTGGTTCCTAGTTGTTTCTTCTTAAGTTACCCAGACATCTAAGGCCATATTTTTAGGGAATTTTGGCACCTCTTTCTTATTTGTGGTCTAGTGCCTCTAAAAACTGGTCATTAGAGCTCATCTATTGCACATATTATGGGGTGCCACTCATTTGGTTGATCTGATCTCAGTTCTTCTCTCTCATCCATGTTCATTTTGGATTCAAAAAATATGTATCCCCATATTGGCTAAGTCTCACAGTTGGCCCTGTCTAGTAAACTGTTCCAAGTATGCTTGACAGACACCACTAGCACTGAGTTCAGCTCAAAACGCAGCAACAGTGACCACTTATATTTAAAAACACAGCTTCAGGAAAAGATGATACCAACCACCTTTTATATAATAAACTAGTGGTTAGAAGTCTCACTCTGGAAGCTGAAGAGCCAGGACCTGTTCCCATCTGAGGTTAATCAGGTCCAAATCTGCATTTGCCACTGCATAGGAGAGTGCCCTAACAACTAGACTTCATATTGGGCCTCCAGCTGAAGCTATGCTCTATGCAGTCCAAAACACTGGTTTCATTGTGCTAGCAACAGAATAAACAAGTAGGAGTGTGCTTATACAACACACTGATGGAGAGGTAGGTATCCAGGGGTATTCAGGATCCTGGTCTTACTGCCAGCACTGCATATGCATTTTGTACTAAAGTCTTTGGATAAATGCATAAGAGAAGGTTGTATCTTGGACCTTGTAAAGGTCATGCCCCTGGTGTAAATTTATTGTGTCCAAACTCTCAGGTACTACAATGATGATCAAAGTATAAAGATCTAATTAGAATAGAATAAAATAATTGTCTCGGTTTTTCATGCTTCCATTCAATCCCATAAACTGGGATATTCTGCTAGCTTACCTCTCACATGACATAACGTATGTTAGAGCACTATGGCAGATCATAGAAAACTCATAATCATGGTACATTCTGGGAGATATGGGTTAGCTAAGGAGTCTAGCTCTGCAGACAGGCCAGGGTATGGTGCATCCAAACTACAAAGGAAATTCAAATATTGATGGAAAACTATGAGGAGAAGGGGGAAGGAATCATCAAAATAGATATTTAACCACAGAAAACTGCCTTTCTTGACTAAATGAAGCAAACTGAACTCTTGCTGCTGAAACATGTATATCACATGATGTCCCCATGAATCATATTTGTATGTAAAATTTATACAGATTATATAAAATTTTAGAGTACTTTTATAGAATATATATATCTCCAACCATTTAATTAAAATTAATTGTGTTCAAAATTATTCCTGATCCTCTGTAATTCCTGTTTTTCTAATATTAAAATCTGTCCTTATCTGTATTCATTTAGTCTTGAAGTCAAGGGATTTGTGAAGTATTTCAGTTTTGAAGCCTCTGTTTATTCTATAGTGAATCTTCACAGCAAGACTCTCAGGGAAGAAAATATACAAAATGTATTAGTCAATAATTTGATTGATCACACAATAAAAGAAGAAAAGTGAAGAAAGAAAACCCCAGACAACCAGACTCTTCTTTAATAGGACTAGCAAGCTCTCTAACTTTACATTAGGATTTTAGCTGTCTTTTTAACAGGACTAGACAATGATACTTAGACCAATAACATGCAATTAAGGAAGAAATTTAAAACAAGGGTTGATAAGTTGAAGTAGAATAAAAAATTATTACACCATAATAGGAAAGAATATCATTTCATACCATACGGAGAATGTATACATATGCTAAAATTAGAAGCACACTATGATGGAAGTAATATGCTATTTATTTTACTGTGACAGATAACAATTAAGCATAAGCTTCAGTTTATTTCTACACAGATGATATAGGTGATATTCATCCTTCTTTCATCTTTTAAACATCAATTTCCCATTTCATCAGTATCTTAGATATAATTCCAAGGCCAATAATTTATGATAGGATATGCTTCCACAGTCCCATACTACTTACATGCATGTTTTCTTTAACATCAGAGAATATGAAGGAAGTGAAAAGTAGTAGAAATCAATAGGAAGATTTAGCTGTTATTTTGATTAATATAACCAAAAAATAGATATTGTTACATGTTGAAGGAAAAAAGAATATTTCAATATTATTATTTCATATTTATGATTTTAAATTTGTGAACCACTTTCACAACCAAAATGGAATGGCAAAACACTTTAAAAAATGGATCCTTTTTCAGTAGACAAGAGTTCATTAGTGTGCCATATGTAAAGAATAAATAACTATATTGTGCATTACTTCTTTCAGAATACAGCAAATAAAAATAATTTATGGATTGTCTTAATTTACTTCCTCCTGCTTTGTGCCATTTTTTGAAAATATATACATTGAGTTAGTTTCTGCCAGGAACTTTCAAAATGCAGTTAATTTGCAATGAGTACTAAAAATATTTGTGGAGGAAATTTTAAATAAGCACACTAGAGCGGCCACTGGTCCTTTTTTATACCGAACTGTCCTGTTTTTAAACCTTTTGTCCCTTGTCCATTTCTAAATGAGGAATAGACAGCAAGAAGTCCTGTTTTTCAGTTCATTGGTGGAAATATATGTCAATCATTTGTCCTCATGATTCTATTGGCTGTGCCAGTGCACAGCTAGGGCTGAGCAGGGTTTGAAGCCAGCCAGGGAGGGAGAGAGATAGCATTTTTGTGGTGGCCCTGTCCCTTGCTGCTGATTGGTCAAGGAGCCTGCTGACCCCCACCCCTCACCATTTATTGGCTAAGGGGGGTGGTGGTCCATCCCCGTCTCACCAAGGAGATGTATTCTAGGGATGGTTAGTAGCCACCCTATATCATCCCTTGTATTCTAGGGATGATTAGTAAACTACTCATTTTAGGAATGACATTCATTACATTCATTCAGTCAGGGGGAAAAATCATGTGGTTTTGAGACTCAGTTAACTTGCTCATATTTTAAGTCTCAAATATTTGCAAAAAACTATTCATAAGTGAGATTTAGACCAAGAATTATGCAGAGACACTGAGCAGTTGTATTTGCGATGGATAATTTGGTAATGGAAATATCAAATGAAACCCTTTAAATAAGTCACTTGGCAAATTCTTTGCCTATCTCTGTTTCCCAGACCATGAGGTTTTAAGATCTGGCCAAGACTTTCAAAAGAGCTTAACTGTTTTTACTGCCTTAATATACATCTGTGCAACTTATAGACACATTAAAGGAAAGTTCTTTCAGAAAGTATTGAGAATCTACCCTCTTAAAATAAAAGCCCATTAAGACATCTCAAGTAGGACATGTAAAAATCAACTCCCCAAAAAGTTAGTAGTGACCTTTGAAATTTTTAACCAGTGCATTTTAACCTTTTGCAGTAGTGGTTTAAAATATGACTTACCTTCAGGTAAAATAAATCTCAGATCACTCTTATCATTAGCACTGAAATTCAGTCTGTGTAGAGAGCTACCATTGACAAATCATATTACAACAATGAGAGTAGCACATATGGATCTGAGAGGGTTTTAGGCTTATTGAAGTCCTAAAACCAACAAAAAAGCCTAATTGGAGGTAGAAGGGGGGACAAACAAGTCCACTTCATAGCTTCAGCTAATACTGTAAATAAAACTTCCCTTTGATATTTTTCTCTAGAATGCACACTCCTGCACTCCTTTAGCTGACAGTGCATCACGTGTTAATGCCCACACAGTTAGAAGGTGCTGGAGGCATTATTTTCCTTAAGCAGGGATTTGCATGTAAAAACCACTGAATCAGGTAAAAAATAAGCTCAACAGACACATAAAAAAGCTTAACCATAATATCATTGATGTGGGTTTTAGGGGGATTTAATCTAAGGTTAAAGTCTGAAGAGTATTACCTCCATCACAGTTCGCAGAAAAATGAGAGAGAAAAAAAGGACAAAGCAATAAAATGTTGAGATGGTTTCTGAGTGACTTTTTTGTGATCTATTCGATAAAGTTAGTGATTCAAAATAAACCCAACAAACATGTTTTCCATCACTTTCAAAAATGTGTTTAGTTTAACATCATCTTCCTAAATATGCATTTAGAGTTCATGGTTGGAAAATAACCCCAACCACAGTGTTCAAGAAACCACATTTGATGTCCACATTTCCATTTAAAAGGATTCAAATGCTAACCTCACTAGAACAGGTAATCTCTCCAGAAGTGTTTGTGACACTGTAGCTGAGATTTAGTTTTGGTTTAACTAAAATTGATCTATATCAGATTATCAGGAATGTAAATAATCAATTAAAATGTATTTTCCACCCTTACCCCTGCATTGGTAAATTATGACCAGGGATCCTGGTTTTCTCTAATAAAAAATCCCCAATTTTCTGATTTAAAAAAGTAATCCAAAATCTATATTTTCCATGATTATATATATACCTATAGATTAGTGATGTTTCATTTTAATAATGGAAAAATGTAGGTTTTGTGTTACCTTTTTAAATCTGAAAATTGGGGATTTTTTTTATCAGAGAAAACCATGATCCCTGGTTCTGACAAAGATACGGGTAAAGATGAAGGTGGTGTGATTCCCCTATTAAAACATCTATATTTGTACCCTAGTAAAAGAAAGCAGTTTTACTATGCCCATTTATACAATCTGGCTTTGCAATATTTTGTTCCAAGTATTATAGACCAAATATATTTTTATTTATTTATGAATAGAGAATGCTAAAACTTTGAAGAAAATATTTTAAAATCTCTCATCTCATCTTGTTAAGCCTAATGATACAAATGAATGTAATGGATGCAAAGGACTTCTCATGGTACATTAAATGGTACATATTAGCTCACATGTATATACATATGCACCCTAAGACAGTACAAAAGCATCTGTTCAAAAACACAAACATTTCTCTCTATTTTCCTGTGCTGTGAAGGTTATAGGGTAACTTGCTACAGCTTGCTGGAAAGAAGCTGATTGAAGCTCGTATAGATTTTGACAATTTGATGTAAATATTTTTAACCTGTGTGACAGGTGACTTCTTATGTTGCACAGCACCTAATTGATCTAAAAAGAATGACTTAAGGCTACAAAGAATCACTAGATTAACTAGGTAAACCAGGGATTTAACATTATCTTTACAGGGAATACCTGCAAAAGCACTGTTACCTTACATGAAAATTACATTCAAGAAAATGTGAATATAGGTATTACATTCCAATCCAAGAAACTACAATATACCCAGATAAAATGAACTCCATATTTTTTAAAACCAAACTGCTGTTATATTGCTGGTTAGATCAAGAGATTTTAGAAGGCTCTGGTAGAATAATTCCTCAGAATTTCTTTTCTTGAGACACGGTGTTTGTATTCAAGTCCAGTTACTATTCAGCTTCCCATTAATTGAGTTTATTGAATTATTTTGGTACTCTGCAAATCCATGCTTTGCTATTACTCTATGTTTAGGTAAACAAGGCTTCCTGCATCACCTACACACAGATAGCAGTTTAGAAAAGTGAGCAACAGTTGGCAAAAAGGCAGCAAGTAGAGATACCAAAAAATAAATGAGAAATATGTGGCTATACATGAAGGAAAGAAGACATGGCTGTGCCACTGAGAAAATAAGACATGAAAAAATTTCCAACATTCCTTTGGGAGGGGCCTTACACAATAATTTAAAAATTGAACAAATTAATTTTTTCAACCACTTTTTTGCAAAGAGCTTTTCCCTTCCTAGCTCATTGAGAAATAGTGCATATAGTGGTATACTTATTTAGTCTGAATATATACAAACAAGTGGAATGCTTCAGGGACATTTTGAATTCAGTCTAAAACTGGTTTCTATTTAGCCAGTGTCAGGATATTTAGAAGCACAAGCTAAATTGATAAATCAATTTAAAACTGACAGAAAAAGTTTCCACACAGGAAAAGTTAAATTACAATATTTCTTAAACTAAAGGTGATTAAGCTTTGTAATTTACACTGATGCAATAACTATGTGTGAACAAGGCCTTGATGTCTTTAATAAATGATTTCAGACAGAGGTGACTGGTGCCTCCTGAGTCTGGAGAGGGACAATTTGTGGGCGGGCCCAGGGGCAAGCCAAAAGCTCCATAGCCACTCCTATACTTCCATGCCATGACTTAGTACTTCTTCCCACCCACCCAAACACACCACCACCCTGCATGGCAAAAAAATGTCCCCGTCCTGAGAAGTACTGAGTTGGGGGCCAATTTCGGGGGGAGGGGGGAACGCAATTAATGCACTGTGATAAATTCTGGAGCTGTTTGAGCTGGAGTAAACTGCTCCCAGGTACAGTGTCTGCACATGCAGCTTGGACGACAGCAATTTGAGCTAGGGCAGAGCAGAGGTGGGCTGGCAGCAGGCTCAGGGGGTCAGTCCCAGGCACCGAGTGGTGGTGTCAGGCAGTGGCAGGCCTGGCTGGGACATGACAGTGCAGAACCTGCAGAGCCATGTCACTTGGTGGCAGGCAGGGGTCTGGCCCCTGGTGCCTGGGCTAACCAGTCACAATTTACCCCCAGTCACTGTCTACACATGTGTTTTGGTGCAGTAAAGTACTTCGCCATCAGACAGTAGTCACCTACAGCAAAGTTTAGTTTAATGTGCCTTAATATGGGCACATGTGTAGATGGTTATGCTTTACTGTGGAGCTAATTAGTCAATAAACCACACATGTAGATGCACCTGTTGTAGACTTCTTTGCCTTAGGTACCAGGCCCACTGGTGTCTTTAACAAAGTAAGAGAAATCAGTCTGAAGTCAGGCAGAAGGCAGACTAGTTTGCATCTTTACAAGCTAGCCAAATCAAAGATGTATAGTATAAACTGTCATAAGCAGAGGGCTTACTTCATCAGATGCTGTTCAGTCTTCTGCTTACAAAAGCTTATGCTATACGTTTACTTAGTATATAGAAGTACAGGTCTACTCTGCCTTCTGCCTTAACAATATAAATCACAAGACCTACAATCAGACTCTGTTCCTGGCTACAGCCCTTCAGAGTCCCTGAAATGTCCAAGTCCCTGTAGCTGCATGTGATGGGAGCAAGCGGAGCCAGCCCTACCTGGTCCCATAGCATGCAAGTCCCCATGCTCCCACCCCAGTTCCCAGACACAGGTAGTGGCAACATGTGGGACCAGCCTCAACCAGCCCAATAGCACTCCCACCCATGTCCCCAGCCATGTGCTGGCAGGGTGTGGAGCCAGCCTTGCCAAGCCCCATACAGCTCCCATGCTCCTGCTCAAGTCCCTGGCCACAAGTTGTGGCAGCATGCAGGGCCAGCCCCATCTAGCCCTTTAACACTCCTGTTCAAGTCCCTGGTTGCACACATTGGCAGCATGCAGGGCCAACCACATCCGACCCCACAGTGTGCAGCTCCTATACTCCCACCCTAGTCTCTGGCCACACGTAGTAGCAGCATGTAAGGCCAGCCCCACCCAGGCTCATAATGCACAGCTCCTGTGCTCCTGCAGCATGCAGGGCCAGCCTGGTGACTGGTGCCTCACACCCCGTGCTCCTGGCCCCCATTCCCGCAGCAGGAGTCCCTGGCCCCCTGTCTCCCAGCAGGACCCTCACCTGCATTTCCAGGCTTGCAGAGCCAGGGAAGGCTGGAAACAGTCTTGGGGCAGCCAGGCAAAAGCTTCTGCTAGGCATAGGCTTCTCATCTTTAGTGTCCCTTGGCTCAGGTCTGGTGGGGGCCAGGCCAGGCTGGGGTAGGAGGGTGGTTGCTTAGCAACCAGAGCTGCACCTCCTGCATGGAGGTGCCAGCTTGCAGAGGGGCAGTCCAGGGCCAGGGCTTACAGAGAATTTATGGAGAGGCCCCATGGGCCAGACAGAATTGCCTGGTGGGCCGGATCTAGGCCACAGACCTTATTTTGCCTGCCCCTGCTGTAAACAGGTATCTCATTAGTGACAATTTTGATTGCCCTGGGCTTGACTAGAATCAAACCAAGAGCAGCACAGCCCTTTGCCCATGTAGCTCTTCCAAGCTGCACCACTACTCTCCTGGCAGAGGACGGCCAGGGAAAACACCCAGCCCAACAGGCTAGTGCCTGGGATGATTGCAATTAAGTTAAAACAGCACACAGCAATGTCCTGGGGGGAAAGTAGAACATAAAACCAACCATACTTCACAGGTACTACAAGTAGGACAATGGATATTAATATCTGTAGGATGCCAGGGCAAAAAGCCTTTTCCTGGAGAAATTCCAAGTTTGCTTGTATAAGCAACTGTCAATCCTCTGGATCATGGTGTATGCATAAAAGATGTAGTCAGCTGCCTGATGAATCTGTTTATGGCTGACAACCCAACTGGGGAGTGACACAGCTTGTTACAAATTTCATAAATCAATGTATTGTCTGAGTTGGAGTCCAAGTTTACAGCAATCCCTCAGATTCAAGGATGACTGTTTTCCATGACTATCGTATCTGTGGTTGCAAAGATTGCTGATGAGGCTGATCCAGGATCAAAAGACTCTGTTGCAACTTGAGCACATGTTTCCATGCAAGCTGGGTAGCTCTGAATTCTTGATTAGGTCTATGACATGCTGTTTCTCCTGCTATCACTTTTCTGTCTCCTTTTATCATCATAAGGTTTCAAAGTACTGAAATTTTTGCAACAGACTGTTCCTCTATTTGGGGCAGTCATGGGTAATAGTGTCCCATGAGTCAATGTTGCACTTTTTCAAGTTGTCCCTGAGGACATCTTTGAAGTGCTTTCCCTGCCCTCCTGGGAGAATCAAACTTGTTCTGGGAGTCTGGAGTTGGACAGTCAGATGATATGGCCTGCCTAGTGAAGCTGAAGTCAGATGATTATCACCTTGATGCTCGTGGTGTTTGCTTATGAGAGAATGCTAATGTTGGTGTGTCTGTCTTCCCACTGAATTTGAAGGATCTTCCATAGGCAACCATGCCTGCTCCAATGGTACTTCTCCAATGACTTAAGGTATCTCCCATACGTTGTCCACCTCACAGCTTCCCCCAGTAAGGTGAGTATCACAACTGTTTGATAAACCATGATTTTGGGTTTGGATCTGATGTCACAATCTTTGAACACCCATTTCCTCATGTGTCCGAAGGCTCCATTTGCACACTGAGGTGAAGTTAGATTTCTTTGTTAAAGTCAGCCCTCTGCAAGAAATGGTTTCTAAGATACAGGAAACACTCAATGTTCTCCAGAGTCTTTCCATGAATCTGAATTACCGGAGCTAGAGACTGCTCATTAATACCTTGTTGATGGAGGACCTTAGTCTTCTGAATGTTAAGCATCAGTTCCATTTTCTTGTATGCCTCAGTAAAGATGCTGATGATTGCCTGAAGATCTGCTCCCAAGTAAGCACACACTACAGCATCCTCAGAATACTGGAGTTTGATGACTGAGGTCAGCCTGGTCTTGGTTTTGGCTCACAGTCAGCTGAGGTTAAAAGTTTACCATCTATTTGGTAGTTTAACTCCACTCCAGCTGGAAGCTTGTTGGTGGTCAGATGTATCATCATAGTAAAGAATATTGAGAAGAATGTTGAAGCAATGACACAGCCTCGTTTAACTCCCATCTTAACCTCAAAGGGATCTGTGTGAGAGCCATCACTCACATACCATCATGGAGCAAGCAAAGAATGGTGGTGAATTTTGATGGGCCTTAAAAGGTTTTTCCACAGTGCTTCTCACTTGACAGCTTCAACAGCTTTCATGAGGTCAAAGAAGGCCATGTAGATAAGTTTATGTTGTTCCCAGCATTTTTCCTGCAGCTGGTGAGCTGTGAAGATCATGTCAGTCTTGATGCCTTAATCCCACACTGAGATTCTAGGAGCAGTTCTTCAGCAAATGAAAGGAGGGTTCTCACTATGATCAAAAGATGTGGATAACAAGTCAATCCCTCTGTAATTTCAACAGTCAGACTTGTCTCCTTTCTGGAAGATAGTGACAGTCATGGCATCTCTGAGGTCATCTGGGATTTCCTTATCATTCCAAATCTTTAAAATGAGGGCATAGAGCTGTGATATCTCAAATATTGCTGTACAAAATTTTCTTGGGGAAATGGTCTCCTCCCATTCTCCTAACATGGTCAATTCATCAAAGCCTCCTCTTCTTGATAGCACCTCTGTGTTTGCATTTTGTCTTCCCCTTCTTATCGGAGGTTGGGACTGGAATCAAAACAAAATCAAACAAGAGAAGCAACTCAACCTGCAGCCCATGGACCAAATCCACTCCCAAGCAGTATGTAATCTGTCCTATGGATTCATGAGGGGAATCCTATGTGTGTGGTCCTGAAAGCTAGATCAGATGAAGGGCCTGATTCCAGTGTTCAGGACCAGGCAGGGGCAATGTGGGGCTCTGGACCCCAATCCCAGCACACAAGTTCAGGTGGAGGCAGCTTGGAGCCCAATCCTTTCATGTGCAGGTGGT
This sequence comes from Caiman crocodilus, assembly GCA_030014935.1. Lineage (NCBI taxonomy): Eukaryota > Metazoa > Chordata > Crocodylia > Alligatoridae > Caiman > Caiman crocodilus. The sequence continues at coordinate 57,137,903 of JAGPOW010001338.1, forward strand.
GCAAGGCCTTCTCTGGCCTCTGGATTGGTTCTGTACTAGTTATTTGGCCCACAAGCAGAAAAGGGACTGTAAATGTGGATGAGCATTAATGTGATATGCATATCCTAGTATATTCTACATGAAAAATGTCTCTATTTATAAAAATTCAGGATACAGAATGAGGGGAAGCAATCTGTAATAAGAATCAGGGAATACCCCTGACTGGAACTGGGCAGGGCCAAGGAGATATATAAACACAGACCCTGAGCCAGCAGGGTCAGTCTGGCCCTGGAGGCTGCTGAAGCAAAAGCTCCAGAACAGGGGGAAATGCAGGAGACCTCCTCCCCAGCCCCGGAGCTATCTGAAGGAAGGCAAACAGAGTGTTGCTGCCCTACAAAGGAATATTAAACTGGATAAGGGGAAGCCTGTTTGTGTGAGAAGGTAGCTATTAGGCCTGTGCAAAGAGGCTAGTATTTGCTTTGGATTTGGGTTCGGCCAATTCAAGGGACAGTGATTCAATTCAGTGATTTGAATCACTGTCCTGAATCAATTCAGCTGAATGTGATTCAGAGATTTGGCTGCCCTGCCTGGCCCTAGTGTCCCAGCTCTTTAAAAAAAAGAAAAAAAGCCCCACACTTACCAGCTCCTGCCAGGCATGGGGGGCAACTCCCCCAGCTCCCCACTGGCCTATGTTGCGTGGGGGGCTCTGCCACAAGCCCCTGTGCCCTGCCCACTCTCCCAGCCCTTTCAATGGCTGCCCTGCCCAGCTCTAGCATCCCGGCTCTTTAAAAAAAAAAAAAACAAAGACCCCCACCATACTCACCAGCTCCTGCCAGGCAGGGGGACAATCCCTGCTGCTCCCCACTGCCCTGAGCCCCCAGAAGCTCTGATGGCTGCTATAGCATCCGGTGAGTGCAAGGCTTTTTTTTTTTAAAGACCCAGGAGCTGGAGCCAGGTGGGGAAGCCATTAACAGAGCTGGGAGAGCAGGCGAGGGATGGGGGTCTCATAACAGAGCCCCCCATGCAGAGTTGGGCAGTGGGGGGCAGCAGGGATCACCCCCTGCCTGGCAGGAGCTGGTGAGTGTGGGGCTTTTATTTTTTTAAAAGTGCCAGGATGCTGGGGCTGGGCGACGCAGCCATTGATGGGTCTAGAAGAGTGGGTGGGGTTAGGGGGCACTTGGGGGCTGGGGTAGCAGGCAGGGTATGGGACCTGGTGGGGGTCTCCCCATGGTTCCCTCCCCCAACCTCCAGCCCACCCTCCCACCCCCAAAATTACTGGCTTGGAGTCCAGGTCCAGTGCCGCGCATTGGCAAACAGAGACTGCCCAAATCTCTGAATCTCTCCAAAGCTCTCTGAATCTTTTCCAAATTGACTCAGAGAGCTTCATATTGATTTGGACCTTTTTATTGGTCTCCCAATTCGATTCAGAGATTCAGCCACTGAACTGGGCTGAACCTCCTCAGAATCGAATCAGCACACAAAGATTTGTACAGCCCAAGTACCTAGTTATTGTTGATATTCCGACCAAGAAGGTGTTTAGTTTGTGTTGCAGCAAGAAGGCTTACTCCTTGGTTAGTTTCAACTGGTGTTTTGGATGAAAGATGAGTGAGCGGAGACCACAGTGGAGTACCTGAGAGGAGCCTGCAGGGTTTAACCCACATCAGTGCCAGGGGCATGCCAGTTTAGAGCCCTGCTAGGGGCCTTTATTCAGAGCTTAAACCTGAGGGAGAGGTTGAAGCCTAAAGAGAAAGAGAAAGAATGTCTGAAGCCTAGCATGGACAAGAGCTGGACAAGGGCCAGTAGAACCAGTCCCCATGGAGGGTAGAGCCAGGGCCAGGAGGTCCTGTGCATGACAGGGACAGAGTTGGGGGCCAGGGAGCCAAAGCAAACAGGATAAAGGGACCCAAATGGAGCCAGATGGCAGGGTGGAGACAGCCCCAGAGGTGAAATCAGGGACAGTGGCCTGGAGGCCAAGCAGGGCATAGCCTGAAAGAATGAGACTCGGACTGGAACCCAGAAGTCAGGCCCAGCACAGGAACCAGGAAGAGAGAAGGGATTAGGCTGGAAAGATGAAGGCCCAACAAGGATATAAAGGCCTGATGGGTCTTGGTTCCCACCAAAGTCATTATTTGGTAACACCTTTGAGAAATGGGGGAGGTTTGGAGGCTGTAAATAGCCCTTAAGACTGCAAGTTCCCTGAGGGGCTCAAGTGGGCTTAGAGGGCCCACCAGGTGCAAAATAGGACTAAGACCAGCAGGTCAAGGTGGGGACCAGCTTCTGGTGAGAAGAACTGAGGGCTCACTGTAGGACCTTTAGGCAGGCTCCCTTTCTAACATTCACCAGTTACATTAAGGTATGGCAGAAAAGAATACTGGGAGGGTATCCTAAAGTCAGAGCTGTGCAAAGGGAGCATCACAGCCACCCCAGGGTATGAACAGAATTACATCTACACACATTAAAAGAAGTCAGTCATCATAGCAGAAGCTGCAGATGTCCTATGGACATCTTCTTTTACCATATCTGTAGCCATATAGCAACACAACCTGTTTTGCAAGTTTGTCTTATATGCAATATCTGTTTTATGGCCATCTAAATTGCTTGATGCTGAATATACTTTAGTTCATAATATGTTTGGACACAGAGCCAGTTACCTTTACAGTGATTTAAAAAAAAAATACCTCTAAGTTCAAAAAAATTAGGTAAATCTACCAAGATATAGAAAATAATTCAGAGTTTGTTAGTGTTTGTTCTGAACAATTAAGGATCAAGCTTATATCTCTGATATAATTTGATTCTTTTGGGGTGGTGGGGTTTGTGTTACATTTTCGTTTCATGAGGAAGAGGCTTTTGAGAGCAAGGAATCTCAGAGGTAAAAATCTAGACCTTTCTATTAGATTGTTCAATATTGCCTACTTGTTTTCCTCAATTCCCAAAGCCATGGATTAGGTTTTAATTGTCTACCCTTTAATCAATGCAAAATTGGAAATCTTGTCTTATTAACAACTCTGAAGCAATGATATTGTTCTTTAGGAAGGAATCCATACTTTTGATTTGTTAGCCATTGAATACATTCAGGGAATGAATCATTAAGTGAAGAATCTGACTCAGGGGATTAGACAAATATTGGTTGCTCCTCAGGACACACTGATCCTTTTTCAAGGGCACATTAAGTCAGTAATGTGGCTGTATAAGGAAGTAGGATGTTAATAGTAGGTGGAACTTAAGAGAATGAACTTATTAAAATGGAGGAACTAGCAATAATATATAGGTCATATATGTTAATATTTTATAATACTACTTATTATTGGACCAAACATCCTGTATCAGACAGATCATACACATTCTAGGTAAGATACTGTGGATAGATTTAAATATTAGAACAGCTTATGTTTACTCTGGCTTGCACTGCTTTATTAAGTGGTCTTAAATTTCCTCTTACTCATACCAGTCTACCCTAGGACTGTCTCCAGGTGCTGTCAGTGAAATTAGTCCAGTATATAATTGACCTAAATGAAATCAGATTCTTAACCTGATGCCAGGTACTTTACACTGCCCTATGCTACATTCACACGCAAGGAACACTAGGAGGTAGGAGCGATGTTACATTTCTTCTGTGACCAGTTGTGTCTGTGCTTGTCCTAGAACAGAAAAGTTGGGAGATTTGCATACATCACCTTTCAGATAAGAGGTTAGTGAACAGTAGAGTGCACTGCCGCTTTTCTGCCATTGATCCAATGATGCAATCTCAGGACAACCAGTCAGACAAACTTCACAATATCCAGAGCCAAATTTGTTAGCACTTCTTCTGCAAACCTTTTTAGGGTTTGTCCCTGGACAACAGGCATGGTAGACCTCTGAAGAATGAAACTTGGTCCCAAAAGAAAATGGGTTCTCCAGGGACAAGTGCCATGTCTATTCATAGCCTAGAGGTGACAAAAAAGACAACTGATTGATCTCTTCTTCACGCCATGGATAAGGAACCAAACATGCTCATTAATCATTGCCCATTGAGTGGCTTGTCTATTGGTAACAGAATGAGCAAATAAAATGCAACAATCCCCCTAGAATTTGTCTATGTTTCTTATGGCAATAAACTTAAGTATAAAAGTTTTTCTGTGCTTGATTGCTTTTATCTCTGAGGTTTACTTTGTCTCCTAGGTTGGGTTTTTTTTCTACATCATTTTTTCCACATTCTTTTGATTGTGCTTTTCTATAAATCAATTGCTCCTTTGTATTCTTCAACCTACATTTCTGCCTTGGCTAGCTGATTGTACCATAGCACATCTAGAATTTGTGATTTGAATAGAAATCCAGTGGCAATATGTTTGTGATATTTGATCAAAGCAGCATCAAATCCCAGAACACAATGCACAGAGGTATGAATTCTCATACACTTTTAAATAAATAGTGAAACTCTCAGCTTCACTCTTACCTAAAGTAGGGCCACAACTTTGCCTTCAATGGCCGTATCCAGATGACTGCAGATGTTTGTTTCCCCAAGGACATCTAGTAGCAGCACAGTGTTGCTGCTATTTATCCACAAGGAACACCTGTGCCACACACACTGTGGTACATAGTAGGTTACCCTAGGTGGGGTAGGGGAGGCTAGGGCCAGCAATTGTGTTGACCTCAACAGCCTTGTTTGGGGGCCTCCAGGGACTGCAGCCACAGCAGGAAGTCTAGCCAGCAGCCAGAGTGTGGCTCTGGCTGACCAGGCTCTGGTTTTGAGTAGCATGTGCTGCTGCTCCATGCACTACCCCAATTTTTTTAGTGTGGGTTTTTTGACCCTGGGATCTCCCAGGTTAAAAAACCTCCCCCACACTGCAAGTCAGTATGGGGAACACCTGCACCACATACCACACGTCCATGTTCATCTGGAGGCTGCCAATGAGTTCTAAAATCTAGATCTAAATAGCAACAGAGCTATATACCCTGGTTTTAAATTACCAATAAAACAGTTTAAGATGTCACTTGAAGTAAATGTCAATAGTATTTATCTACTTGTCTCAAAACCTCATATTTTAAGAAATATATTCTAATGCATTTGAGATATAATTGCTAATTTTTACTGCATCATTTTTGAAGCATATAGTATAGTCTCCACATTACATTTCTGAGTAGTAACATAAAACTAGACTGGTACATAATATAAAATAAACTGAAAGGGATTTTTTTTAATTGTTTACACCATCATTTTATATGGTTGTTTAATTTTCATTGAAATGTCATAAAGAAGCCAAACATTCTTTTAATTATAATAAAGTTCCTACCAAAAGCAATTTGAAATGACTAATCACAATAGCTACCAGTTAGAACTCAGCAATACAAACAAAAGTTTGTACAAAAAATAACAAAAGTTATTCTTATGTGGTAAAGATATATACCCAAAAGTGAAAAAATAGAGATAATAAAAAGGTACAAATAGAAAAATATATGGGATGATTACCTTTGTTTTTCTCATTTGAAAGGAAATGTTCAGGTTTGCAATACACCAGCATGTATTTTACAAGCATCTTTCGGAGCACAATTTATAAATTGGAGTGAAAGTAAAAAATACTTTCTCACTAACACATTATTATTATTCAGTTTGTCCCAGATACTTTACCCAAATTCTATTTCCCAAATGAAAGTTGACATTTACATTGTCACTATCATCTATTGATTCAGTCAAATCTAGCTACAATGCCTACAATTAATACAGGAAGTCATTCAAATCTTTTAAGTAGAAAAAGTCATTGCCATCTCCCAATGACCTCAATATTAAATGCAGTGCTTTGGCAGCACTAAATGTGCCAGCTAGTTAATTCAGGCACAGTGTGTGCTCAACTGTTAGCCCATCTTTGTGTCTCTTTCCAGAATAATTACCTTGCCATGCTTGATCCTGGCAGAGTGTAACAGGGCCTCTACCCCATTACTGGTGGAAGAAGGGATCTAGTGGCACCGGTTCCCCACCCCACATGTTGCCTTCCTTTTTCTTGTACTTATCCCTCCTTTGTGTTGACAAGAGTTAAACCCACAGACAGAGAAGCCTGAAACAAGATGACCACTAGGTGCAGACAGTGCCTGGGGGCCCAGAAGACAGAAATGGAGGGTCAAGTGTCCTGGAACACCATAGATAAGGATGGAGCCCCAGACAGAAGGACTCAATGGCTGAACCCAGACTGTGAAAGAAGTATGCAAAATGGCAGCCAAGGTGAAGGAAACCCAATGGCCTGCCCTGGAAATAAGCTATGTACCTCAAACCTTTTCTGTTTGCCCTTTGCTGAGAGAATGCCACTGCAGAGTGAGGCAAAACCCAGGCAAAATATTTCTTTGAGTAGTTGGGACTGGCACTTGTGTTTTGTGGTTTTCATTTCCCTGATTGACTGAGTTGTGGCTATAGGGGAAGTGGAGGCCACTGAAAGGGACCTTTGTTGGTGCCCTAAATTATGAACTCTGTCAAGAGGACAGAAAATAAGGACTGGGGGTACATTCTGAGCACAAGAAGGTAAGACTCTGCCAGGGACTGAAACACAGGAGTGGAATGCAGGAAACCAGAGGCCATGGCCCCAGCCACATGTGCAGACATCTCACAGGGCCTGGAGCCTGACGTCATGAGGGTATGGCCAAAGCTGAGCCAGAAACTTCCAGCCCTGAACAATGGGCTCCAAGCTAGAAGGCATAACCAAAGTAAAAGTGAGAGGATCCACAGTCCAGACAAGGGTCCCCTTACCAAAGCTCTCTTTGCCCTTGGGGCAGCCTCTCCTTGTCCAGTTATTATATCCAGATGAGGCAGGCAAGAATACAGGGGGAGAGAACAAAGGGTGCCAGCAGAAAGAGGTTCCTAAAGATGCATGCATTGTGTTGGTACCTACACAGACTCAAGTAATTGGTTATTCAGCAGAGAGTCCTGAAATGGGAGGCTGCTACTCATTGCCAGGACAACTCTTTTATTAGTCTGAACAGAATGGGACTACAAACTGTTCAGTTTAGTGCTTTTCTTTTTTCTTCATCATGTCTGCTGCTGCAAACATAAAACCAACACTGATGCAGATAAAATTAGATAGACTACAAGTTTTAACCAGCTTTCAGAAAATAGGTTTGCACCAAACAATACATCTATAAACAGCTTAGGCTGTTCTTTTCTTTCAGAATAAAGACCTCAACCAGCAAAACATTCAAACAGGCATACAACTTAAGGCACATAAGCTGCTATTAGAACTTCTCATGTGCTTAATGTTAACATCAACACGTTTGCACCATTTGGTTTTGCTCTTTTCCCAAAATCTTTTTTTTTTTCCAGGAAAAGGAGGTGAGTATGTTCTATCTTGTTAAAAAGCTTGATTGCTGTTTTAATCCAGCACATGTAAGATTCCTTTGACAGAGTACTTATGCAGCAATCTAGTAAATGCAAGAAAGGCAGATTAAAAGCATCTGCACTGCTAGAAATTAAGGAGGGTACCCTTACAAAAGACAAAAATTCTCACAATAGGGGAAAGCAAACAACACCTTTGGAGACAGGCAGATAAAGTAAAGATGCCTGTTCCAGTAGACTGCCCACATGGACTCTGCTAAATCCCAAGCTTATAAAATAGATAGAGGGAAAAGTGTGAAGGGAGACCATGAAGCACACTCACACCAAGAGATCCATAGAGGAAAGTCAAGCATTAATCCTGCATGGAGCCCTGGCAGAAAGTACTCACATTCATGTACTTTGCTCAGAAGAGTAGTTCAAGGCCTCCTAGTAATCATTCTCAATCATTTGTCTACTCAAAACCAGCCTCCCTGCTTCCACTGTTTAGCCTTTACCTATGCTCTTGTAATTGTGTTGACCATCAAAAACGTGCCAAGGTACTACTTGACTACTTGCAGACACTGTTCAATATCACCTGGTCTTCACAGGCCAAACAGCTGAACAGCTCCCTCCTGAGATGTAAGTGCTTAGTGTAAGGCTTCATGAGACATGGCAAAAATGAAAAATGGGTAAAGAGGGTCACAAAGAAGCAGAAAGAGGTAATATTTTCAACATTGATCTCTACTGTAAGAAGTGCCAGGAAACCTCCTTCCTCATCAAGGAAGCCACAAAACAGTGTTGAAAATTTTTGCATACTGTGCCTTGCTGAACTTCAGAAACACCACAGAGAATACCCAACTGATCACTGTCTCTCTGTCTCTGTCTCTCTCTCTCTAGTGATCTTTTAATTGTGGAGAAACACTGATTTTGGGGTATTTTACAGAGTGACTTCCGGATTTTTTATCAGGGATTTTTCAATTTTCAAATAAGGAACACCAGAATTCCTGCTAGGGAGGCCAGTGACAGGACCCTGCCTGCTCAAGGCTGCCACCTTGGACCCAGCTGGCTGTGGCTGACCTCTTGTCCAATTGAACTGACAGTTCAAAGCAGGCCACCACAGCTGGAACATCTTCCAGGCGATAGATCTTCCAGATGGCCAGGCAGGAGCACGAATGGCAGTTGTGCTGCACAAAGGCCAACTCTGCAGCCATAGCCCACTGGCAGCTAGCCCAGAGGGGCAGATGCCTCGTCTGGGTCTGGCAGGTGTGCAGCAGGTCACAGCCAGGTGGCAGCCCCCACTGCCAGACTGCTGCAGTGGGTAAAGGGTGCAGGGAACTGTCAGGGCTGCTTCAGCAATCAGCTGGTACAAGGGGTAGTGTCCTCAGGTACCAATTGGCTGAGCCCCAGAAGCTCCTGAGAGTGAAGAGCCCTGAGCTACTTGCCACGGCAGCTTTTTGTACTGCTGGGGCCAGGACAGGACAACTTTTTATATTGCTGCAGACAGCACAGGTACTGGCCCCAGGCTGTAGCTCCCCCTGGCTGCAGATCCAAGAGAAGCTAGGCAGGGTTATTTTGCCTCAAGTGGCACAATTTGCTCCACAACAATGCTTATGTCTGAGCATGTGCGCTGAGGCAAAAAAGCCCTGACTCAAATTTACACTGCTTCTATTTGAGCTGCCGCACATGTAGGTGCTTGTATGTGTGGTCATTTGCCTCTGGGTCTAGCTCCACAGAGATTTCCAGGAAAGCAGTCTTTTTCATCTTGAAATTCTTACCCCTGCTGGTTGTCCCACAGCTTCAGCATAATCCTCAACCATCAGTAACCATTTCATTCTATAAAATTAGGACACTTTCTATAAAATTAGGATGCTAGATTTCAAAAAGTGGGATTTCATCTGACTCAAGGAATTAATAGGCAGGGTGCCACAGGAGGAAGGCTGAAGGATAAGTCACCCAGGAGAGCTAGGAACTTCCAAGGGGCCGAGTATTGGAAGCCCAACAAGAAACTGTCTGACAAAATGGAAGTACAAGAAGAATGACAAGAGACCAATGTGGTTGTACAAGGAGCTTCTAAACTGTGCCAAATGTAAAAGAAAAGCATACAGGCAATGGAAGAATGGGCAAGTCACCAAGGAAGCATACCAGGAAATAGCAAGAAACTGCAAAGACAAAATCAGGAAAGCAAAGATAAAGAATGAGGTGCACCTGGCATAGGAGGTTAAGAACAACAAGAAGAGGTTCTATAAGTATGTTGGCCAGAAAAGAAGGAGCAAGGAAGCTGTGGATCCACTGTGGACAAGCCAGAGGGAACTCTAAACAGAAGATGCACAGAAGACAGAACTGCTCCACAGCTACCTTGCCTCAGTCTTCACAAAACAATTAAGCTGTAGCCTGCCACCTAATAAGGATTATTTGGATAAGGAAGAGGGCACGCTAAGGGATGAGATAACAAAGGAGACAGCCAGAAAGCTTTTGCTGGGTCTAAAAAAATTCAGGTCGGCAGAGCCAGATGAACTTTATCCCAAGGTACCAAAGGGCCTGGCAGAGGAGATCTCTGAGCCCTTGACAATGATCGTCATGAGAGATGGGCCAGGTACCAGAGGACTGGAAAAGGGCCATCATAGTGCCCCTCTTTAAAAAAAAAAGGCAAAAAGGAGGACACAGAGAAATATAGACTGGTCAAACTCACCTCAGTACCTGGCAAGTTACTGGAACATATCCTAAGGAAGGCCATTTGCAAGCATCTGAAGGGGATCACAAGCAACTGGCATGGATTTGGATTTATAAAAAATATATTGTGTCAAACAGATTTGATCTCTTTTTTTGACAAAGTAACTACTTTGGTGTTTGAAGGGAATGCTGTAGGTATAGTATATCTGGACTTCAGCAAGGCTTTGGTCCCATGTGACCTTGTCATAAATAAATCGGAGAGATACGAGATGGACAAAACTACTAGAGTGCCTCAACAGCCTCAAGCAAAAGATAATTATTAATGGGTCCAAGTCGGAATGGCAAGAGGTTTCAAATGGAGTCCCACAGAGATCTGCTGTCTTTAGCCCAGTGCTGTTCAACATGTTTATTAATGATTTGGGTGCTAGAATAGAAAGCTGCTTAAGTTTGTAGATGACAAAACTGGGAAGGATTGTGAACATGTTGAGGATGGGAATACAAGATCAGAAAGATCTTGACAGATTAGAAAGCGAGGCTAAAGCTAGCAGGATGAAATACAATGCAGACAAATGCAAGGTGCTACACCTCAGAAAGAATAATAAAAAACACAAATATAAAATGGGAGACACCTGGCTGGATGGCAGCACTATGGAAAAGGATCTGGGAGTCTTGATAGATCACAGACTCATTAGAAGTCTTCAGTGTAATGTAGCCAAGCTTTCACGAGCTGAAGCGATGTTCAGATGCTATGAAAGGGCCCAGTCTTCTAAATTTCCATTGCTAATTGAAAAGTTTGTTTCTATTGGACTTGTATGAAAAGACTTACAGATATATATTTTTAAAACACCTTTTTTTAATTACAAAATACTATTCAAAAGAACCCAATGTTGAAATGTAACTGTTAGCTATTGCCCTTTGTCTACAAGTTGTGATTATTTTGTCTATTTTAGATTACCTAAATGTTAAGGATAATGTTAAAAGCAAATTGTGGATCTTTATTATCTAGTTTCTCAAATCTCAATGAAAAGCAAATATGCTCCAGGTGCTTCTGTTCTGGTCTCTATCCATCTCTGCTCCCAGAATGTGACTGAAGTGAGTAGCAGTGTTTAAAGGCTTTAACCTTTAGACAGTCCTAAAAGCATTCCACATCCTCATGAACAACTCATAACACTGATGTGGTGTTTTACTGGCTGTATAGTCACATCTGATTTCCAGCCTGCAATCCCTTACGTGCAAGCTTTAATAGACCTTTGGAAATGACAAGAAAAACAATATAAATGTTCCACATAGATTAGCAGATCATTATTACCCCTTTGCACACTAAAAGATGAAACCTTCTTGATCCCAGCCTATAAAAAGCCCTCTGAAGGCTATTGAGCTTCCCTTTGATTCTTGGCCTAAGTTTTAATTTTCTCACAGTACTGAAGTTCTGTGTCTCATTAGGGTTATCATCTCAAATTCCTTTGTGCCTCTACTTATTTGGAAGGCTACGATTCTTCTACATCTGTGTGAAAGGATGGCTAATACCAAAATGGCTCAAACAATGCACAATAATGGTGACAGCTGATTTCTGATTTTTTATCATTCCAGTCTAACATATTAACTTCTGTGTGATATAGGCCTTAAAAATGGATTTAATATGATATTGTTCTTATTTTCTGGCATTGCTTTCAAGTTCTTATATTTTCTTATTTTCTCAAGTGGTTTGTTTCTTGCCAGAAGGTTCTGCTTGCATAGTATAGTACAGTGTAATGAACTCAAATGCATCTTGTGCAATCAAAGGAAAAGGGAACTTATTAATCCACAAATGTACACTTATTTCTCAAATATCTAGTTACTTAAACACTAGTGGCCAAATCCTATTTCACCTTTGTGCACCTAAGTGGCACTTACGTGACTACCTAAGTGAAATTTTTAACAGTTACACACAATTTAAATTCTTCTTTTGCTTGTGTTCACCTTATGCTATCTTTCTCAACATGCTTGGAAGGCCTCAGAATGGCTTGGTTGGGCTCCAGAGCAAAACAGCATTATCTGAGTTGGGATGTAATCCATGTAAGTCTCCAAAACTTCATTCAGAAGGAAAACCATGACAATTTGATACCAGAAGAGGAAGGTCCTCCTCTCATTTCACTCTATATCTTAGTAGTTAGGGGATTTGCCTAGATATCAGGATGCCAGCTTCTAGCCCTGCTTCCCTTCAAGAAGGCTTGAATCCAAATCCCCCACACTTGCCAGTGAAGTGGCAAGCCTGTGCTAGGCATTATCCAAAGCAAAGGGAAAGAAAGAGAAAAAATAAGTTAGTTATGATGTCAGGGGAGCCATACTGGAGAGCAATTCTGAATGAAACAGTCAGTCAGAATGAAGGAACTGATAATAATAAGAACAGACAACAGAGAAAACAAAAAGCATATTTCAGTATAATAATAACTTCAAGGTTCCTGATTGAGGTAATGGCTGAATTCTGGTTCTAAGAAACACCTTTAATTCTGTTTAATCCAGACATCTTTGATCTACTTCATATCAGAGATCACCCTGATAAGTTCTTTAATTTCACAGGTCTAGCTTTGGTAATACAGGTAGGCCCAAAGTCACTTTCATCTCCAGATGAGTAAATTGCCCTTGAATAGATAACTTGGCATTGTTTCTGCTCTTAATACACATTAGATAGACTGCAATGTGGTAGCTTTTGTCACCATTCTGCAAATAGGGACAGAAGGAAAGGCCCAAACTCAGCATCCTCTTCCTTCCAGGAAGTGTCTATCCCACTGAGCCATATTCCCTCCAGTTTGTTACCCTTCAGGCTTTACATATCTCCTGCTTCTGGCTACCTGGAGAACCAGCTTCAAAAGTTTGCCCCTTGGTTCCCAACCCAACAGCCTGGTCATTTATATGGCACTATGCTGGGAAGTGGGAGCTGTAGATTAATATCCTTTTTGGGTGAACAAGTATTTTAACCACTAGGTTTTAGAGCCAAAAGATGGGAGCCTCTCTTCCCCCCTCTTTCACTTCCCCCCCCCCCGCATCAAACAGTCATTACTTGCGATTTTTATGTGACTAGCTTCTCTTGAATTTATACAGAGTTTACATGCCAAGCAGATGGAAGAGGATTGCAAAACAGTATAAATAGCTGGAGTGCCTCCTTCCACTTTAACCTGGAATTAGCTGTCTAGGCTGAGTGTCTGCTTCAGACTGAATGTTCCTGGAAAGTTTCATTTAAAATAGTATACCTATTTGCAAGAATGAGATTAAGAGAAAAATACATTATTTTTTCCCAGTTTAGTTCAAGTTCTATCAGAAGCTCTTGCATCCTTATGTAGAGCAGGAACCCTTATAAGAGACTTGTGCTTTCTCTTGTTCCTGTGAAAATTCATCAACTCTGGCTAAGTTATAAACTTTTGAAAATCTGACATTTACACATGCTCAGTAGACACTCATTAGAGTTTGGCTATTTCATTCTTCATAACTATCACAGCATAAAATCTGCTCCACTCCAGAGATGTAGAGGCTAACCAAGACTTTCTTTATAATTGTTCCTTCCAAATATCATAGGCTATTACATTACTGAACACCAGAATTGAGAACAGGAACACGGATTCATGTACTCTCAATGCCCTGTCAGGAAAAACCCTGAGATTTGAATGCAGATGGTTAATAAATTCAAGGGAAATGTTGCAGGGCTCAGGGGATAATGGAAGCCTGGAAAGGTAACAAAGAAAGAACAGACAAAAGAGCAAGTGGGGTAGACAGTGAAAAGCAGGAAAGAAAGAAAAAGGACCTAGAAAATATAGATGTGTTGAGGATCTAACAGATATGAGGGCATGATAAAAGCAAGGAAAAACACTCACAAGAACTGGAAAGAGATGGGATAAGTGGAAAAGTGGGCAGGAGCCAGTGGTTGAATGAATAAGGATAAGAAAACAGGGTCAGAAACTGGAATGAGGAAAGATAGGAGCAGAAACAGGATAGGGACAGGAACAGAAGCTGAAGCAAGATTGAACAGAAGAGGACAAAGTTGGTAGCAACGTGGAAGAAGGAACTACTATAAGCACTAGAACACCTCCAAACTGGGAGCTGACTCTTGGAATCCTACATTCTTCTGCTGAGACAAATATCTGTGGACCTTCATGTCCCCAGATCAGGTGTCTTTATCACTTTCCTACTGGGTGATCCATATAGGAAATCTACTCGGATGTTAACAATCTACTATTGCTATCAATTATTCTGAGCTCTTGAAACCAGGGCTATCTGACTCACTTTGGTTGGTGAGACATCTGGACTGAATGGTGGCAGCGCAAGTGACAGTGGTGTTAACCCCCGTGTGCTGACCACATCATCATTGCAAGGCATCTCCAAAGGTAATCTCAACCTGGAAATTTGGCAGTGAGCATCCATGAGGTTAATGCTGCTGCAGCTCACCCCAGCACCTGCAAAAGGAGTCCCCAGCCAGGAATCTCAATCTGGAAGTTTTGTAGCAATGTGAGCAGTGGCATCATTAGCTCTCTGGTGCTGGCTCTGCCAACACAGTGACTCTGGCAACAGTGGAAGTTAATACCCCACCACAAAATTTCCAGTCCCACAGGCCATGATTTAACCATTTGCATGCTGCATGTGGCCCACTGGCTTCCATTTGGAGAGCCCTGGTTTACATGATACATATTTGTCCTGTTAATTAAAAAGTCAATATTCTATAAATGATATCAGTTATGAATAAATATGGTTCAATGTGAATAAATATCCAATCTTATTTAAGTCTTTTTTTTAAATAATAATTAGCAAGTGACATTTAAAAAGTCTACACTTAAAGGTAAGGTTGCAAAATTATTCAGAAGTACAGAAATGCTAGAAGTCCTTGTGTCACATTAATCCATCCTGCTTCTCCATATGCTCTGTAATGGGATTTTTAATTACAGGAGGATATGGTCACACAAAATTTGTTCTACAAAATTGCTATGTCATTTAGCATGTAGGATGAACAGACCTCTGAGATTAATTAGGATTATGTAATGAATGAAGCTGATGTCCACAGGACTTTTACCTCTTTTGTAGAAGTGACAAGAAAGTACATACTAAATGAGGCAGGATATCGCCAGAAGAGAATGTATTGTCTCATAATTAAAGAAATTGCATATCCTTCTGAAGAACTGGATTTCTATCTCAGTTATATATTTTGACCAAAGTCATATAAAAAAAGCTCACATTTCACTATGCATTTTCTGGGTTTCCAATATGAGACACCTAGAAGTAGTTGCAAGTTAAATCAATGAGAGCTGTGCTTTGAACATCTGAAGTGTGATTAAAGTACTAATTAGTCTGAGAAAAATTTACCGTTCTATGGATGCAATTATACATTACACTTAGACCATACTAAGGACCATACTAAGGACATTTAATACATAAGCAGCCACATGCTAAAGCTCATAAACTTGCACTAAGTGCCCTCTGTGCATCTCAAAGTTCTGCCACCTCAGGGAAGGGCTAACTCTAGGTTGTCTTACCTAGTTTAACTTAGGGTCATTTCAATCCAGTCCTTGGAGATAAAACAAGCAATTTTCTGGCTTCCAACATCGCTGGATACACCACTCTCAGACCACACTCCACCCCTCCAGAGCAGAGACAAAGTCCAAGTGTCCTGGCTCCTAGCCATGTCCCTGCTCACCAGACCCTTAGTAGCAAGTCAGGGCTGTGAAGGCAAGAAATGGTATTAACCCTTCAAGTATGACTGCTAACAGCACACTCTAACTTCAACACTGCTTAACTTTCCACAGGTTTAGTATGGTCTAAGTGTAACGTAACTTCACCCTGTACGTCTCAAGTTGACCTCCAGAATGAATGAGCACTTTAGACAAATTTGACCTTCATTTCCCTATGCCTCAATTTCATAGCTACAAAATAAAGTTAACAATGTCACCTAATCTTTCAAGGAGATTGTAAGGTTATTTCATTGATGATTATACACTTATGCAAGATGTCCATAGCAACCCCCAAAAAGAAATTAATATGTTTGTAGTTGGTGCAGGTTTTGAACAGTGTTAAACAAGGGCTGTGGCCACATATGGACTGAGTGGATAAACATAAATCTGTAAGTATGTATGCTGTAGAGGAGGCAGAGTGTGTAAATAAATAAATTAATTAATTAATTAATTAATAAAGCATGTAGCCATACCATGAAAAAATCTGTCATAATACAAGGGACTGAATTATATTTTTAGGTAAACTTCTGAAATTCCCTTATTTGAAGGAAAATAACTATTTTCAAGGAAAATAACCTTATTTTTTTCAAGGAAAAATTCCTGACTTTGCAACTTTAACATTCTTTTAATGTATTTTTAGCTATAATATTGCATTAAATATACTGCTAGTATAGATAGCATGAGCTATGTGCAATAACAGTAACTGGAAATCATTACAAAAATCTGATTAAGATTAGTGCTATAAACTAACTCATTCAGATTTTCATCTTAAAAGACAAAAGCATATATATGGACATTTTTGTGGGATAATCTTTCATTATTTCAAAAGATCCAATTCCTAAAGCCTACTGTTCTAATATGACTGAAGCCAGCTGGCACTGCTTCTGTGGTTTTTCCTATTTTAATCAGGTGTCAACATCCACATGTTGCACATAATTTTTCCTTTCACCATTACAGAACACAAAAATCAGACTTAAAGTCAGTTGGAAAGCTGCACCAAACAACAGTCTTAGTAGCCTTAAATTCTATAAATTCTTGTTATCCCAAGAGTTTTTATTATCAAAAGAGAATTCTTATGATCCCCCTACAACCCATATGGAGTATTAAGGATCCTTTCCAAAGGCCTGTAATTTGAAACACTTTGCCAATATTGTCCGGCAAAGAACCAGCCTACAGATAAGGAGACCTGTACTGGACTTCAGAGTTCATCCCTTCTTTACAAGTATTTTTACAGTTTGCTGATGGACCAAGACACGTGCAATGTATAAAAAGAAACACAAAAACCCAACCACTATAACTGGTTTAATAACATTCATCAGTAAATATTGCACTGACTGCATGCTATACAAAGCAGTATACTTGTTTATTTGTTTAAACGTGTTTACCAAAGTACTATCAAGTCAATCATTGTCCTTGTATAGTGATGCAAGCTAAAATGAGGCAGTGCAATTTCTAAACATTCATAAATATTGCCATAATTCCAGCCACAGTCAGTACCTTTCTTTGGCTACCTCCCCTGCCTCATCTGACTTAAAAAGCAAATGAGCACCTTTCTGTAACCTTATGATGTGTGAGCAGAAAATTAAAATAATTGGTTATAACACAAAGGGTCTTTAGAAGATCTTGTCACTTGACCAATTCCCTTTCTTCTGCCACTTGGCAAGAACTGGAGCAGAATTATTCCTGTTTTCTGGGATTTTTAAATATATTCCATCCATTATCATTTTCGGGGAGGAGGGGCATGGTCTTCTGGATGTCTGAAATACAAATTTTTGGGTTTTTTATGTTGACATTCTCCCTTTCCATAATCTAGCTTACTCTCCCTGTATAACTTATAGACATGAATACTATCACTTTAAAAGATACCACTACAGTAACTGGTAGTGTTGAACTGTTGCTATAGCCATGATGGTTCAGAAAATATATGAGAGCCAAGAATTTTTGTGGGTGTCATCTTTTACAGAATCAGCCTTACAGTTGTGATAAATTTAGACAAGGTTTTAGATATCACAATACCCTTCCAGGGACCAAGGAAGGGCATTGTGATACCCAAAACCTTGTCTATCCCAGCCATGCAATTGGTCCAATGAAAGGTACCAACTACAACAATTCTTGCCTCTCTCAAGACTGACTATTGCCTTTGGCAAATGCAGACATTAGAAAATTGCTATTTATGATTTTCAGGATACTTATGCATATATAAAGACATATACTTTTTACAATATAGTAGTTACTATTAGCTACATTTAAAAGAAACTGCTGCATTTACTCTATTCTAAGATGAGGTTTTTTCCTCCCACATAATATGAGGGAGAAAGCCCCACATCTTAGAATTGCACATGAAGGTGACTAGCGGGCAGGCAGATGCTGTGGGTCAGGCTCCAGCCTCTACCTGGGGACAGGACCATAGCTGCAGTTGAAACTTGACCCTAACCCCTTTGCTGCCCCTGCACCCCTCTATCTCCCCCATGCATCCTCTTCTCCCCCGCCATGTAACCTCTGCAACCTCACCTGCCCCTCTCCCCACTCCTTAACCTTGCTCTGTGCTGGCAGGCTCTGTGCATGCTGCAACATGGGACACTGACCTCAGGCCCATCCTGGCCCTGCAGCAGTGGCAAACAGCCCACACAACTGCTACAGGGGCAGGGCTGGGACCAGGCTCAGTGCCTCAGGCTAGTATAGGGACAGAGTCTGTGGACACTGAGCAAGGATGGAGGTGGGGAGGTGAGCAGAGGCTGGGGCAGGATGCAGAGTAGAGGGAGAAGTGGGAGAGGGGGAGGCTGCAGGAAGTCAGGCACAAGCTGCTTGGCCTCTACACACCAACTGCTGCCCCCACTGCCAGCTCCCCTTGCAGCAGTGGGAGGGATGAATTAAAGATAGCCCTCCAATAAATAGATTTTATACAAGGAAAATTATAATAAACATACATTTTCCATATATAGAATCTAATTATTGGGGGTTATCTTAAATTTAGAGGTTGTTTTAAATTTGAGTGAATACAGTGATTTTCCTTTGTCATCCATATCCTCTATAATCATTTCTACAATAAATTCAATACTATAGATTCAACTCCATCTACCCAAAGCAAGGGAATTAAAAATAGGTTCCCATTAAAATCCTAATTTTGGACCCATAAATGCATCAAAACTAAAAGAATCCACTTCAGATCTCACATGCAGATAATGCATGCCAAAATAAATTAGAATAATCACATTAGAAATCCAAGACAAAAGGATTTAAACATTTCCCCATCACTGAATTTTCAAAGATTTACCTCCCTTTTTTGGCTCGTCATACATTTGCAGCGGATTTACACTTCTTCATTCATAAATTGGAATGCCCAGTCAAAATTTCCGGTTTGTTGATATTCATGTGCTTTGATTAACTGCAGTGTTTACCTTACTATGTCTGATAGATCCTTTCAACCTCAATATCACATTTTAACAATGGTTTTTACTTGGGTTTGCCTAATAAATTCTTCTGTATTGCTTCATTATAATACCCATATATCCATTTGACTTTAGTGGTATTACCTAAGGACACCCTAGTCTGCATTCTTTCAAAAGAAACTAAAATCATTTCCTTTTTTCAGAGTAAAGTTTAACTTAGTTTATTTTGTAACATATATTTTATAAAACACTAAATATCTACAGCCAAATTGAAAATTTAACTTAATTTGGGTTTCATCTTCTTGTAACTATTTTTGAGCAATTAGAGATCAAGTTTAATCAGTTTTAATTAGCAAGAGCTAGTGTTTATTATATTACTTCCAGGTCTGATATTTTTAAATTTAGCAGCATTTAGCAGTGAGATTGCAATTATTAGTATAATAGCAATCTGTAGCTGATGGAAAGCAATGATGTCTTTAATAAGAAGACTAGTCAGTACTAATATGAAAACAAGGACAAAATGATGTGTGAATTGCAGCATGTGAGTACATGGCTTAAAAATTCTAACATACTTTACTAACAGTAAATGAAGTAATTCCATGCTGGTCATGTTTAGACATGAAAGTGATTCAAAGCAAATCATTTGCAACTTTCAATTTAGGTTTCATGTAGCTATAAAACAGTTTGCTAATTCAGAACAATTGCTGAATTATCCTGATTATCTAAAGAGCAGGAGGATCTTTAAATAGACTCCAGCTATATAGATATTAAGTTGGCAGCTGGTTAACATTACCAGCATGAATAATGGAGTACCAATGACAGCTGGATTGGAGCCCGGGGTGGGGGGAGAGGGCCCTGACACACCAGAGATAATTTCCCTGTTTTAAACGGAGATCCCGTCAGTGTCCTTGACCTGATAGTAAAATGTATCTTAATTTCAGATGACAACTACTGTTATGGAAACAGAAACATGATTACAGCATGCACCAAAAAAAATTTAAACAGATAAATGTGTCATAAAGGTAACCTGCTTTCTTCACATAGCCAAGCTATCCATCTGGCATATTTGTATTTTTTTAGTCATGTTTCTTGGCTTCTGAGCTTTATTGCTTCCAAAAAAATTGCTCAGATCTATTGCCAAATGTCTTTTCAAGAATTTCTTATCAAATATCAAGATGTTCTGATACCATGATAGCAACTACAACAGAAACACCTGACTGTACACAAGTCAAGTTTAGCTCCTTTTCGGTGATAAGGGTATAGAACAATAAAAAGTTCTATATGCGCACAAGCTATATTAGGTGACAATCCTGTGTCAGGACTCTGGGACTGGTTCCACAACGGTATCTGAATCACATTGTGGACAAACATTCAGTATGGTGTGCCATGTGTACTATTTAATTAATTGGCACACAACGCAAATAGAGTGACCTCTCATAAAAACAGTGCTGTGTTCTGCAGTAAATGATATAAAATTAGACGAATACCACAGTTTTTTGCTTTATTACTGGTGCTGCTTTTGGGATACTGATACCAGTATACTATTCTACTCTAACATTTTTAGAAGTAGCCTTTGTGCACATTTTCTGTGGTACTGAAGGATTTAAAAGGGGATAAAAGATGTATGAAACAATTTAAGAAGCTCACTTCCATTTATCACATAGCTTACATGAATATTCAAGAATGGGGATATAACTGGATGCTGAAGCACAGCAAATCTGTTATGGTATGCCACCATTCTCTTCTACAGTTGAAATATAGGAAAATGTAGTCATTGTTCAATTATTTCAGTGCCAGCTGACTTCTAGCTGCCAGGAGTCCACATGCTCTGCAGATTACAGCAGTACTAGCCATGGGCCCCATAGGCGGCTACCATCATGAGGCACCCCCCTAGCTGCATCACATATGCTAGCAGGAAGATAGGTGGCTGTCCCCCAGCTCACTAGCCACAGGCTCCCTCATGACCACAGACTGTGCTGTGCTGTCACATCATCCTGCCCCCTGGGGCAGGCACAGGAAATGGAAACCAGAGGACAACTTTGGAACTTCTGGCAGAGCAATACGGAGTGTGGCAGCTGGATGGGAGCCCAAGGGACTGCAGATTAATGCCTCACAAGCCACATTTGACTCATAGGCCACCAGCCGGACAGCCCTGAATTATCTGAACAATCAGCAATTTACATTAAGGGCAAAACTGACATATGCCCTGTATTGTCATACTCAGCCTTCAAATTCTGTTCTGACTGACACATGAGCAACTGGTGCCTCCCAAGTCTGAAGGGGCACCAGATTGCTGATGGCGGGTTCCTCCAGCAGCTGATCACTGGCTGGGGAAGGGAATGAGGTGACCCAGAGGCTGATTGCCGAGCCAGCTGCAAAACTGAAAGTGCACTTCTACCAGCACTCCTAGTTTCTCGGCTGGCACTTCTATGGGGTGCATAGTTTATCTCACGGGGTGCACATGCACCCACGTGTACCCCCTATGTGTTGCCAGTGGGCTGACTTGTGACATTCCAATTTAAGCAGCTTTATTTTTAGGGAAAGAGAAATCCCAAACTGTCATAGAGCTAGAATAATAGCTCTGCCTTTAGCTTCTGACACGTGAAGAATTCTCAGGGAAGGGGCTTCTCTGAATTTCAGCTATCCTTACTTGCTAGAAGAGCAATTAAATCATAATTAACTGTTAAAAATGCCTTAGAATCATAGAATCATAAAAATTAGGGTTGGAAGGGACCTCAAGAGATCATCTAGTCCAACCCACTGCTCAAAGCAGGAACATCCCCAACAAGATCATCCCAGCCAAAGTTTTGTCTAGTTGGATTGTAAAAATCTCCAAGGATCGAGATTCCACACCCTTTCTGAGTAACTTGTTCTAGTGTTTTACTACCCTCCTAGTGAGAAAATTCTTTCTAATATCTAACTTAATCTTCCCTTCCTGCAACTTGAGATTGTTGCTTCTTGTTCTGACATCTGCCATCACTGAGAACAGTCTAGCTCCATCCTCTTTGGAACCCCCTTCACGTAGTTGAAAGCTGCTATCAAATCTCACTTCTGCAGACTAGATAAGCCCAGTTCCCCCAGCCTCTCCTCAGAAGTCATTTGCCCCAGCCCCCTAACCATTTTTGTTGCCCCCCCCCCCCCGTGGTACTCTCTCCAATTTGTCCACATCCTTTCTGTAATTGGGAGCCCAAAACTGAACACGGTACTCCAGATGTGGCCTCCCCACTTCCTTGACCTCCTGGCAACACTCCTATCAATGCAGCCCTGTATGCCATTAGCCATCTTTGCAACAAGGGCACAATGTTGGCTCATACTCAGCTTCTTGTCCACTGTAACCCCCAGGTCCTTTTCTGCACAGCTGCTACCCAGCTGGTCAGCCCCCAGCTGTACTGGTGCATGTGTTAGTTCCAGCTTAATTGCAGGACTTTTCACTTGTCCTTGTTTAACCTCATGGACACATCCAGATGAGCATGCATGTGCCTCTTGCCCCACCTCAAACCCCTTTGAGGTGGGGCAAGAGGCATATGCGAAAACAAAAAAATGTTCCCCGCGCTGCAAGTTTGCAATGCAGGGAGAAAATTAGACCTCTGGTTATCCAGGGCTCTAAAAAAACTAAAACAAAAAAAAGTAGAGCAGGGCACAGTCCCAGACTGTGCCCTGAGGAAACCAGAGGCTGGGTCCTCTGGGGAGATGCTCTGGCTGCCAGAGCATCTCCATGTTTGGCCCCTTGCCCTGGTGCTGAAACATGTGGCCAGCCAGGCTATGTGTTCAGCACCAGGGCTCCAGTGATGGTGAGTAAGGGGTCGGGGTGGGCTGGAGGAGGGGAAGAGGACCATGGGGGGGACCCCGCCAGCCCTGCCTACTCCCCCAGCCCACCTCAGCCCTGCCCTGCCCTGCCCCTTCCCCCACCAGCCCCCCAAACCCTGCCCAGCCCTTCCGCCTGCCAGCCCACCAGACCCCTGATCCCTGCCCAGCCCCTCCCCGTTAGCCACCCAGACTTCCCTAAGCCCTGCTCAGCTGGGTCCTGTCACCCTCGGGGCCCCTGTGCCACCTGCCTGAGCTGGGCCCAGGGTGGCAGAATCTGGCACAGTGCGTGGAGACCACATGCTGGACTCTGCCACCTTCGGGGCCACTGTGCCACCCAGCTGGGCAGGGCCCAGGGCAGCAGGACCTGGCATGGCATGTGGGGAATGCACACCACACCCAGATGGGTCCTGCTGGCCCTGGGCCTGCTCCTGCCACCTGGGGACCATGTATCATGTATCACCATACCCCTTCCTGCTGCCCTGGGCCTGGCCCAGCTGGGCAGTAGAGGGACCCCGAGTGCAGCAGGTCCTGCCACCAAGGGTCCAGCCCAGCAGCAGAGAGGCCCAGAACCTGACTGGGCCTGGCATGCGGTCCCCATGTGCCGCATTGGGTTCTGCCAGCAAGGGCCTGGCCCAGCTGGGCAGCAGACAGTCTCCAGGGCCAGCAGAACTCAGCTGGGCCTGGTGTGCGGACTATGTGCCATGCCAGGTCTTGCCGCCATGGCTCAGAGCACCCCACTCCTGCTGCTGCTGCTGCTAAAGGTAAGTTATGGGGCTGGACGGGGGGCTGGGACCCTGTGGTGGATAAGGGCTGTGGCCTTCCAGGGGGGAGGTGTAGAGGGGCATTCCATGTGCTATGTGGATGGAATGTGCTATGGTCCTGTGGTGCAGGACCCACCCCTCCTGAGCACCCCCCCACAAGGTCCCCCACACCCACAGTCCCCCCAGCAATCACCCCACACCTACACACACACCAACCCACATCTCTCTACACACACCCACCTACCTTCCCCCACACCCCTTCCCACCCCCTTCCTGCAAACACCACATCCTCCCATCAGACACCGATCATTTGCAAAGAAAACCAAAAGTACACATCAACACATATAGGTATTTATAATTTATTTTATCATGATGACAGAGACACCAGTAGGCTTCCACATTGCTTTAACATTGTAAGTATGCCAATAAAACATTGCCCAACTGATAGCTGTCTCTCTCTGTCTAGATGTAAGAGTGTGTGTGTGTGTGTGTGTGTGTGTGTGTGTGTGTGTGTGTGTGTGTGTGTGTGTGTGTGTGTGTGTAGAGTGGCCTTTTGTGTTAATTGTGGAAAAACATTAATTTTGGGATATTTTTAAAAATGGATTTGGGATGCTGCTGCAGCAGTCCAGCTGGCACAAGGGGTAGTGTCCCCAGGTACCAAGTGGCCAAGCCCCAGAAGCTGCGGAGAGCAAGTAGTCTTGAGCTGCTTGCCCGGACAGCCTTTTGTACAGATGGGGCCAGGACAGGGCAGCTTTTTATACTGCTGCAGTCAGCATGGGTGCTGGCCGCAGGCTCTAGTTCCCCCGGCTGCAGTTCTGGGAGGAGCCAGGCAGGGTTATTTTGTGGCACAATTTGCACAATTTGCTCCACACCAAAGTATATGTCTGAGCATGTGCGCTGAGGCAAAAAGCCCTGGCTCAAATTTGCACTGCTTCTATTGGAGCTGCTGCAGGTACACATGCTTGCATGTGTGGACGCACCCCATGAGATTTTTTTGGTCCAATCCTCCAATTTGACTAGGTTACTCTGAATCCTAGCCTTACCCTCCAGCAAATCTACTCCCCGCAGTTTAGTGTCATCTGCAGACTTGCTATGGGTGCATTCTATGCCATCTTCCAGGTCACTAATGAAGACATTGAACAAAACCAACCCCAGGACTGACCCTTGGGGCAATCCACTTGATACTGGCTGCCAACTAGACATCGAGCCATTGATTACTACTATCTGAGTCCGATGATCCAACCAGTTTTCTATAGACTTTACCTTTCACCAAGAATCCACTCATGACAAGACAGACATATCATCAATTGCTGAAAATATTTTCAGGAAAAATAATCTCTAATTTCAGGCTAGAACATGTTGAAAAGTGAGAATATCTTATACTTGCTTTTGGTTTCCTATCCTACAAGAAGCTCTACCTGGACTGATCCCACAATACAAAGGAAACTTCATTGAAGGTTCAGTTGACACCTACGGTATGCCTTTTGATTAACTATTTAATTGAGAAAAGGAAATGTTCTGAAATTATTTCCCACATCTTTTTAGGATTTGATAGCTAATAGATAAAATTCCCCATTGGTCATTGTACAAGATTGTATCCCTAGGATGCTTTCTAAGGATAACAAACAAAGCAAGTGTGTGCCATAGAGACATGCTTAGAAGCATATATGTTGACTACAGTCAGATAATGAAGTATTCAGGCAGTCATAAAACAATAGGGCTGGAAGGTAGCTCAGGGATCTTGTAGCCCAGTCACATGCGCAAATCCAGGATGTGTAATTCCCAAATTATACATAGCAGGTAAGTAGGAAAGTAGGTATCGATCCAATTTCTCTTGAAACAAAGGGTGCAGTGACTTGCAGTTACAGTTTTAGGATCCTCTTGTATGTTGGTGTAAATGAGCAAAACATCACTGAAATCAATAGAGCTACATGCATTTACACCACTGCATCACAGATGTGGAAGCATTTGGAGTTCTATGAAGGTATTAAGCATTTGATGTTTTATCTTCTAACATTTGCAATTTAATATTAGTAATTACTGCACTCAAAAAGTCTCTATTTGGCAAACAAACTAGCAATTTCACTATTTTCACTAATTAATTTGAATATGCATTTTTCAAGGTTCAATAATTCATCTTTATATTTTGGCATAAAAATCTCACATGAATATTAGGCACTAATTGCACTACAATCCAAATCTATTAATATTCAGGTTTCTGTCCCTTGATTCTTCACTGTTACTGTTTTCTAAGAGAAGAACTGAACAAATACAGAAGGTCAAGTTAAAACAAAACTATACCTTTAGTCTTCTCAAATTTAAGACCAGTAAGAAATAAATTCTGTTTTATCCCATGCAACCTAAACAACAAAGCTCCTTCAGATTGAATATAAAAGTCCCCAGATGACAAACAGAAAAGCCAAGATATCAAACAGAATTAAAATACTGCTATTCAACACCTGCACTGCTTGAGTAGCCAAGAAGTGAGCCAAAGAGTTTGCTAACAATTGCACACCTGGTTTAATTTTTTAACTCTTCCCTCTCCCTGCTGATTACTTTCCTTATCTGAAAAAGGAAGATTGCTTCTATGGTAATGACAGGTACAAAACCACAGACATGGTACAGTACAAGGAAAAAAACTACATTTTGCCTACTGTAGAAAAAAAAGATACATTATTCATATTCTTTTTATAAGAAACCATTTACTTCTCTGAAATAGTATTCTTAATTAGAAATGAAGTGTGAATTGTTCACAGCTAAAAAAAAAGAGTCTAACAAATTCCTGTCAGTAAAGCAGAAGATGGAATTATTTTCTCCTCAACCTAGAATTTTATACCAATTCCCATCATATTAGTCTATCTGATCACTTTCCAGAGTAGCCTAATTTTTTTCTGTATTGCCCTTTGGTAGGTATGATATCATTTAAAGTGTCCCAGCTCCAGATGAGTCCAAATTTGTATCATATTCAGATGATCTTCCCATCGACATGCATGGAATCGTCACATTAAAGTTCATGGAGAGGGCTGCAAAATAAGCCTCTAATGCCAATATTTGCTGAGCCCATTATTCACATTTCTGATATTGCTTCTGAGCTTGAATGATGTGTTTCATAAAAGAAAACAATGTCTTAGGCACCCCGCCTGCCCAGAAGCAATTCTAAAAATTAGAGACAAATTATTAGGTCCCAGGTCAGTTTTCAGATAGTCTACTCAGTCAGGTAAATTGCTATTGTAGGCAGTAGCAGTTTGCAGGTATTAATATTGAAATTAAGATTTTTTTACTTAGGGAAGTTATACCACTATAAACTGATCTATGAAATTAAATTGATATGGTATACCAGCATAACTCAGTACCACAAGTGTGAAAATTCTTAATCTAAGATAGGATTAAGGTTTTACTAGGGGGAGTGGGGAAAGGGGGTTGTTTTTTGTTTGTTCTGCTTTATATTTTCCCCAGAACATTTTAAGTTTCTGGGGATGTGATTTTAGCTAAGACAGAAAAGCATGTGCTTAAGCTCCTTGTGAGACTAGGAGATTCTATACTGGTCCTGGGATGTAGGCCAGCTAAACTACAATTTACCATTTCTGTGAAATTATAACAGAAAGCCTGCACCCAAGAAGGGTGCCAGAGAGGCAAAAACGTAAAAAAAAGGGATAAGGCTAGAGTTCACTCAGAGGACGGGAAAGGGAAGCATAAGAACACACAGGTCTAGCATACAGCACCTAAACAGAGATGTCTGGTGACTGTCCTTCAGACGAAGTTTTATCTGCATTTGACAGTCAATATGTTAGAAAGTAAAATGTACATAGTTCAGGATTTGTCCAGAAAAAACTTTAGGGGAGCATAGTTATGTGCTAAGTAGGGAGTACATGCCTAGATTTCTCCAGGATTTTTGACCCCCAGAGATTAGAAAATTCTGTAAGATTTTAAAAGATATCACTAATCTGACTGAAAGCATTTTGAAACCTTGGTATATTTCCCCAGATGGCATTTTTTTTTACCTTTTGCAAAGAAATTATGTTCTAGCCCTTGTGACATTACCCACCTGGAAGCAAAGAAAGGGCAAAAGAAGATTCTGATGACTTTCTGCCTCTTAACAACTCTGCTAACCTACATATGAACTTTTGCAGTAGTTAAAACTCAGATTGGATTGGCCTCTCTAAATGGAGCTAAAAAGTGCTGACAGTGTTGGGATAAAGGTTTGAACATGCTAATAGGTTTTAGTGTGTGATACTTTTGATAATCTGGCCCCAAGTGTCATGGGTCTCTCTGGGTGGATTCCATCTGTCCCATAAAGTTATGTATTGAAACATAATGCATCCCTTTGATCTTCTCCTGTGTGAAGATACTGGTATTCCATAGTCAACAGAATGCTCTTTTACTGAAAAGCCACATCTAGTACTTGTTGATTGGCAAGACTATAACACTTGCTAGTGTCAGTAAACAGTAAGTACACATTCCTTCCTTTTTATGTAAAGTTTCAGTGACACAAAATGATCCCCCAAACATTGGTTACAGTTGAATTCTTTATTTCTAAGACAAAATAAAATAGCAACAGCATATGCTGGCATATTTTCAAACAGAATTTTAAAATAAATATTAAGGGTCAATTCTGCAGCAAGTTACACCAGAACAGATTCTTAAAACTGAAAAAAAGATATTTATTTGGTTTTTTAAATGTCTTAAGATTATGGATGAGAAAGTTTTTCATAGTTAAATTTTACTAAATACCAGGGTTACTCCAGATTTACACACTGTCGCTGAGAGCAGAATGAGAGCACATTTGCAGTTGTACTTTCTGACTGAGTACCATTTTCAATATATACATACAGAAACTCTCTGCAGAATTTCATACCCAAGTTTATTTTAAATCACAAGATTTTAAACTCAGTATATGTTAGCTTCAATCAAGGAACTGTCTGTTCTATCATTTGGAACGCCTTGGTTCAGGTCTTCTACTCTATCTGATGCAGCTGAAGAAAGGAGGCACAAATGTAGCCCTAGGCCATTAGTCACTACTCCATTCTTTTAACCAGTTGGTCCCAATGGAAGTCCGCAGTGTAATGTAGAGCAACCTCAGATACCAGCTATATATCTTTTCCTAGTGACATTGCCCTGAGCCAAGGGCTCACATAGGAGGTAACATCAAAGTCAGTTGGGTGACTCTGCATCTCCCAGACATTTTTCTTTAGAGAGAAGATCCGAAGGGGAGATAGATCCTGGTCAGCTTCCTAGTATCCTACAAAGCTAGGTCCTGAGAGTCCCCATAAAAATGTATTCATGAGGCTCTCATCTTGTTTCATCACTCACAAGGCAATACAGCTTTGTCTGAGGAAGTTCATGGTGACAGGTGGGGAACATATTAGTGATGTGTCAGGTCCATCCAGGAATTATGGAGTTATGTGTTGTATTATACTACACGTTGAAAAACAATGAAAGATAGCACCACTGGGAAAAGTGTTTTCCTGTAATTTATAGTTATCTCATTAGATGGCAGTACAGCATTCAAAACAAAAGCCTCATTTATATATAGTTCATGTTTTCACAGATATCAGGTTGATTTTATAAGTGAAGATAAAAATATATAGAAAAAGGTACTATTGCTATAAAGTTAAGATGTGCAAATCTACCATCTGGAATTATGTCTGAAAGTTAAAAATCATATTTTAAGTTCCAACAACTATAAGTGATAGAGGGCATTGAATTCACTAGTATCCAAAAGTACTATGATTACTTCTTGTTGTTGTAATAAAAAGTAATAGCTTTGAATACATTAGATGTTATTTGCTTTATAGTTTATTGCCAGGTTCCAGCCAACAATTTTTCAGTGCAGGAACTAACAAAGTGAAGGATTTTTTTTTCCCCTAAGTAATCATTATAAACTGTAATGTGTCAGTGAAACCAGTTTGGACCCTAGTGAAAAACAAAGCAAGCTTACGGTTGCTCTAATCTGTGCCCAGAATATGCATATTCTGATATCTGAGATGTATGTGCTGTACTTCCTTTTGTCTCCCAGATTCTACATTTTAATGCTTTAAACACTTTGAGTCATCCCATCCCTCTAGTAAACCAGATCTGCATTTTTCTTTCAGTCATTCTGTAAGTTACTGCTGCAGTGATTCCTTTGATTTTCAATTTGCTTTGCAAATATATCAAGTGGCTGGTACAGGTGGTTAGTAAGAGAGCACACCTGGTGTAAAGTTGCATTATCTTTCCATGAGTAAGTATATAGCAGTCTTAGGTGATGTGGAAAAGAGACCTCTAACTTTCTTGTCTCTCTAAAACACTCCATGAGGGATTTCTATTGTTCTAGTAACATTTGATACATGTCAAGCTGTATAATCA
The DNA here is from genome assembly GCA_030014935.1 of Caiman crocodilus. Lineage (NCBI taxonomy): Eukaryota > Metazoa > Chordata > Crocodylia > Alligatoridae > Caiman > Caiman crocodilus. Next base: position 57,167,820 of record JAGPOW010001338.1, read on the forward strand.
GTTCTGGATCCTTAAAATTCCACCTATTCTTCTAGAAAGGAATGTTACAGGAATGTAGTGTCATTTAGTGGCAATCACCTAAAAGGCGAAGAAATCACCAATATGACAGGTGGAATTTTGAAGCTACAGAACTACAGCAAAGCTGTTGCAACACCCAGGTTAAGATTGAATCTTACTTTGCACCATGCAGGAGGTGAATAGATTTCACTTCTTCCACACAAACAGACCAACTTTTTTTTCCAGCAGATATATGCACCAGGTTTGTATTTTGCCATAGGTATATTGTTCAGATGATTAATGACTCACTAGCTCACTTCATCCAGCTGTCTGTTGTACCTCAGATGGCTACTTTATTTACTTCAAATTGTAATAGGTGCATCTACACACGGTCATGTAGTGCCATTGTTACTGTAGTGTCGGTTAGTACTTCCTTGTGGGAGTTCTAAAAGGCGGCACAGTAACAGCCCATATTGCGCCTTGCCAGCCACACATGGTTATTTATGGCCAAAATGTCTCCGTAGCTATGAGTTATAACAAGGGAGCACATTGCTATGTCATGAGTGGCAGTGTTACAGTTTTTGCTTATGGATGCCACGACACCGCAGCTCATTGCTACGGCACCGTCACATCTTATGTAAACAAGCCCACTGACTATAAAGAGCTCCACAGATAGTTTCAACCTAGCAAAAAGTTATCTAGGAGCAATGAGAGAATGAATCAGGTGCTACAAGGCAAAAATAGCAAGAAGAAGTTGTGAAAAAAAATGTTTATTATCGAAGTTACTGACAAGTCCATGATAATCACCAGAAAACAAAAAGCATTCAAATAAATATATATACCATATTTATAAACAGGAAGAAAATTGCTTACTATCTTTTCTCTATGTTTCTCATCCATTTAATATGAACTATTTTCATATTACAGATCTAAATTAACAAACCAAAATACAACTTTTAAATTAGACCATTAAAAATAAGGTCTATATTTTTTAAGGTTCTGGCCTTTAAAAATAGGTCTATTTTACTATACTAGCAATGAGCAATTGCAGATCATCTATTATGAGTCCATTTCTATACACCATAGATAGCTAGAGTTCCCAATGCACCTGAGACACGTACTAGTGGCCCTGTAAAATAAGTCTTGTCATGTCTCAATGCTGAAATATTTTCTGGTGGGGCCTGAATTATGTTTATTAGATGCTGACTCAAATTACAATATGAGATAACATTGATATGCTATCATATTTACTCAAATTTAAGATGACCCTGAATATAAGATGACCCCCACAATAATTAGGTCCTATACATGGGAAATTTATAAATTTGTTATAATTTTCCAGGTACAGAATCTAATTATTGGAGAACTGTATTTAATTTATCCCCACCACTGCAGGAAGGCAAGCAGCGGGGGCAGCAAGTGCTATGTGGAGGCCAAGTAGCTTGTCCCCTGCTTGTGCCTGCCACCCTGCCACCTCTGCCCCCTGCCTGCTCCCTCACAGCTTTGGGCCCCCCACTCCCCCCTCTGCTTCCCCTTCTGCACCTCCTCTCAGACTCTGTTCCCTCTTTCCCCATGCCTCTGGTTCCTCCCTCTCCATCCTCTCAGCTTCTGCTTCCCCCTCCCCTCTGGCTCCTGCTTCCCCTTGTCCCTATTTACCCTTGCTCTGTAGTGGCAGGCCCCATACCTATTTTGGCCTGGGGCATGAAGCACAGCCCCAACTCAGCCCCCTTAGCAGGTGTGTGGGTGTGCACCACTGCTACAGACTGGGCTTAGTACCCCATGCTGCAGCATAGATGGTCTACCAGTGCAGAGCAAAGGTAAGGGAGGAGGAAGAGAGGCAGGCAGGGGAACAGAAGCTGGATGGATGGGAAGGATGGAGGGAGAAAGCTTCAAGGAAAAGATAGCCAGTAGGGGTGTGCGAAGCAAGCCCTATTCGATTCAGATTTGGCCTGAATCAGGGACAGTGATTCGATCAGTTGATTCAGAACATTGTCCCTAATTTGATTTGGCCAAATCCGAATCTGAAGATTCAGTGCTGACTTAGAGAATAAGTGATTCAGCCATAGACACAGCTTTAAATGTTTTTTCTACCTACTTCGAGGTACCAGTGCGGCTCATGAATGCCGCGATGCTGGGGTGGATGGAACGTCCCACAGGAGTGCAGTGAGGGCCCTTCACGTGCTCTGTGGCAACCCAGAAACCCTCCTGGAAGTACTTCCAGTCCACTTCTAAGTCCACAAGGGAACATACAGTGGGGCCTCTCACCACCCTCTGGCTCAGCAATCAGCCACAAGCAGACCCTGGGTGCTCCCCCACACACCTAGGAGGCACCAGTCACTGAGCTGGGGCCTTAATAGTGAGGATCAGGAGTAGTAGGCAGGAAAAGGACAGGCAGCAGCGGTGGCTATGGCCCCGACACTGTGTAGGGGCTGGATCCCAAGCCACAACAGCCATCTCCCCATTCCCCACCACCACTCATATATGCGATTCTAAAATAAGGAATGTTTTTCCTCCATGTTAAATGGAAGGGTATAATGGGACTCCTGCCCCATTACTGAGAAGGTGGAGGGAGCCAAGGGCCTACTGGCCAGCCCAGTCCCTTTGAACAGACTTAGTGGCAAAAGTGACCTAAATAAGATGGCTACCCACCACAGGTTTAGGCAGTGGTTAGCAGGCCTGGGGCAGAAATAGAGGGTCAAATGACCAAGGGAAAGGCTCAAAAGCCTAGGACATAGGCCAGAAGAGGCAATCTAGCCATAGGAGCTTTAGAGGCAGAGGCCTGGGGGGAGCCAGTCTGGACTACCTGGAGAAAAGTGCTGTTTGCCACAGAAGGGCAGAAGAGACCCTAGCTGTGAGCAATGCAAGATAAGCACTTCATACCTTTTGCATTTGTGTTACCTGAGGATGAGAATTAACCCCAGTAGGGAAGCTTATGCTTGGCAAGTCATATGTTTGGGATCACACACTCATGCTTTGATTTACATTTGAATCTGAGGACTAGAGTGGCTGTCCTTACAAAGTGGCAGATTGGAGGTCATTGGGGTGCAGCAGAGGCACTCATCTTAGTGTACTCCAAGGGACTGGGGTCCTGGGGTGTTGCATGTGGGCAGTAGCCCAAATACATTACAAAAGGGAGTACTGTGCCATGTCAGAGAACTGGATATCTGTCAGCAAGACTGTTGTGGGGGAAGGAGCAGTGTAAACACTGTGCCCACAAAGGGGGCATACCTAGGGGCCAAGCAGCCCAGCCCCAGAGCCCACAGAGGGCTGAGCTTTAGCTAGGGCCCCAGGACCTAGGGTCTTGGCATGGTAGACCCAGCTGGGGTAAAAGTGAGTTGAAGCCTGGAAGGGCCTGAGTCCAGACAAGGACCAAACCCTGCATCTGCTTCCTGGGGCAGCATCCCTACAAACCTATTACATCAAGCTGTGACAGATGAGATAACCATGAGGGGACAGGACCAGAAAGCCCAGAAGCAAGGGTAGGAGCTCAGTCGCAAGCTGGGCTTTGTAGCATCAGCATCAGCTTGGAACATTCAGTGTCACGGGGGGGAAGCCTGTCTTAGAATCGAGTAAAAATGGTAACATTATAAGAAAACTTTAGTCAATAGGATTCTTTCCTGCAGTCTTTGCAGATATTAGGAAAACATCACCAGGTGCAGGAACTATCAAAGTAAATGGTTCCCTTTCATATGTAAATTGTAAAAAATTAAAAATACAGAGCTGTATGCTAATATGTAACTTACGTAACTCCTTCATAAACATGTTGGCCGTGTCCAGACGAGCTCAGATGTTTGGTTCCCTGGGGGCAAGTAGCAGCAACACCCCTTGTGCCATTGCTACTTGTCCCTAGGGAATGCCTGTGCCTTGCATGCTCTGGTATGAAGCAGGTTACCCCGGGTGGGGTAGGGAAGGCTAGGGCCAACAACTGTTGCAGCCCAAGCAGCCTTTCCTGGGGCTCTGCAGGCCAGGAAAGCTACAGTCATGGCATTTCTGCAGCTGGGAACCTGGCCAGCAGCCAGAGTGCAGGGTCAAAAAAACCTCCTGCACTTCAAGGTAACAAGGTAGCAGCATGAGAAATGCCTGAATATGTGGTGTGTGGTGCCGCAGACACTGCCACATATTGAACAGTGCGGTCATCTGGATATGGCCGTTATGTCTAGGCAGAATGCATTGGAAAGGATAATGAAATATAGGGCTCATCACTATTCTACCTCTGGGGACCAAGAACCACTACCATCAGAGACAATTAATTATTTGGTGCCCAGTCCAGTTTCTAGAGGACCAGATAACTACCATGATATGGGGCAGTAATCACGGTTCGAATTAACCTTTGACTCTTGGGTTGGTCTTCAAAAAAAAAATTAAACTGGTTCACTGATTAACAAATCCCCTCAAGTGAAGGAGCAATCCAATCAGAGACCCCTCAGATTATGATTTTCAAATCTTGCACAGGGGCTCTCATCTCTCATGGATGGGGGGAGGGGGGCTCAGCCCTTGCCCCCCACCCCAAGCTCCCCCTTAATTCACACCCTGGTAGTAATTGTCAACTGTATTGATAGACTTAGCAGCAAGTCCAAATAGTGAATGATACAAAGCCTATGCTCTATGTCAGCAGTCACAAGTTTCATGTTTTGTAGAGTTGGATGAAAAATCTTTTCAAGGAAAATTGTTGAAATGGACAAAAGTTTTCAAACAGATTTGTCACCCCTTAGGGAAGGAGAGACAATCAGAACTGCTGCATAGAAGAGTGAATAGTTTGTCCTGTCAATCTGTGTAGGGGTGAGATCTTGAAGTACTTTTGTGTTAGACCTGGCTCTGCAACTGCCCCACAGAGCTTCTGCCTCCATAGGAGCCACTGACCCATCCTTTACTGCTGCATGAGCATCTGAACCCTCTCACCAGACTTGTCCCATATATTGTCTTCCCAATGCATCTCTGACTTTTATCATTCTATTGTTCTCAGAAACCTCTCCCTTCCCCCCCATGCTTGCACCAAACCCAGAAGCCCAAGCTGGAATGTTTTTAAGGGTGATAGGACGGGTGCACAAAATAAGTCAGGAGATATGTTCAGAAAGAACATGTGTCATTAGCAATGATGTACATAGCTGTGGGCATGAGGTGAGTGGATGAGTGTCGAGAATGAGTGCCTATCTGTAATAAGTGTGTGGCTACATAAAAGAGATGGAATAGGTGGAGCAAACTTTTGGCTGTTGAGCACATGCATAATAAATGCTTAAGAGATGGATGGGATAGAGTGGGACTGGTGTGGAATGACTGCACAGAATAGATGTGAATAAAGCAAATGGGTAATAGGAATATATTCCTGTTACATGCTTGTTCATGTAAATGTGTTTAAATTCAAGTGTACTGAGGTTTACTTTGAAGATATGCTGTGTGGTCTTTCAAAGCTGTGTACAGGAGTATTCAGTGACTGGTAAAATAAATGGCTGAACATTCCAATGTACTTGTAACATTTCTGAGAATTTCTCTATCTTTAACCTATTTGTAGGTGTTTGGTTCCTCTCCTTATAGTATGAAATGCAAGTATTATGCATTGCTTATCCCCCACATGAAATCAGGAATAGAACATGCTCCCTACTGCATGCTATTACACACTTAACGCACTTTAAACAGCAAAACAGAATACCAGTCAGTTTCCTCTTCCTGGTTAGCTACATTTAGACCAACCTGCACAAATATTGAGATAAGTTACATGAAAATAATATGAACACATAATATGAAAATAATATGAACTACATAATATGAACTACCTTTTAATGATTTTTCCTTTACTAACAAATGTCTTCTGCTGATTTTTATAGGTTACCTAGGATAAAATAATGTGTAAGGTTGTGCTTCCTTCAGATCTCTGGTAGGAAATCCCCATTACAGCAATAAATATTATAACTGTGGCAGGCAATTGGCAAGCTACCTTGATCACGATAGTCCTTGGCTGACAATCACACAAAACTGAGACTAGAAAGTATATCTTAAATGTTTCAGCACTTGGATTTTCCTTACTACTCCTTTCAAGTTCTTTATGAACAACTTGTGTATAGATCAAAACATGCTAATTTCATCATTGCTGGCCAGCATCATAAAAGAATCATATGAAAGCATATGGCTACACTAACTTTTTAAGCAAATTTATCTTTCATAGAACTATTGAAGTTACTCCACAAGATAAAAGAGATTTGCTATTTTAAAACAATAGTGTAGTTTTACATGAAAACATGTGATGGTACTGGTTGTCATACATCCTTAGTCACATTCTCAGTTAAAACACTGTCAGTGGGACTCTTCAAAAGGTCTAAGGGGTATTCAGGGAAACGAGGGCCTGCACAAGGGTTCATATTTGGAACCTGAGCTCTGTTCCTTGCTCCCCAGAATGACAGGAGCTGAATTAACTTCAGAAGCAAACTCAATTCCTGGACGTGAGAGTACCTTATTTTGCTTTCCTCTGACAACCTTTGAAGTAGTGTTGATGGGCTGCAGAGGATCTGCTTTCAAATATTGTCAGCAAGAAAGAATATATCATGATAAGTGGCCTCAAGGTGGTGAAGTTAAGTAAAACAGAGAAAAAAATGAAGAGATCTTGCCACCTCCTGACATTCACCAAGTGACAAACTGTCTACTACAAAATGGAGTGACCTAAAGCAAACTCCAAAATAGGAATCCTGACCCTACATGAAGTTGTGGCAGGTAGAATGGTGGGGTCAAAAGTCCCATGAAGTGCGTCATTCCCTGGAGCATACAGCTACCCCTTGTGCCTTTATTTAACAGGAAGCACTGCTTCAGTGTGCCTCAGGGGCATAGGTTATAGCTGTATGCATCTAAAGATGTAGGCAGACAAGGTTCTTTGGGTAAATCCAATATCTTTTATTAGACCAACGCAAATAGTTGGGAAAATTCTTCTTTACAAGTTTTCAGGTACAAACATCCTTCATCAGTGTGAGGAAGTGTCTGCAGTTGCTCTGTGCTCTTCCTGGATAGACTAGAAAAGAAGTCAGGGGCCAGTATACATTCAAGGAAGCCAGTCAGTGAAAATGCAGATTGAAGCAGTCAATGGGTGACAGACAGGTGGCGGATGGGGCAGGAGGATGTACACCTGGTGATAAGAATATAGCTAGTAAATAGTAGAGAGGTTACCTGCAGTATAAGATATTAGGCAGGTTATAATGTGTCATAAATCCAATCTCTATATTTAGCCCATGATTTTTAGTATCCAGTAGGTTAATGAAGTTTGTAGACTTGTCTGCGGAAGGTGTTTTATAAATTCCTTTTAAAGATTAGAACTGAGAGATTGGAGAGAGTGTGGTTTTCTTGTGAGAAATGTGCCCCCACAGGTAATTGGGTATTCTTGTCTTTGATAGATTTTTGGTAGTTCTGTAGTAACTGCCATATGCCCACAGCTATCTAGCTGTAAGTGAAAAATAAATTAAGCTCTTGTTGTGGAGTAAGAGTAAACATACAGACAGTTAAGTGTCCAGCAGACAAGATAAGGTAATTCCCCAACCCCTTTTAATGAGGGACACATGCACCTTGCTCAAAGGACAGGCAGCCTAACATTGTACTACCATATCTTTGAGCTAGCTCTTTTAGTTAGTCCTAAGTACAGAAAGTCAAAAAGCTTCAGGCTGAATCAATTCAATCTTCACAGGCTAGTCTAAGCTGCATAGATTGAACCAGTAAGCAAGTGAACAGGCGTTCACTTTTGATTTCAGAAATAGAGCCATGTACCTGTAGTAGCCGAGGCCAGAAACCAGGCGTTTCTAGAGCACATATCCCTACCCAGTTGGATCAGACAGCTTGGGCCAAGGCCACCTCACCCACCCTGTGAGGTGGGTTTGTAGGGGAGGTGCAAAGCATCCTGGGGTGCTGAGGGACTATAAGTTATCTTGAATCTGGAAGGGATCTGAGACAGAAGTTCAATAAACTGATTTAACCTTAAATCAGTTAAGTCTGATACTATATCAATCCAGGTTTAGCTTAAATCAATTTGGACCATTTTTAAACCAGTTTATGTGCATTGAAGATCTGTTATTTCACAGATCTGAATAACTTTCTGATCACTTATGCAGGTTTATGTATAATTTCTGTCCCTAGCCACTGTGAGCATGTAGTAGTGGGCTAGCCTATAGGTAACAAAGTATAATGTATATTTATTTATTTGGATTTATACAATAATACTGGTAACAAGGAGTGTCTGTATGTGATTCTTATCCACAAAAAAATTAAACTACAACTACAAAAAAAAATTAAACTTCCCACAAAACTAGACTTTGTAAAAAAGTGATTCTCAACCAGACTGCTGCTATAATTTTAGTCCTGTTAGATGTGCAAACACACAATTCACAAGATAAACTCAGAGATTTCAAATAGGAATTGATAATGTCAAAACCATTCTGTTGTGTCCCTCCACAGCACATGGCCCAGTGGCTGCCTCCATCCCCTATAGAGTCAGGCCCAGTCAATCAATTACTTAACTGTATACAAATTTATTATTACAATAGAAGCGTTAAATGCTGAGCACAACGACCTGATGCTCCAGGAGTGGGGAATGAGAGTTTCTGTGAGACTCTGGAACACCAGTTGTGGTGTAAGCAAGGGGAATAACATCAAAGAAAGGAGTAGAGTCCAGGTAAGCTTCAAGAAGTGCCTGAGCCAGTTGGGAAGAGACCCTGAAGAGCCAGGCATGCTCCCCAGAGCACCTGAGCCGGGAATGGGGAACCCCACTCCAGAAAATGCAGGCATGAGGCGAAGACCCCGCTGAGGGACTTGACTGGTCAATGCTGGGGCAAGGATCTAAGGGTCAAAAGGGCCGGGGCCGACCACAGGGGATGCCCACAATGAGCAAGGGAGCTCGGGGTCCCGACTGGGCCTGAGATGGGGCTAGGGCTTACAGAAGCCAAAGGTCCCCATGGTTGGGGACCAGAGCTAATGGGCAAAGGCGAGGGTCCAACTAACTGCCTGAGATGCCACCTGTGAGACTTGGGCTGCAGTGTAGGGATGGTATGGAGCCATGGATGCCCCCCTAATATCAGGGTACAACAATGGGTAGCCTCCCACCTTAATTAACACCTTTATTAATTACCAACAAGGCATAGTGGGAGAGATAGGCTGGTGGCATGCCCGGAGGCAGGTGAGGAGCTAGCAGTGGCAAGCCAGGGATACCCACTTTGCCACAATAGGGTTTATTGTTTTGTAGTGTTTATTGCTATGTGTACACACACACAAACACACACACACATACATTATTCAAAAATACAAGTGAACAATAGAAAAACTCAGAACAAAGGATATTGATCGGGCAACCTTATAACTCTATAAATATACAAACTATTACTTCAACTTATTCAATAAACTATAAGGTACAGTCTACACATATAACAAACAATCCTTAGACTACTTGGGTGCCCCCCGAAGGCAGGGGCCCCCACTCCCATTGTATCACTACAGGAAAGGAGGTAGGGGGAAAGAAAAGAAGAGGGAGACCCAAAAAACTCCTAAGATCACCCCCATTCACCCAGGAGCAGCCCAGATGGTCCCCCTTCAGAACCCTGGGGGGTCCCTCCCCTGTGGGGACCCTGTCTCTAGGGTAACTTACTACTCCACAGTCCCAGAGGGTTGCCTCCCAGTCTCCAGGTTGAGCTCTGTTCCCTGCCAGGCTTTCCTGCTGCCCAACTCTGCTGCCGATGGCCCAGCTGAGGGCCACGTGCATAGCTGTGTGTAGGGGGCACTTCACCTTGTGCTATGGGTTAGAGGCCTGAGCAACCTTGTGCAGCACCGGAGCTTAGTCTGTACCTGGACCCTCTGTGCAGCATCATCTGCACTGAGCTGCTGCCCTGTGCCAGCAGCTGTAGACCCAAGACACCTCAAGCACCTCCAAGGGTCTCTCACCCTCTGTGCAGCGCCTCCTGCACCAATCTCCCAGCCTCATGCATAGGTTGGGGACCTGAGCCGCCCAAGTGGCTCCAAAGATCTTGCTTCATGCACCAGTCTGTGCACCGTGTCTCTGGCCACACACCAAAGGCTGAAGACCCAAGCCACCTCGCACAGCTCCCAGGGTCCAGATGCCATGAACCATGCTGCACACCAAGAGCCTAACCACTGGAGCCATCCACAGCTCCCTGCCAATGGAAGTCTTCAGGAGCTCTTCCTGGGCTACTGCTTCACTCTGCTGAGCAGCTCTCCTCAGCTCTTCTAAGTCCCACTCCTCTCTTCTCTGTCCCCAACGCACCTCCCCATGATGGGCACATACTCCTTTTATACTTTCCATGGCTCTGCCCCAAAGTCTTCCAGATCTGACAGTGTTACAGTCTACAATCAGCTCCCCCTCCCCTCAAAGGGGTGTGACTTCACTTCCCTTTCTGCCTTCTGATTGGTGGGTGGGATCCACCGATCAAAACAGCAGAATCTGAAGTCTGGGACTCAGCCCAAGCTCTGAAGGGTAAGCCTGCTACAACTGTCTGGCTACAGTAGTAAGAGACAGAAAATCCTGGATGTTGTCAGGAAGAGGAGTAAATAGTGCTGTCAAATGGACATGGATTTTCATTTTGCTTCCTCACTTTAATCTGAACATACTAAAATACTGTGTTCCAGTTCACAGTGATAAAATTTAACTGTGTCACTGAAAAATATCTGCTAATTACTTAGTTTCCAAAGCAGTAAGTCTCAGGTGTTCAAGACAATGACAAAGAGAGATGCTGGAGCCAGAGGCACAGTCTCTGCAAGCAGAGTTCAAATCACATTTTGACTCTTGTGGGGAAGGGGGGTCTGCAAAAAAAAATTAAACTTGTTCATTGATTAAGTAGTCCACCTAAGTGAAAAAGCAGTCCAATCAGAGACCACCCCACCCCAGTTATGATTTTCAAATCCTAGAGGGAAGCTCTCATCTCTTATGTGGGGGCTCAGTCACTTCCCCTCCCCCCAAGTTCCCCCTTAATTTACACCCTGTCTGTAAGGAAAGCTGGAGTCCTTGCAAAAAGATGGAGGTCTAAGAAATCAATAGGCAGCCAGTGCACAACCGTATAATTGAATTCCTATGCCCAGCATGATCTCCAGCATAGTATAGATATGTACTGGCTACCTGTTAGTTTCCAGACTGAATTCAAAGTATTTGGGCTAAAAAAATACTCTTTCTACAGTCCAATAAAAGATATAACCAAAAAATCTTTGCCTTCTACTGAAAGATGTCCTGTTATGTTTCCATTAGCCTTAACAGGGATCTTAGGATCCTTAGCCCTGCCTTAGAATCTCAGGCCTTAGCATCTTTTTATTTATTGTCCCTCCAGAGTATCAAATAAAAGCAAGTCTCTTGTTAGAGACTTCAGCTCTTGGAAGAACGTCCACAAGGAGGGGAACTTACAAGTTAGACTGACGTTCTGCATTGGCTTAAATTTTTGGATTGATTTAAACAGTCATTTTGCACCTTTTTGTAGCCACAGAACTTAACAAATATAATTGTGCCCTTGTAAATTGTAAAACAGAAGTACAGAGCATCTAAATCAAGAGTGTCAAACTAATCTGGCCCCATGGGCAGGGTGAGAGTCTCTGGGTCAATCTGCAGGCCAGATCAGGCCTCACCAGAGCCAGTGTGCAGGGTCAGTCCAGTGAGGCACCACATGTAGCACACTCCACGTGCTGACCTCTCCATGCTATGGGCAGTGCACACTATGCCTGCTCCAAGCTTACACAGCAAGCAACAAACAGGTTGGACCCAATGCTGCAGGCAGTGCCCATGGTCCAGGGGACCAGTATGGGGTGTATGGTGCATGTGGCTTCCTACCAGACTGGCCCTGCACACAGGCTCCAGGGTCAGTCAGAACTGTGCTTGCTGGAGTCAGCATACAGGGCCAGTCTGGCAGGGTGCCTCATAAAGCTGGATTACATGTACTGCTTGCATTGATGGCTCCAGCCTTTGCATCACCTGCAACATTCACTGGTCCTTCTCTGGGGCTTGAGCAGCCTGCAGGGGAAAAGCTGGACCTAGTGCCACAGGTGCTACACATGATCCAACTATGTGCAGTGCTCTGCTGGACAAGCCCTGTGCTCTGCCTCTAGCATAGCTCAATCCAGAATAGTCCCAGAGCTATTCCATAGGGCTAGTCCAGCATCAGTGCTGCATGCAACCTGCAGCCCAGAATGGCCCCACTGTGCTGCAAGCAGACACTGAGGCACTGGTTCCAACCAAAGTACAAGACCAGCTCTCTACACTGTATATGGTGTTGGTCCAGGACCAACAGTCTGGATCATATGGCTCCACTGGCCAGATACAGTCCATGGGCTGTATTTTTGACACCCCTCATCTAAATTATGTGCACAAGATTAAACATACATGTAATGGAAGAGCTGGCTTCTAATACACCAACTATACTACTACTGGGCTCTCCGGAAAAACTGGATAATCAAGACATACACTAGGTCTAGGAGGACGGAGCTTAGTCTTTTGGTCAGCTGAAGAGAAAAAGTGTTTCTGGCTTAAACACTCAGATGATCTGTAAGACCTCTAGAGCCTAGGGGCTGCCAGTTGTGAAAGCTAGTGTAGATTTTGCAAATTTCTTAGAATGCTTCCTGGTGCCTACTGATGTCACATCCATATTGTTTAGACTGAGCTCAAGCCAGCTGGTTTTTATCCCTACCCCTACCAGACAAAGAAATGATACCATCTGGCTGCAGTAGAAAAGAGGCATGGAATTGGTACTTTCAGAATATTGATTGAACTAACTAATATTGCCTCATGATCTTGCCCAGCAGCACCAGTTAAATTTTGAACAAGTGGGGTGACAAGACTGATCCGTTTGGGAATCCACAGTTGAAAGCTTGAAGGTGTAAGAGCAGTTACCTATCACCACCCTATGCAGTTTCTCTACTGTGAATAGATGGAACCACTTTAAGGCAAATCCTTCTGTCCCATAGCTCCCACTCACATCAATGGCACTTCACGGCCTGTTGTATTAAAGATGGCTGAAAGATCTACCACAAATAACAGACCTGAATCTATTCCCATAAGGAGATTGTGAACCACAGAAACTAATTTTATTTCTATAAACAAAAGAAACACCTGCAAGTAATTTACAACGCATCCCTCAAATATATATTAGTGTAGATATACAGAAAAGTTATTCTGTAGGTACATGTGAGTTATAACTTAGACTCTATACATCAAGCGCTGATGATGACATAGAGGTAACCACAAAAGTGATGTTGATGTGCCTGTGATATTTTGAAAACAATACAAAGTATGAATGAAGTGCTGTTTAGTTTTCTCACGTAGCAGACTTAAAATATCCATGGTTTTCCTAAAAAAAAATTTATTACACTCAGATTACACTTACCTTACCTTTTCATTTTCTTTCAAAATGTAACTTTCTAGAGACTTTCTCTTTTAAGAAATCAGTATCAATAGTATTCTGGTTATCCTAAAGAGGTAGAGACACACTCTCACCTTTGATTTTGCTTAGGTGTTCTCTATTCCTCCTGTGATGCTGACCCACCAGAGTGGTTATGATGTCTGATCTTGTTGCAGATGGATTAGTTGTTACCTTGGCAGGTTGCCAACCAATTTCTGTTTGAAATCTGATCTGCTCTCCAACTGGCAATGGAGGGATCTGTTTGACCTTCTTCAGGTTTGTTTGTTTGTTTTTTTTTCTATTTCCCTTGTTGCATAGTTGATTTGTAACTATTTCATGGTAAATTGTGCTTCACTTAAGAAGCTTCCTACACTTTTTTGAACTTCAGCCCATGAACTAATGACCTTAGCATCCCAATAAAGCATTATGTAGGAAATTGCAAAATTTCCTTATGAGTTTAATGTAGCAAGTTTACCACCCTGGAGGGCACACAGTAATGCCACTACCCATACCCCTGAATTGATAGGAGCACCATCTGTGCTCAGCATTCCCCGATAAGAAAACATCAAGAGTACTTCAAACACATATCTGCAGCACAGTGAGCAACTGAAAAAGAAAGCATTTTAAAACCAAGAAGCAACCAGATGATCAGAAGGTACTAAAGCTCAAGAATAATACTTATTAATACATATCCAACAACAGTTAGACTAGTTCTCTTAGCTATCCAGATAGCACACAGGTCAGCTGCTCTCCAGGTACCTGATTGGTATATGGGTTACAAAAGGTATGAAGTCTCAGTCATATGGCTTAATATAGTGACAGTATGTGTTGGGAGTGGGAAGAAAAGGAAGGGAACAAGCTTGTAAATTTTCTATCATTTGGCCCAGCAGAACTTCCCTTGAGAAATCCAACAGGAGTTAGCTGACAGGAAGTAAAACACCAAATGAACTAGTGTGGGTACCAGATGTAATATAGCTGTACTGGTATAAAGCTGTGCCCAGACTACTATAGATCCTGCTTTTCAGCAGGGCTAATTTATTCAGACCTAATTCAGTTATTTCTATGCAACTGAATCAAGACATATATTGAGAATTTTGTCTAGTCATTTCATCAACAGGTCAAAATTTACCTTTTCTCAGAACCTACTCTTGGCTTGATAAGAAAAGCCTATGGTTTCATTTATATACAACTGTAGGGCAGTTGTCCATCTGAAGCATTCTCCCTTTCTGTGCCTGTGCAGTTCAAGCTGGGGATTTTTTTCTGCTATGGAGCATGGAGTACAGAAAACAGGTGAAATGTATGTTTGTCTGTATCCTCAGTGGGCTCAGATGATCCAGCCATGTTTTGAGGAGAGGAGTGCCCATGCATCAGGATACACGGAGACAGCAATTTTAGCTCTCCCCTAAACTGAGCCCTTCTAATCATAATGCAAACCAATTTAAAAATTAATTTCTTGGGGTACAAATTGGAGTCATTTAACTTGGTAGAGTTTTGTTCTGTGGTAAATATATCTTTCTTGAAGTCCTATATTTGATTTTTTAATTGCCTAGGTCTGAGGAAATATATGGGTTTTTTATTGTGTTTCTTTTATTGTGACAGCATTTTTTTTCTTTTTCTCTTTACACTAAATGCCATATGGGTGTAAGATTATTTTAATAGAGTCGTCAGATAATATTTTTTTCAATAAAATAATCCAACAATAAGAAAGCCCAACTAAATTATTTAACGTGTTAACTTTGAGAGGTAACTTTTTAAAATGTCTTCCACATTTACTGTCTCTCAGTGATTTCCATATCAACTGTGTTCAATTTGTAACTAAAAAGATGGTATTTTTTCTAATTTTAATCTTGCAAAATGAGTTTATCAGTACAAATAATAAATGTTTTACTGTCCAAACTGTGTATCTGCCAAGAGTTGTAAATCAACGTAGTTTTCAGCTTACATATATTTGTATCAGTTTACACAGATATGCAGAAACATGCATACATTGTGAATACATTATATATTTGTTCTAATTGCATCCATTCTATATATTCATTCCATATATATTTAGGATATAGGATAAACTCTATTTATCCCATCCTATCTTTACATATCCCTCAGGCACAACTTATTCTAACATCAACCCCCATTCATTCTATGGATAATCTACTCATAAAATCATACACTGAATTCCAGTGCATTGGAACAGACGCATCAGGTCTGCTGGACTATGGCTACTACTGTACTCCAGCAGCTTCCTACACTGTATATCATCATCCCTGTGCTTGAATTAAAGCTGGTAAAACAAACTTCAGTTCAAGCGTCCCTACCACCATTTTTAAGCATGAGGATGATGATACATGAGATGCTGTGGTGCTTTAATTAGAGCAGGTCTTGCAGCCAGTCCAATAAAAGCACCACATTCCCTACCTCTGGAGCATGTGTAAAAGTGCCCAAGGACATAAAAAAGGAAAGCATCTTGCCGGTCAGTCCACACACACTTTATATTTGTATTTCACACTTATTCATGCTTATTTATCATGTAACTATTGGGACCAGTTCAGCAGTTGCCTCTATAAAACCAAACTTAAATCTACTAAAGAAGAGAGAGGACATATTATAGAAACTGATGTTTACAGACAAAGCTATAAAAAAGAATGGGGTCTCCCTGTGTTCAGCAGCAGCCTCAACTGCTCAGCTTACCAGTGCGTTGACCATGACACATAACAGCACTAGCAGAGGTCAGGAACCTAAGTGGGACAGAGATACAATACAGTACAGGTGCAGTGAGTTCAGAGATGCTTGCAGTATGAGCAGGGCTGTCCGGGGGGAGGCAAATTGGGGTGACCACCCCATGGACAGAGCTGTACAGGCCCTGCCATGGCCCTGCCACTGCTGCCGCTGACTTCTGTGGGAGGTCACGACCCCCACCCCCACCACCGGGTTCTGCGGGCAGTTGACACCCTCCCCTCCTCACCACTGCTGCTGCTGCTGGCTTCTGTGTGTGGTCACCACCACAGTCCTCCCTCCCCCCCAGCCACACACACCCCTAGGGACATCTCTGAGTATGGGGCACATGAAGGTACTAAGGAAGAGACATATCTAGGCACAGATGTTATGAGAGGAAGACAGTTGGTTCTCAGCTGGTTCTGAAATCAGAGACAAGTTACTTACCAGATAATTTATCAGCCCATTGTTTAAACTGCTGAAAAGGAGAGAATGGAGTTTACCTGCTACACCGATAGAAGAACCACTCTTCATCACCCTGTGGAGAAGCTCTGATTTGTTCTCATTCCTCAGGTGGTGGTGATGTAAAAAAAAGGACAGTCCAGCAGAAGGAAAATTGCTTGAAGACCAGAGAATTTCCCATAGATCCACAGGAAGCTTGAAAACCTCAGTCTATAAGGAAAGCTTATAGAAAGCTGACAGGCCTAAAATGATGCCCTCGGCTGCTTCATTTTAAGCCTATGGGCATCCTCATTGCCTACAAATTATGCTTTCAGTGATACTAGTGTAATTCCATTGCCTCCAGACTATACCTTTCATGATATCAGTGTAACCCTACAACTTTCATAATGAAACAATAGTATAAGTGAGTTGACTCAGTAGTAAATTAAGTCAATGATGCTGCCGATGAATTAGAATCAGAATGCCTTTCTCTTAACTCTCTTAGATGTTTTAGCTCTGCAGGATTAACAGAAGTAAAGATAATTTATAAAAAAAGTACTGAAATCTATAGGAATCACTCAGAGTACAAACACAGCAGAATCCTATTTAACTTTATGGGTCTATTAGGCACATATGTGCAATTCTATTTAAAATAGCTCAAACATTGAAAAAAAAGTTAATGTAAAAGATGGGTGGGTCCTCTTTCCTGGTTTTTGTGACTCAGACTTAAGGGCAAAATGACAATGTATTACAGAAGTGCATTACTAGATTTCCAGAGACTCAAACAGGGTGGAACAGAATCTCAGTTAGAAGCCTAAGTCCACATGGATGCTTAATAGGGGCACGTCTCCATGAGACACTTTGCTGCACAGTAGACTGTGAATGAGATCTGGAGGGGAGCCTCCCGGATTGCTTATAGTTGAGCTGGCAGGAAGCCGCACTCCTGAGCCGCGCGCGAACAGAGCGTGCAAACAGGCGCACTCTGTAAGGGCACACCGGCGTTTGCGCAGGAGGAGAGCAAGGAGGAAGGGAAGAGCGACGACAGCAGGAAGACCACTTTTTCTAGTAACACGGTGAGTACACGCAGTGCCACTGCCACGGACCTGGCCCCTCCCCCTTCCCCTCCCTCTTCCCTGGTGCTGCCCCCCCAGCACACTGCTGAGGCCACCACCCAGACCAGGCCCCTGGGGGGCCCGCTGTCTGCCTCCCCCACCCTGGCTGGGGGTGGTGGCTGGGGAGGGCTTCCGGGGGTGGGGGTGATGACTGGGGCGTCCCCTGGCTGCCCCTCTTGTGGCCATCTTCAGGCCCTGGAGGGGTGGCTGCAGGAGCTCCAGGCAGAGGTGAGCAGGCTACGGGGGATCCGGGAGGCAGAGGATGAAATTGA
>JAGPOW010001338.1:57185802-57236849 GCA_030014935.1 Caiman crocodilus
CCGGCTTCCTAGGGAAGTTGTTCTTGCTCCTACCTTGGGCATCTTTAAGAGTAGATTGGATAGATACTTGGCTGGGGTCCTGTGACCCTGGCACTCGTTTCTGCCATTGGCGGGGGGTCAGACTAGATGGCCTACTCTAGGCCCCTTCTGACCCTAGATACTATGATACTATGATATGATACTAATTAACTGTACTGCAAGTAAAGCATTAGCATCTGCACATTCATAACATTTACGGTGCAGTAAATTAGGCTAATGCATCGTTTCCTAGTATTGAGAAACCAAGGTACTAGATTAACTGTGCAGTAACAGACATGTAGACAGCTGACCAGGAGCAAATTGTTCCCAGACAGCCTAGACAGCAGGGAACAGATGGGAACTGTCCCACTTGTGGGGCAGCTCCCAACCAGCCCTGCACCAAGCCTTGATCTGCATGGGGCTGGCAGAAAGCTGTCCCCCAGAAGTGGGACAGCTCCCCATGCTAGCCCAGGCCTGACCCCTGTGCCCTCTGCCAGCCTGGAGCTCCCCTGGGGCAAGGGGGCAGAGGAGAGCTGGAACAGCCCTGCACTGAACTGCTCCCATCAGGTGCGAATTTGATTTGGATAGGAGCACACATAGATGTGTTCTCAGCCACATTTGAATGTGTCTTAAGGTACTGCACAGTAACCTTAATGCACATTAATTGCACATGTAGACACACCCTAGCTGGAATAGATTTTGGTCGCAAGTGGAATAAATTAATCCTGCTTTCTAGCATGCAGAGATGACAGTTGAAATTATAAAGCAAAGTTATACAACATCTCCCTCTATTTAGCCATAATGTTGTTTAGTCATTGATTTACTTTTCAGAAGACACGTCACTCAAGAACATTATTTTACTGAAGGAAAAAAGAATTCTCATCTCTTTTAGTTCTCAGTCCTTTAGCTCAAATACAAGACCACCTATCATCTCACCTAGAATACAGGCCAATTATATTTAATGCTGACATGTACTGTTTGTTAGTCTTAACATTATATTAGCCCTGCAGTTTTGTGTGAGCTGTGATGGTCCAGGGCATGTGAGAGAAGCAAGCTTTCTTTGTTAATAACTTTTATTGGACTAACAGCATAACTGAGAGATGTCACTGATTCTTTCAGGCACAAAATGCCCTTCCTCATGTCTCCCAACTATACAGTTGATCCAAAAAATGGTATTACTACAGAAATATTGCTAGCATAAGAGATTTAATTTTCTAGCTTTGAGCCTGAATAGGTTGCAGAGCCAAATCCTATAGAATATGGCTAGTGAGCCTTAATATTACTACACCAAACGGAGACTTTCCTTTAGCTCAATTTTCAGAGGAGTGTGTATTTTGAAACTGGAGGTTCCAAAACTGGAAGAACTGAATTAAATCCTCAGTGCTAGCCTGAGTGTCTACTCATGTGCAGCCACTGAATCATGACATGCTGGTGGGCTTGTTATCAAAACTGATAGTCTGAATTTTGTCTTCCTCTTCAATAATTATAATGTAATGTGTTGCATCAAATTTCCCTGAGACTCAGAGTTTGCTTTAAAGATACTGTATAACATGACCGTAGTGTTTTTAGAAAATATGTAATTTCAGAATAAGACAACAGCACGCAGCAGCTGTACAGAACTTTTCATTCAGAAATCTCAAAGCCATTGCTGTTACCCTTCTTATATAATTATGTCATTTATAATCTTGCATTTTCAAAACTTTATCTAGAATGCAGTCAATTAGCTGTTGAGTTACTACTAAAGTCAGCAGGAGTACTTTAGTGAGAATTTCATGCACCCTGTGCTTTGAATCAAGGTTTCAAATGCAAAGAAAAATGTTTTATTAGATACTACTTTAATATGGTTCCGAAAGCTTTTCCAGTTCTGCAAAGGTTCTTGTATATTAGAAAACTCTTCACTTAAAGAATGACAGTAAATCCAGTAAAGTGAAATGTTTTAATTCTCTTGTAAATGTGCATTTGAAGTCAGTACAAGTCTGTGTAAGACATTCTCATAGGTGAAAAGCAACCAACATTCTTTCCAACCTATAAAGATTTGAGGCAACTGCATGTGCATAAAAATATAACCTAATCTATAAACAGTGAAATATATTATGTTTTGTTTTTTGAATGCATAATGATGTAATATCATTTTTGTACCATGACACCTCAGAGTAAATATTGGCACTGTAAATGATTTTTGATTGCATTGAGGCTTGTATTCTCTTCATATCCCAGTAAAAAATAAACTCTTTAATAAATAAATATATAAAATAAATATATGCAATCTGAAGATGTATAAATAGGTCCATCCTGAAGAAAAGTTCCAGCTCTGACTGAGATGCACTGACTTCCAAGTTCCATCACTAGCAGTAGAGCACTTCACCTTCATGTACAGTTCTCAGGATTTATCACTATTTTACAGTTTATTCCTTACAGTTTCTTCCAACTTCTTGTCTATTGTCCAACTCCACACAAATTAGGTAGTCAATTTTGCTTTAGTTTATGGATAATAAGTACTCCAGAGAAGCTAGGCACTAATTTGGTATTTTAAAATAAATGGGATTCAAACTTCCCACTGCCTACTGGCCAGCGTAAGTGTCAGCAAACTTAAAAGAGGTTGTTCCATCCTAAACATTAAGGTTTTGTCTCCTACATCCAATTAATAAAAAATGGAGTCTTGGCTACCGCTAAGACAGCTTCTTCAAATCCAGTCTCCTAGAGCCTTGAATGTTCTTCATGATGGTGTTACTGTGGAAACTGTGGTAAGACAGAACAGGTTTTGGTTTTGTTTCCTTTTGAACACGTATCCCATTTCAACTGTATCCTAATACATCTTTATAGAGCTCTGGAACTCTCTCTGGATCCACTGGCCTCGGTAGAAAGTGTGTGAATTTCTGGTGTCTTTTGGATCGCGCCCCATCTCTGGGAGTACCATCTTTATTAAGTGCTACGAAGTATCGCCGACCTGAGTCTCCATGCTTGTACACACTGGAGGAGTAAGTATTATACCAATTTTCTTCAAACTGTTCCCTGAAGATGCATTCAGAACTTAGTTTCTCCTAGAAAATGAAAGAAATATAAAAATAAAACATCAAAGCCCTTTCAGTAACTAATGACAAAGTTTCTCAGAATATTAATATACAGGGACACACTGATAATCAAACTGAGCTGAACGTTATGTTCACTTTTTGTTCAACCATTCTTTAATACAATCAACCCAAGGAGGATGGTAAAGGTGTCCCTGTTTGCTGTATGTAGATTGGTATAGAGCAGCTGCAAAACTTCAAGCATACAAGGCCAAATTTCTCTTTTATCAGTACTCAAACTAGACTAGATCATGCATCATTTTGAACTGAAGTTCCATTAAGGTAGTATTGTTGAAGGTATTAGTCATGCATGATTCAATTAAAACTCACATCTCCAGTATCTATAAAACCCTAGAAAGACCATACCTTGGGTGGTGTCTAAGATTTGGGCAATGCACATATGGGCAGAAGTAAAATGAAAGACATGAAAATATATTCCCAAGTGCCCTTCTTTTAAGTAGTAAAAAAAATAACATTTTAGGTTACTATAAGAATAGATATGGCGAGCAAACATATATAGTATAAAATGGATTATACCTCCCTGTAGGATATTATCATGGTGGTCCATGTACATTTATACCTAAACAGCGTGTGGACAAAAGTACAATCTGACAGGTGAGAAAGGTATTACATTTGAAGCTGGGAAAGTAACTTTAGAGTTTTTCTGGTATGCCTGAAGTTACTTTCCCAGCTCCAATTTTAATTTTTATGATTAATTTAATCAAATGCCAGTCCATCTAAACCAGAGATGTCAAACTCACTCTGGGCCCCAGGTTGGATCTGGAAGGCAGGGGTTCTTCAGGGTCAGATCTGAGAAGCCATGATCAGGCAGAAGCACAGAGCCAAGTCTAGGTAGCAGTCTGGGTCTGTGGCCAGGTGGCAGCAGGAAGCCACAATTGGGCGGCAAAACAGGTCTTGTGGTAGACAGCAGCATATCCCCCAATAACATGTAGCTGCACAGATCTAGAGGCACACAGCAGTACAGGGCTTCATTTGGGCAGCAGCACAGATCTAGGGAGCTGTTCATGATAGTCCTATCATCCACTGGGGTCCAGGGACCCTGAATTCTGCAGCTGGCCAAGCCCCTGACTTCCAGTAGCTGCAAGGCTGTATGTTTGATGCCCTAACCTAAACCCCTTCAGTCATACAAAATGTTTGAGGCACAAAACAAACAGTACAGGACAATGAGGATTTATGATGTGAGCCACAAATAATGGTAATTCATGTATTTTTTTTCCTTTTAGTTTAGAAAATGCTAATCATTTGCAATGCATTATAAGAAGCAGGCATGGTGATGACACAAATCAATCTTTTTGAGCAAGGATTGGAATAAATGTGTTAGGTTTGAAACTGGTGTTGGAATACCAGTTTTATTCATAGATTCATAGATGCTAGGGTCGGAAGGGACCTCAATAGATCACTGAGTCCAACCCCCTGCATAGGCAGGAAAGAGTGCTGGGTCTAGATGACTCCAGCCAGATGTCTATCTAACCTCTTGAAGACCCCCAGGGTAGGGGAGTGCACCACCTCCCTTGGGAGCCCATTCCAGACCTTGGCCACTTGAACTGTGAAGAAATTCTTCCTAATGTCTAGTCTAAATCTGCTCTCTGCTAGCTTGTGGCCATTATTTCTTGTAACTCCCAGAGGTGCCTTGGTGAATAAAACCTCACCAATTCCGTTCTGTGCCCCCATGATAAACTTACAGGCAGCCACAAGGTCACCTCTCAACCTTCTCTTGCGGAAGCTGAAGAGGTCCAGGTGCCCTAGTCTCATAGGGCTGGGCCTGCAAGCCCTTGACCATACGAGTGGCCCTTCTCTGGACCCTCTCCAGGTTATCCACATCCCTCTTGGAGTGCAGCACCCAAAATTGAACACAGTATTCTAACTGCAGTCTAACCAGCCCCTAATAGAGGGGAAGTATCACCTCCTTGGATTTGTTTGTCATGCATCTGCTGATGCACGATAAAGTGTTATTAGCTTTTCTGATGGCTTCGTCACACTAGCAACTCACGTTCATCTTGGAGTCCACTATTATCCCAAGATAGTGGAAGAAGAAAGGATAACACAGAGTGTAATTACTTTCAAAGGTTTCAAATTACCCAGAAATATTTCTGATAACATATTAAGCATGATAGATTTGGAGAGTTGGCAATAAATAGAAAATCTGCTACTAAGTCACTTTAGTGACTTCTAAGATGTTTTTAAGATTAGTTACTTTATTTTTTATGTGTTATATTAGGATAAATATTTCTATGTAATTCTCTTCTTTTTAAGCTTACAAAAATGTTCTTCATGTGTATAATATTTGGCTCAACACTCTAAAGGTTTGAAGATGATGAAATGACACAAATGATACACATCATTTTAGCTGGATAGGAAGTCAGCATATTTCACCTTTTCAGTGCTTTTCTAAGTGGGGGTTTTTGTTGCCAACTGTTAATAAATGAATCAATGTGTTATGCCTAAAACCAAAATGTGGATTGGCTGATGTGAAGACAATACTTACAGATCCATAGAGTTCACCTTTTTCATTCATTCCAAGGTAAAGACCACTGTCCACACCTCTAATACTGACCAGTCCCACTGCCACACTCATGAATTCAAGGATACCTGAATGCACACAAAAGGAGGAGGACTGAGTTAAGACACAGATCGGTTAAAATCAGAAACATACTAAAACACAGATAGAAGCAGATGAGGCTATTTATTTAATACGTTATAGTATATGTGGCTTCCTTTCTTTCTGAGACAATGCTCCTATTTATTATTCCAAACATTGACCTGAATTTCATACAAACTTTCCTTCAAGGCACTCTCTGAAGCCTCCATAAAGAACTGTTATTTTCAGGAACATTTGTTAAGGTTTGCTTAAGAACAATTTTTTTTCTGTCACTGATGGGTTAAAGGATTTACTACTAGATGATTATACTCTTTTTTGCCAAGTTCCCTTTTCATACATTGGTGGAGTGATTTGAACTGTCTAAAAACATACTTCACTTTCTCTGCAGATTGATTTTAGAAAATAATCCCAGGTTAAAAGGGATAACTAATAATATTATAATGCAAAAGTCAGACTAACAGTATCCTGTAAATGGACATAAAAGTACAAATGGGAATGTCATACCAGAGAATCTTCCCATAGCATAAAAGCATATTTGCCATGTAATATTTGCCATGTATTTCATGCAAACCCTGCTCCTGTAATTTCATGGACTTCCTATGTAGCCTTGTAGGTATATAGAATGTACATGCAATAATTTATATTTAAAAATCACAAAATGTTTGATAAGTATGGAATGTAGTTGCCATTTGAATTGGAAGACAAGTTATATCAAATATTTCCAAAATACACAGCATTCATATTTAATTATTAATTGATACAGTGTGATATTTCAGATTTTAGATTACATCATACTCTTAGTGACAAAGCATTTGTCCAAATACTCCGGTTACAAAAAGGACCCAAATTACTTGTATACAATACAGAAGAGAAGGAAAGGGAAGAAATGAATTGCCTTCTTTAAAACTTCTAACAATGTAAACAAAAAGTCCCCACGCAAAGTTGAATTTGATTCATACCTGACATTTTACTGTGCAAGAGTAAAAACACTAACCTTCTAAACAGATGTGAAGGCATGGAAAGTTCTTTAAAGTATCTATAATTTTAATCATACTTTTTGCCTCTTTAAATTGTAATTGAGTTTTGACAGATCTATTATGCTGAATGGCCAACAAAATAAATGGTCTAGAAGTAGACATTAACAACGGTCTGCTGGCAATAAATCATCACAGATTTTCTAGTTCCTAATGTTAAAGAACTGTTTAGAAGAGAGAGAGGGAGAAAGAGAGAGAGAAACAGAAAAAGAAAAGATGTGGAGGTATTTTGTCTTTCTAGTATCATTTTCAAAGTCATCCTTTTTAAAAAGCTATAATAGCAGGTGATTCAACCCACAAAGAGACCACATCAGACAAACCTGTAGAGAACAGTGATAGAATAAAGGAAGAGCACTGTGAATGTTTGCTCTGGGACTGAAATTTTTTGTTTCTTTTTGCGTGATGATTTATTTTATGTTTACATGCTGGAGGAAGTCTCCCTTCTGAGAAGAACTTGCTGTTCAACTACAGTTCTCTCAGTTCTGAAAACATCAGCACTCCAATGTGTTATAAAGAAATTATTCGCCAAGCTATTCCAGCCAATTGTTTTGACTATGGGAAGGGTGGCAGAGAACACTGTAATCACCTTTCTTAGGGCTGTTAAATCAACACACAGAAAAAGCCCTCTGGTGATCCACAACAACAGGCTTGTTCAGATAAAGCAGCAGTGCCTACATGCATCCCTCCCATTGCCTGAAGAAGGGTGTTCCTGCCTGAAAAGCTTGCAAAGAACCATTTTTCCAACTGTTTAGGTGCTCTCTTAAATGAGATCACATCTACCCAAAGAACCTTCCCTGCCTATGTCCTTAGATCAACACTGACACAACCCTCAACTTTCTCATTTACTCCTAACTGGTCAGGAAACTGTTCCCAGGCTTGGGAGATGCTCTTCTGCAGCCCCTTCCCTTTGGCTTTGCAGGCAAAGTACCATACCTTCACATCTGTTCAGAGGGTTTGTGTTTTTACTCTTGCACAGTCGAATGTCAGGTATGAACCAAATTTAACTTTGCTTGGGGACGTTTTGTTTACATGATTAGCGGTTTCAAAGAAGACAATTCATACATCCCCTTTCCTTTGCTTTTGTAGGGTATACAAGCAATTTAGGTCCTTTCCGTAACCCGAGTGTTTGGTCCAAGGCTCAGTCACTAGGAGCCTGATGTCATCGAAATATTGAAATATCACATTGCATCAACTACTAATTAAAGATAAGTGGCACGCATTTTAGAAATAACACCCTATACATTGTCTCCCAGTTCAGGGAACAGCCGTGCCCTCCTGGCCCCAGCTGTAAACAGCCCCGAGGCTGCGCTGGGTTAAGGCTCCCAGCTTGCTTCCCGGGCACGGAGGAGCGCTGATCGCCAAAGCCGCACCAGGGTGACCCCGGCGCACGTGTGCCCGCCCACGCGCTGCTCGGCGCGCTCCATCCCTGCCCACTCTCACGGGCCGGCCGGGGGCTGGCGGCAGCCGCTACCTACCGAAGAGGCTGTGGTCCTGCCGGGTGCCCTGCACGCTGCCGTCGGGCAGGATCTGCAGGTGGAAGCCGGTCCGGCAGTAGAGTTGCCTCCGGCGCAGCACGCCCTGCAAGTGGGCTAGATCCGCGCCGGCCGCCGCCCCGCCGCCCCCGCGGGCTCCCCGCTCCGCTGGCGCCAGACGGTCGCTGAGCAGAGCTGGCTGCTCCCCGGCGGGAGGCAGCAGGAAATGGGAGCCCACCTGCTGCCCTAAGCCCTCCAAGCCGCCCAGAAAGCCGCCCACTGGGGCGACGGGAGCCATGTAGCGGCGGGCGCGCGGCGGCGACCGGGCTCGGCGCGGGAGAGGCGCCGCGGGCTAGGGGCTGCCAGGCGCGCCGAGGCGGGGAGCGCTCTGCCCCGCGGCCGCAGCTCGCCTCGCTGCCCAGCCCCCGCGCTGCCCCGGCATGTGGGAGTCCGCGGCGGGCTGCGCACCCGCACGGGGCCGAGTCTCGGGAGACGGAGCCCCTCGGAGCGGCGCTTATATCCGCGGCGCGCACCCGGGCGGTCCCCCCTGACATATGGTAATCGGGGCGGAGTGCGGGGGGGTCGTTTGAAATCTTAAACCGATCTCCCTCCTCTCCTCACACCTTGCTCCCGGCTGCAGTGACGATGGGGAGCTCCCGGCGGTGCCCCGCGCGCGGGCCGTGGAAGTGATCCGCCCCCGCGTGCGCGCACACACACACACACACACACACACATACCCACACATCTATACAGACACACGCTCCCACACACACACTCATACTCACACCCCCCGCGACACACAGCCATACCTACATACCTATATAGAGACACACATCCTGGGCGCGGGCACACACACACAGACACCACCCGCACACACCCGTACCCACATACATATACAAAGAGGCACACATCCCCGACACCCACCCACCCACACATTCATACATACGCACACGCATACACACACACACACACACACACTCACAGACACACCCCTCACACCCAGACACGTACCCCAACAGACACCCAGACACATACCACCCCACAGACACCCCCCACATGTACACACACCCATACACCCCCACACACAGACGCCCCCCACACATAGACATACACAGACACCCCCACACGCACGCACACACACCCCCACACACACACTTGGCATCCAACTTTGAACAGCCCCCGCCCCTTCTTGTTGATGCTGCAGCTCAGCCTCCTTTGATGTGAAGTTTTCCAAAAATGATAGATTGCAACTAAAAGGAGCCCGGCTTGGCAGGGACTGCAGGAGGAGGAGGAGGAGGGTTGGACTCCACAGTTGCTCAGAGTTTGCTGTGCATTACGTGGACAGGTGCAAGGGAAGGGAAGAGAAAAGAAGGAGAAAGGGTGTTACCTGAGGGTTAGACCTGCCCAGACACACTTGAAAGCAACAACAAAGATCTGACAGTTTCACTCCCTGTTTTTAAAACGCTAATAAAATGTACAGCATTACCCCTTCCTTTTATCACTTAAGTTACAAGGAGGGGATTTTTTTTGAAGAAGAAATTGGCATAATCAAGGAGGGTTTTCCACCTTCCTGCCTCTGCAGAATTTTCCCCAGTATTTAATTTATCATAGACATAAAATGAATTGATTAAGTCAGCCTGGTATTGACTGGAAGAACTGGGTTTTCCATCTCTCCTCCTCTGCACAGTTTTCCCCAGTATTTAATTTACCACAAACATAAAATGAATTGATTATTCCAGCCTGGTATGGACGTTAGGTATCAGTGGAAGGCTTCTGACTTGTGATGGATGCTTTTCAATCTCTCAGAGATGAAGGAAGATGACTTGTGACAAATGCTTCACAGGCCTTGCCCTGAAAGGGAGAGATGTTTACCTGTCCCCCCCTCACCATAGTGTATGATTAAGACTAGGTTAATATAGATTATGAAGTATACAGATAATAACAGATTTATAATGGAGAATCATATAAAATAAGACTTAATGCTTGTAAGAATAACAAGATTTTTAATCTGTAGGTCTCTGGTGACCTTTTCTATCTGAGAAGATGCATCTTTTTCTTTCAAAAGAATAACAGAAGAGAGCTATGCAATTGAAAAACACATTAAAACAATCAAGAATCAATTACAACATTCTTTATTGATTTTTGTTTGTCTTTTTAATTTTCATCTAAAAGCACATAGCACATTTTATGGCATTGTCATTAACATGCAAGTACAGCAAACATGTTGCCTTACCAGTACCAAAACAATGGATTGTGGTGTAAAGCTCTCATAGTTAAATCTTTCAAAAGTTTAAGAAAGTCACTGGGCGGGTTTAAGCTTTCTTTTGAACAAAAAGTTGTAGAGAATCATAAAAGATTAGTTTTTCAGTCTTACTCCATGGTCTTTCCAATCACAGTCTAAATCTAGGAGATCAAATGGATTTGACTGCTTTGCTTTATTTGCTATGGAGAGTATGGGCTAATTAATTGGCAGGTGCTTTAAAGCAGGTAATGCTACACCTTTTCATCATTGCAGTCCTAAGTACTGCTCCTGTGTGCACCTGAATTATAAAAAGGGTTCTTTAAAGCAAGTGATTTACTGTGGAGGGATTTAAAACTGAAAAAAAACTAACACTAAATACAATGATCAGATAAATCACCTCATAAGAGAGCCCTGGCAGACCTGCTCTTAAGACTGTTACAGATAGATGTTATATTATTTTACCTTTCAGATAACAGGAGTCTGTCATGTGGTGGGACCCAAAAATCCACCATAATCGAGATTTCAAAGCACATCTGTGTAAACATTATCACATCAGTGTAAAACATCTACCAATGAGCTTTCTCTTTGAACCAAATCTTCTTAATTGCAGTGCTAAATCAAAGAAATAGATCAAAGATGAATAATCTATATAGCACCGATTTCTCAAGTAGCCTGTACACTGATTACTTAGAGATACCTTAAAACGTTTGAAATGCACATCAAGTATTTTTATTGACATGACTGTTTGTTCAAGATCAAACTTAAATTAATTCAGTTCAGCACTAAATTGCAGGACATATACTAGAGCAAACAGCTACAATTTAGGTGGTGTAGTCTACTGAGCCCAAAGATATTAACTCGAGGCAAAATGTTCCTGGCAATAGGGAGCTCTTCTGGACTACTTAACATATGTGACTCTGTACCAGATATGGTTTTTAAAACACCTTATATCCTCTGATATTAATTTGCTATTATGACCAAAACATTTGTTCTTGTGTTATACTGTAGCTGTCTTATGGAGAGTGAAATACAAAACATCAACCTTTCCAAGTGGAGGCTTTAAAGTCTGGGTGCTGAACCGGTTATGCTATTTAATAAAGTACCAGAAAAGAAATGAAAAGATAAGATTTTTTTTTTGTTTGCACTAGTCATGTGACAGGAAAAGATAACACTAAAGATTTTCTGCACATTCTGTGGCGATATCATGGGAAGTTAAATAATTTTGAAGAGTGTTTTTACAAGAGTACATTATTCAATGTTAAGTATACAGTACAATCTAATCAACTTTGCGTATACTTCCTAGAGACGGCACTTTCAGTGTTGTTGAACAAATACATATGTGTTCCAATTTTTATCTCTACAGGAGGCTTCTGCAGACAATATGATTACTGTACATTGAATAAGGAAAAAATATTGCCAGGGGCAGCACCTGGCTACCTATGAGTGGAGAAAGCAACTACCTAATAACTTTGATGCATATGCATCAGGATTACATGTAAGGTAGCTAGAAAAACATGAAGGTTTAAAATGTTTTTATCTTGAAAGTTTAATATGCCTTAATTATTAAAAAAAGGGCCTTGCAACAATGATGAAATGAAGTTATAATGTCTGTTTCATAATTATACTGGGTTTTGGCAGATGTAGTTCAGATGAGGAGGGAAATCCATAAAAGAAAATAGAATCATGAAAAGCTTGAGTTACAAGGCTTACAAGGCACTAGATCAGCATTTCAGCAAAATACTTTGATTTTTGACCTACATATTTTTATGTTGATTTGGGGGATTTTTATCCATTTTAAGGATATACTTTTTTTTCAACAAATTCAGATTTTCCAGGGAAAATAAACAGCTGTTGTAAAAATGTTCATTTTGTCATAAAAGCAATATTCTGTAGAAAAAAAAAACTAATAGGAAATTTTCAGCCAGCTAGCCTGCTGACAGGAAGGTATCAAAATAAATGAGACTTCTTCTAATTCTTTAACATATTTTGGACAATGGGTATAAAGCAAATGAGATTCAAATAGGTTCTAGAGCAGGGGTGGGCAAAATACGGGCTGCATGCTGGATGTGGTCCACCAGGCCCTTCTATCCAGCTTGCAGGGCTTCCCCAAAAACAATTATTACCAGCCATTATTATTCTTATCATGACTTCCCCTCTGAAAGCTAGTGGGAGGTGGGTTTTCAGAGGTCACACACCATTGGACCAGGCGGGTTCTGTTCTTCCACCTCCGTGGGGCTCTCGGCACTCTATCTGGGAGAGCCACATGGAGGCATTGAGTGCAATGGCGCACGACTAGGCAGCTGGTGACTGTGGAGGGAATCTTCTGCCTGCAGAAGGTAGGGTGGATTTGTAGGTGGGATGGGACCCCTCCCACTGTGCACAGCCCCCATCCCTGGTGGCAGCAGCATCAGCAGGTGATGGGCCCTTGGGGCGCTTCTGGCTCGCAGCAGACAGAGACCCCTAGAAGCATGCAGCTCCAGGATCCCAGGAGCTACATAATCTACCTGGCCCAGCCTGCTGGCAGGCACCTTTGAGCTGGACTAGGCTGGCTCCATGCCAGCATGTGGGGTTCCCAGCACTGTAGTCAGGAACTGTACACCATTGGGCTGAGGTAGGCTGGCTCTGTGCCTCCATGTGTGCCTCCATGTGGGGCTGCCAGCACTCCAGCAGGGAGACGCA
Organism: Caiman crocodilus; assembly: GCA_030014935.1. Lineage (NCBI taxonomy): Eukaryota > Metazoa > Chordata > Crocodylia > Alligatoridae > Caiman > Caiman crocodilus. Next base: position 57,198,936 of record JAGPOW010001338.1, read on the forward strand.
TGTAGCAACACAAAGACTTCCTAGCCTGATGGTGCACAGCTCCCCGCAGTTCCCAATCCATGCACCATCAGGTTGGGAGGGCTCCATGCCTCCATTTCTGTGTCCCCACTAGAGTGCTAGAAGCCCCACGTGGAGGCACAGAGCCCCAGCCTGATGGTGTGCATCTCCTACCTGCAGAGCCCCACATTTTGGCACAGAGCCAGCTCAGGCTGGTTTGAAGGCAAGCACCAGTGCGCCAAGTTGGGCAGGCTCCCTGCTGCCATGTGCAGCTCCCAGGATCAGCCAGAGCTGTGCGCCACTAAGGAGCTTTGCCTGCTGCCAGCCAGGAATGCCCTGAGGGACCACCACCACCTGCTGCTGCTCCTGCTACCGCTGGTGGCAAGAGCTGTGTGCCATGGAGGGGTTGTGTGGCGGGGTGCCCACACCCACCCTCAAGCCAGGTTTTGAAAACATCCAAGGATGGAGAGCCCACAGCCTCTCTGGGTCAGCTGTTCCAGTGTTATACTACACTCCTAGTCAAAAAATTCTTCCTAATATCTAACTTAAACTTCCCTTACTGCAACTTGAGACTTTTGCTCCTTGTCCTGTAATCTGCCATCACTGAGAACAGTTTAGCTCCATCCTTTTTGGAACCCTTCAGGTAGCTGAAGACTTATTAAATCCCCTTGCAGTCTTCTCTTCTCTAGACTAAATAACTTCAGTTTCCTCAGTTGTTCCTCATAAGTTATGTCCCCCAGCCCCCTCACCCTTTTTGTTTCCCTCTGCTAGACTCTCTCCAATTTCTCCACATCCTTTCTGTAATGTGGGGCCCAAAACTGAACACTGTACTCCAGATGTGGCCTCACCCATGCTGAATAGAGGGGAATAATCACTTCCCTTTACCTGCTGGCAACACTCCTACCAATGCAGCCCAGTAATGTCATTAGCCTTCTTGGCAACAAGGGCACACTGCTGGCTCATATTCAGCTTATTGTCCACTATAACACTCAGGTTCTTTTCTGCAGAGCTGGTGCCCAGCCAGCCAGCCCCCAGCCTGTACTGGTGCATGGGATTGTTCCATCCTAAGTTCAGGACTTTGCACATTTTCTTGTTGAAACTCATGAGATTTCTTTTGGTTCAATCCTCCAATTTGTCTACGTCACCCTCCAGTGACCAGAATCCTAGCTCTACCTTCCAGTGTATCTACTACTCCCTCCAGCTTGGTGTCATCTGCAGACTTGCTGACAGTGCACTCTATGCCATCTTCCAGGTCATCAATGAAGACATTGAACAAAACCAGCCACAGGACTGACCCCTGGGGCACTCAACTTGATAACAGCTGCCAACTACACATCAAGCCATTGCTTAGTACTCTCTGAGCAATATGCTCCAGGCAGTTTTCTATCCATCTTACAATCCATTCTTCTAGCCCATACTTCCTTAGCTTAGCTTTCCTGAGAAAATGCTGTGGAAGACTGTATCAAAAGCCTTGCTAAAATCAAGGTATACCACATCTACTGGTCTCCCCATGTCCACAGACCCAGTTACGTTGTCATAGAAGGCAACCAGGTTGGTCAGGCATGACTTGCCCTTGGTGAATCCATGCTGACTGTTCCTAATCATCTTTTCTCCTCCAAGTGCTTAGAAATGGATTCCTTGAGAATTCGCTCCATGATTATTCCATCCATACCTCCACAAACCCCACACTCCCTCCCACACACCCCCTCACAACCCCCTCACAACCCCCTCTAAAAACCCACACACAACCACACCCCTTCACAACCCCGCCACCACACATGCCCACCACACCCCCTATACACAATACACAAGAGTAAGACTTTTTTGGAGGCTATTATGCAATCATCTCTATCCCATCATCTTCAGCTAGACCTTGATATGAGAATGATGTCTGCTTGGAGAGGGGGTGGTGGGAGCTAATGGTGAGTTTTAAGGTAGCTGAGGAGACCAATCTGTGCTCTGCAAGTTTTTCCACAGATATGACATATGGTGCCTGGTGGGGGCCGGGGGGGCACAACTGTTGGCCAAGATGCTGTGTGCTTTCCTTCCTCCTCTGCCATTTCTCGGCTTTCTGAGCAAGACAGGTCTCTTTGAAATGAGATGTAGCTTGATGTATGGTGAGAGAAGAGGACTTGCTTTGGGAGACAAGTGTCAGCCATCTGTACACAGTGGTCAGCCCAGTGGAGTTGATATTTCATGATCTTTCCCTCAATACTGGTTATGTTAGCTGCAGAAAAGATGCTGGCATTGGTGCAGTGGTCTTCCCATCTAATGTGAAGGATCTTCCTGGGGCAGGGCGGGTGGAACAATTCCAGGTGACTAAGATGGCTTCAATATGTCACTCACGACTTATACCCATAGAGAAGTATGGGGATAACCACTGCATTGTAGACCAGAATCTTAGTTTCCATGTGGAGATCCTGGTCAGGAAAGACACTGTGAAGCAACTTTCAAAGGGATATGCTGGTGCAGTGGATCCTATGTCTGATTTCTACATCAAGATTCAGTGACTGGGAGAGGTGACTGCCACGGTATGGAAAATGCTCAACATTTTCCAGGGGTTCTCCGCCACACGCTGCTTCACAACCCCTCCCCACCGCAACAAATCACACACACACAACCCACACACCCCCACTATATATCCCCTGCACACAATATACAAGAGTAAGCCTTTATTTTGAGCTATTATTCAATCACCTCTATATACACTATACAAACACACATAAATCTGGACAAAAATAAAATCAAAATATGTTATAGTAGATGTTTGATTTTTAGTATATGATTTGATTTTTTTCTGGTTTCAAGATGGCAAACCCCCACTCCCAAAAGGAGTACTTCTGGGGGCAAGAGGGGGACTTCTGATGGCAAATATCAAGGGTTAGGGGTGGGACGTCCAGTCTCAAGATGGTGATCAGGTGACAGGGCACCTGTCAAGGGGCAGGGCTACCTTTGCAGTCCTCAATGGCTCTCCAAAAGTCATTAACCGGCCCCCTGGTAAAATAATTGCCCACCCCTGGTCTACAGTCCAATGTGGAAATAGGGATGGGTAAAAAGGGACTCTTTAGGAAAACAGAGTTCTCCAGAAGCTCTGCCCAGGACACAAAACTTGCTAGTTACATCCCTTATATAGTCCTTAAAAGTATAAACTTTGTAGGAATTCTTTTCATCAAAATAGAGCATGCCTTGAGAAGCACAGTACTGGTATGTGTCAGTTAATGATATATATTATTTATGTATGTCTTAAATGAGGATTTTCTACACTGTGTATCCTACCCCCTCATTTTTAGATATTACTTCTTGTATAATCTGACAGGTATTGCAATGAGATAATGTAATGCCGTGGTGGTTCAAACTCTTGTGAACACAGTTTTGTGTATTTAATTATCTTCCAAGGGTATTATAGGAGATGTAATCCAGCACAAGGAGGCAGACCCAGTAAGGACATTTGGGAAGCATATAGAGTGTTTACATGAGATACCACTGTGTAGTGGTTACTTCACATTTATTTAGTTTCTGTACAATAGCACTGGTGAATGCCTTTTAAGTGACACTACTGTGTTGTAGCCTAATAATACTGTGCAGTAGTGGGTTCTTTTGTTTTGTTTTGTTTTGTTTTTGCAAAAAAAATATATATATATATTATACATACTGTTACATGCTGATGGGATGTACCTTTTTTTAATTATTTTTTAAATTGTGTATCTCAGGCCAAATTAGTCTAATCAGTTCCAAATTCCATCCACTGAGCAGAGCTCATCAATAATAAATGGTGATCCTCTTTGATTTATATATTTTTTTGGCAAAAACAAAACAAAACAAAAACCCTACCAACCTGTCATGTGATTGCTGTGGTTCATTTGACAGTTCAAAACACACCTTTACAGTTAGACCATTCTTATTTCCATTACAAGACCACATTGTGCGCCTGCATCCCCATATGCCCATGCACCTGCTTGCCAGTCACTGTCACATTTAACCATCACACAAAGGGCCACTTCAGTTCCTTACCCAATACCCCTTTCCCTTCCCACTCTTATTACATTTATATAAATAATATTTTTGCAAAAAAAATCAGAATGTTTGCCCCATATGGTTCATGTGTTTTATAGTAATGTTCAATGTTGGCTGCATTTAATTAACTTCATAGTTGGTTTCTATTACTGAGTAGATGCTGCTTTTAGCAGCAGTTCAAAGATAGGCAATGTGTTTAATACAGTTTCCTTGTATGTGAATGTAGGACAAGGGACTTTTTTCCCCATGTTGACTGATGGGTATGCACTGTCTTATATTTGAATAAATATGGTAGTCAATAAAACCAAAACCAAGTGTTTTCTTTCAGTTTGACTTTCATAATGTTTTTTCTTTTCTATCCAAAATTTTGAAAATAAATATTTTGACATCTCCAAACTAAAGTTTTTCAGAACTTTTGTTACAAATATCTTTGTGGTTCATTTGACAGTCCAAACTTTTACTTCTGTTCATGATTGGGGGGGCGAGGGAGACGGGAGTACAATACTGGAATTTCTCACCAAATCAAAATCTATTTCTCAATATACTTTATTGTTCTATTGCTTTTTTACAAGTAATTGAGAAAATAACTTTTCCTTAGAGACATATGTGGCTTTAAGGTTCTATCTTCTCTGGATATATATGAGTAATGACTTATCAGTGGAGGGGAGGTGTGGCAAAGGCGCACCGTTGACAACCCAGAAGTTGCAAGTTCAGGCCCATAACAAAAGTCTGCATAGTGCAACCTGTCAGAATCCAATGAATCTGTGAATTCTGCTAAATACCTTGTCACAAGAACATGAAAAACAAAAATGGAGTGGGGTAGAGAAGAAAACATAGATAGGTGGAAGGCATTAAACAAGTTCTTTAACTATGACGCTGGAAAAATTGACTTAATTTTATTCAAATGAGATGGTCCCTGACTCTCTGTGCATAAGATCTACATCCAGGTTGCAGTCTTAGTTTTACTATATGAACATACTGCCATTGTGTTTCTAAGCAAATATCTCAATAGCAGGGATCCGGGTTTTTCATTTCCCAGGGAAAAATGGAGAAAACTAGGGATTTCCCAGTTTAGTTGGAGAAACTGTGAATTTTCCCTTTTAGCAGGGAAACCCATGGATTTCCCCCTTTTGAAAAGAGCTCTGCAGGCTGGCTGAGTTCCAGCCTGCAAGAGCTGTTTGCAAAAGGGGTGAGAAAGCCCCAGACCTGCCCAGAGGGGAAGGGAGAGGGGGAAAGGGCAGGACCTGATACAGTCATTTACCGGAGGCTGCCACAGGAGGAGAATCAATCTTCCTTGTTCCTGGAGGTAAGTGGGGCTTGGGGGTTGCAAGGCAGGGCAGGAGGGGAAGCTGGCTGGGGGCTGAGGGAGTGACAACGTGTTGGAGGAATACATGGAGTGTCTGCCAGCTGGCAGGCACTACTGGTAGGGCTTTCCCCAATACTTTTCCCTCCCTCAGCCTGGGCAAGCAGGTGGGCAGGCGACGAGAGGGGTGGGGAAACTGCACTCCAGAGTTTGGTGGCAGAGGGGCGAGGTGCACTGCCAGCCCCCCACCTCAGCTCACTCTGTGCCTACTCCCAGAAGCAGGGCCAGGGGGGCAAGGGCAGCAGTGCCCCTTTGTGGGCCACACATGTGCTGCCCATCCAGGGGGGAGAGGGGAGCTTGCATGTGGCAACCACCACTGCCACTGCACTGCTGCCACTGCACCTCACACAGCTTGCCCGTGGCCAGCATTGGGAAAGCCACACAGGAGGTGTGGTGGCATCCGCTGTGTGCAAGCTCCCCCTGGCCAAGAAGGCATGTGAAGCCTGCAGAGGGGCACTGCTGCCTTCACCCCTGCTCTGGGCAAGTGGCATGGGGCATGGCAGCATTGATGCAGTGCTGTTGGTGGTTGCTGCTGTGTGAGCAGAGGTGCGGTGTGGGGGCAGTTGCCAGAAGCAGTGCAGTGGTGGCCACCAGTAGCAGTGGCAGCGTAGTAGTTGTAGCAGCCACTGCATGCTAGCACCACTTCACCACTGCTGCCGTGTCTCATGATGCTTGCCCAGAGCAGGATCAGGGGGGCAAGGGCAGCGGTGCCTCTCTGCAAGCTGTACATGCCTGCCCAGCTGGGGCAGGGGGGCAGGGGCTTGTACACAGTGGTCACCACTACACCACCATGTCCCATGCAAACAGCACAAGGTGTGGCGGCAGCAGTGCAGTGGTGGTAGTGATGGCTGCTGCATGCATCTCCCTCTCCTCCTCCGACTGGGAAGTACTTGTAAGGCCCGATGAATGGCACCGCTGCCCTCACCACCCCCAGCCCTGCTCCTGGGAGCAGGCACAGAATGAGCTGAGGTGAGGGGCGGGTGGGCACTGCTGTGTGTTGCACAGGGCTGGCAGTTCCCCTTGCCCCTCTGTTGTTGCACCCCAGGTCATGCTCTGTTCCCCCTCCTCCTGCTCGTTCATCTGCCTGGGCTGAGGGAGGGGAAGGTGTTGGGGAAAGCCACACCAGGAGTGCCCACCAGCCAGCAGGCGCTCCATGTCTTCCCCCAACACATCCTCACTCCCTCAGCCCCCAGCCAGCTTCCCCCTCAGCAGCAGTGTGATGACAGCCACTGCATGTGAGCTTCCCTTCTCCCTGGCCAGGCAGCACATGTGTGGCACACAGAGAGGCATTGCTGCCTCACCACCCCCTCCTGGAAGCATGTACAGAGAGGCAGTACTCCCCCAGTGTCAATCTGCTCCCCCAACCCCTTTCTTTCCCCCCATCCCCCCCACACACCTACCTGCTGAGGTGTGTGCGTGTGTCTGTGTTTGTCCGTGTTTCTGTGCCTATGCTTGCATGAGTGGGGCTGGGGGGCTGTTGTAGGGGGAGTAAGGAGCATGAACAGAACTGGGGAGGCTGTGGTGGGGAGTGACAGGCACTAGCAGGGATGTGGGGGGGACCCATGGGGGGCCTTTAATTTTTATCAAAGATTTGGGATATTTTATCAGAGAATTTGTGATTATTTATCAGGGAAAACCAGGATCCCTGCTCATCAGGGAAGGTTTGAAGAACATATACACACATAAGTAGTTACAGGTGTTTTGGGATTTTTGAACTGAACAAAAGATTAGCGTGAAGGCCCTATTGAAAGGTTATTACATTCTTGGCTAAAGATGCCAATTTCAAGGAAAATATATGCAAAAGAGAAATAGCTCTTGGTCCATATATGTTTGGAAACTAGGTGATTAATGTGAGTCAGGCAGAAAATGGCTTTACTTGATGAGACTACATAACCCAAAGGTTCATTTGAAATTCAACTTAAAAACTGGAGAATAAAAAAATTATGACACAACATATGAAGATCCATGTCACATGGCCTGGTGAAGGCATCTGAAAATGGACAAATGGGATAATATTTTCAAAGCTGGATATTTAAAATTAAAGTGTTAAATCCATTTTATGCAATTAAGTAAAAGTGGGTTGATTTTTGGAGATCATGAACACCTAAAATTACCAGGGCCTTCAGAATCTATAGACTAATACACTTAAACCAGAAACTCCACTTTAAACATTTTGGCTATTACTGACTAAATGTTTATGCATTTTGAGAAATAATAGTTTCTAGTATCTTAAAGATTATAGTATCCTTTAAAAACATCCCAAAGATGTTCAATTTAAAAAATCAGTCTTGTCACTTAGTTTCCACACTTATCCAAATATAGTCTGTTCATTTATCTACCTGGATGATCATTCTCTTTCTATTATGTTAACTAAACCTAATTTATTTAACTTAAGTTGATTGATAGACTCTATCCTCAAGTCTCAACAATTGGATATCACAATTCATCTTACCAGGAAACAGGGAATGAATGAAGATAGTATTTACAATCTGAACCTTCATGTCATAAACACATACACAAAATATTTTAAAAAATGTTACTACTTGCCATCCAAAATTGTATCAAAAACGTTTTATTTTGTCACAAGTTCAAACACATGGTTTGGTTCATGGTATCAAAGAAGAGTGAAGGAAATACAATTACCACATTATTTATCCTAAATATCTGACTTTACAAGCAGGCTGCTAAATGCCTTTTCATATAGAATTCTGAGCTTAATGAGTAATTTAACTGAGTAATTTTTTGTATGAACCATTAAATTATTTGTATGATAAATATGGGTACAGCAGTCCTAGATTAATATTAATAGAAAGTGGGAGTAGACTGCTTTTGAAATGTGTTGGAGAATGGGAAATTCATGTGTCTAAAGTTGTTATAATAATGGAGTGCATTTACATGTTTTATTACATATATAATATATTCTAATAATAATATATGTATATAATACATATATACATATATATACACATTCTATTAAAGTGATTATAAACATGTACATTTTTAATATAGTTATCTATGTATGCTTTATATTCATTGTACATTTTTAATATTGAAAAGAGTTCCATAATAATACACATCCCCTGCTTTAAAAAAAATCCCTTGATGATTTAGGACAGGAAGTAAAAAATACTGTAACTTACTGAAATTATAGAGAAGACTGAATTTACAACAGCTATACTTTGGGATTGGTGCTGTGGCTTGCACCCTAACCATTATCAAAACTGCCTCAGGAGGTGGATGATTGGACAATAAGTTGTACTCTACCATGTACAACTTCTACAATTCTGCTCAGTAATATAACATTTTTACTATTAAAACATCTGCATCATGAAGTGGCTCTGTGTGTCTACTTTTGTTGACAAGATCTCCAGAACACATCCATCAGACTAATGATCAAGGAGCATATTTAACCTTAACAACTTTATTTTTCAAAAAGCCAAGAATGTTGATTGAAGGATAGAGGAACTGTTTTTTTGTGGGGGAAAGGTTTTCACCTGGTCAGTGGTTATCTATGGGGCTGATGAAGAGATCTCTTGTCAAAAAGGCTGGAAAAATTATAGAAGAGCAGGAGCTGCCTTTTCTAGGGCCCAAATTACCAACTCAAAATGCAGGGAACTATAGTATGCACCTGATAAGGCATACTTTCTAAACACAGGAAATAGACTCCCAAGGAAAAGATGACCTACAGGGAAAGGCACTGCATCAGAGTGTTTTCTGTCACTAGGTGACTTTATTTTCTTGTGCTTTATCTTTCAAGTAATGGGTAATGATGTTTCAGAAAGCCTATGCCAAGCCAGTGTATGTGTTTGTGTGCATGCACATAAGCACATAAATACTATACCTATCACATTTTTCTAAAATGTTAAATGGTAGTAATGGTAGTGGAAGTGTAACCTCCTTATACTGTAGGAGGAAACTTTTCAAAATGCACCCATATTGGGCAAGTCAGTGAGACCCTGTTGAGCATGCTTAGTGGTGGCTGGCAGCCATGTTGGGTGTGCCACTGAGGTTGAAGGGAAAAAACACAATCCTAGCAACCAGGTTGGCATTTATGTAGAAGATGGGGCACAGAGGGACATATTCCATGAGAACTTTTTGTGAAGAGGAGCAGGGTCTGGCCAACTGAAGCAGACCATCCTTGTTAAAAGGGGGAAAAAACCCACTAACTGCTCAGAACTAAGTGAACTCTGGCTTCTGGTGGCAGAGTGGCAACAAATATGTCCAATGTGCCAGGAACTGAGAGAGACCAAGGGGAAAATTTAATAACCTTTCTCTCAACCAGAGAAATGTGTATTCTATTCTGAGTGCCTGCTGGGAAAAAGAGATATAATATATGTATGTTGGATCCATCCAGAGGAGGTGGATTCAATCTGTGCTAACTGAAAGCAGCTTTCAATCGGTTAAATAACTCCAGTAAGAGGGTGGCTGGTCTTGCCTAAGCTGGAGTTTCAAGCACAAATGTCAAAAATTGAGCATTAAGAGGGAAGTGTCCAAAAGCAGTGGAGTTTTTTGTTTGCTGTCTTTCTTTCTCTCTTCCTTGCTTTCCTGAACAGGGTGGTCCTTCCCCTGTTCTACCACAGCATGGTGCAGGCCTGGAGGGCAGCCTTCCATCTCTGCCCCCAGGCCAGGCACCTGCGGTTCCCACACCTGCTTCAGGAGTTGCTGGTCTACAACCCAGCCCTGCAGCATGTTGCGCCGAGCCTGGCCTCTGCCAGCCTCGTGACAGCCCTCATTGAGGCGCACACCACCCACTTGGAGCACCTCCTGGACCCTGCTCGGTCGGCGCGGCTGTCCCCCAAAGCCCTGGCTGCCTGGCTGGTGCTGCACTCCATCTGCACCATAGGCCAGCTTCTGCAGACTGTCAGGGGCGCCCTCCTGACAGAAGCAGTGACCGCCCTGGAAGCCCATCTCCAGGCTCGCTGGACCCTCCCTGCTGCAGACGCCGTGCACAACACCTTCCCATCGCTGCCCATCATCCCAGCGGTACCTGGCGAGCTGGCTGAGTGGCCCGACACACTGCTCAGGCTCCCGGTGCCCACCAGAAGCCATACGGGCTGCCCTTTTGGCACCCTGCCCCACAAGGGCCTCTACATGTGGGTGGTACTCACCTGGCATACCCAGGTGCTGGCCGGCCGCCCTGACACTGCGTGGCGGTGGCGCCTGGCACGGCCCAGGACCCCAGCATGGCGCACGCTGTATAAGGCGCCCACCGCCAAGAAGGCCAGCGACCTGCAGTGGCGGCTTATGCACAGCATCCTGGCCACCGGCACCTTTGTTTGCCACCTGGACCCAGCGGCCTCAGCAGCCTGCCCCTTCTGCCCAGGGGTGCCGGACGAGGACATTTTCCATGCATTCCTCGACTGCCCCCGGCTGCAGCCGCTCTTTGCCACCCTGGGTGCACTGCTTCGGGCACTGGGCTGGGACTTCTTCGAGGATGTCTACATCCACTCCTTCCCCTACTGGGCGGCGGAAAGGGCTGGGGTCAGCCTGGCCAACTTCCTGCTGGGCCAGGCCAAGATGGCCACCCTGAAGAGCCGGTGAAACTGGCTCGCCAGGACCGGGATGGTCAATGCCCTGCAGCTCTTCCGCCTGCTGGTACGGACAGTGAAGGTGGTCTGCAGTTTATTCACCAGACAGGAGCAGTATAGTGTGTGTGTGTGTGTGTATGTGTGGTGATTTTCAATGTTTATTTGTGAGTTTTCAATGTATCGTTTGTTATCCATTTGTTGTTGTAGTACGAAGATAATTTTGGACATTAAATGTCAAGTATGACATCTGTTTATATGGGGGGGGGGTGCGTGTGTGTGTGTTTTATACAGTGAGCCCAGAGGGGCTGTGCACTTAATATTGCATAAGTCTGGGGACCCAGATGAATTGCACCCAAGAGTCTTAAAAGAGCTGTTAGATATCACAGCATGCTTTAGGGCCAAGATATATGAAAGCTCGTGGCACATGAGTGATATACTAGAAGACTGGAAAAGAGCCAACATGGTCCCAATCTCAAGAAAGGGAGGAAGGAAGATCCATGGAATTACAGACCTATCAGTCTGACATCCATCCCTGGAAAGATCTTGGTGAAAATTATCAAAGGATCTATCTGCAACAGGCTAATGAAAGGCAACCTACTGAATGCCAGCCAACATGGTTTTATTACTGGAAGGTTTATCTAGTAATAAACAGTAATAAATAACTAAACCTAACCTGACCAAACTCATCTCCTTCTATGACCAGGTGACGCATTGCCTGGACAAGGGAAGTGAGGTTGATGTCAATTATCTAGATTTCAAGAAGGCCTTTAACTTGGTCTCCCATGATGTCCTCATGACGAAGCTGGGGAACTGTGGCCTTGACCATCTCACAGTTCAATGGCTGGGAAACTGGCCCCAGGGTTGGGCCCAAAGGGTACTAGTTGATGGGAACAAATCAATGTGGTGGAAGGTTACCAGTGCAGTCCCCCAGGGCTCAGTGCTCAGGCCAGTATTCTTCAATATCTTCATTAATGATCTTTATTTGGACATCAGATGTGGACTGGCAAGATTCACGGATGACACTAAATTATGGGGGAAGGCAGTCACACTGGAGGACTGGCTGGGGATACAGGCTGACCTGTATATGCTTGCAAAGTGGGCAGACCAAAACCTGATGGCATTTAACATAGAAAAAAGAATGGTACTCCACCTTGGGAGAAAGAACTACCATCATATTTATAGACTCAGTGATGCTACACTTGCAACTACCATGACTGAAAGAGATTTGGGGGTCTTGATTGACCACAAGATGAACATGAGCCACCAATGCAATACCATGGCAAGCAAAGCAAACCAAACTCTGGCATGTATCCACGAATGCATCACAAGCAAAACCAGGAATGTCATCCTCCCTCTTTACTCTGCCTTAGTGAGGCCACAGCTGGTATATTGCATCCAGTTTTGGGCCCCCCCACTTCAGAAGGGATGTGGATAAGGTCAAGAGAGTCCAGAGGAGAGCCACTCATAGGATCAAAGGCCAAGCGAGCAAGCCTTATGAGGAGAGGCAGAGTGACATGAAATTCTTCATCTTGGAGAAGAGAAGGCTCAGGAGGGACTTGGTGGCAGTCTATAAGTATATAAGGGGGGGGGGTGCATCAAGATCTGGGAGAACAGTTGTTCACCAGGGCTCCCCAAGGGATAACTAGGTCTAAAGGCCACAAACTTCTAGAAGGCAAATTCAGACTTGATATAAGGAAAAACTTCTTTACAGTCCAAGTGTTCAAGGTCTGGAACAGACTCCCCCCAGAGGTGGTACAAGCAACTACGCTGGACTCATTCAAAAAGTGCCTGGATGCTCATCTTGCTGGGATCATTTGATCTGGCAGGGGAGGCTGGACTCAATGATCTCATGAGGTCCCTTCCAGCCCCTAATGTCTATGAAATCTATGAAATCCTTACAGATTACTACTGTGAATGAAGTTTTGGGAGAGAGCATGTTTAACATACTGAATTATTTTAGGAATCGACATTGGTTTTTGAAGGTATAAGGTAGATGAACTGTAAGGCTCCATTTTTGTGAAAAGGTAAGTGACAGCGTCTGAGCCCAGGAATTATGTCAGATGGGCCAAGGTAGAAAAAAAGCCCTGAGATCTATGGAAACTTAGAACATAGGTCTATAGGTATTTAACACTTCAGTCTGGTGAGTGTTCAGATAGGAGGAACATGACCAGATCTGAGACAGGATCTTAAATAATGAAAATAATCTTTACTGTAGTTTTAAAGACTGCTATTTTACATTTAATCAGGAATAACTTTTTCTTCCTATAGCAAATTTCCCTCTCTCACAATGTCATGGCATTGGCAAGGCTCTTTCTGTACTTCACTTGTATCTTAGACTCCCATGCTACAGTAGAGACCCCAAATTCTGAACCTAGTAGAACTTCTGTGAGTTTTCAAATATATTTAAAAAGTTAAGGATTTTATTAAACTGTGAAATTTGACTAAATCAAGGGTGTCAAATTCATCCGACCCAGCGGAGCTGGGAGCTGACCAGATGAGTGGTATGGAGCCAGTCCATGAGTCAGATCAGGCACACAGACCTTTCCCTTCCCTTCTGCAAGCTTGATCCAATGCAAGTGATACTCACCAGGGTCAGTTCCAGTAGGGGGCACAGTCCAGAACTGGCCCCAGTGAGTGCTGTAGCTAACACACATCCCAGGTACTGCACACAGGACCAATCTAGCATGTGGGTCAACAGGGCAACACAGGGGGCCAGATTATGGGGTTCTGTGGGCCATATGTTTGACACTTCTGGATGAAGTAGGCATAACCTGTATTACAGGCCCTGCATAATTTATTCTGATATTAAATTCAGTTTATTTAGTATCATCTCCACATTTTCAGGCTATTGATTTTGTACCTAAAACATATGAATTATAGAAATTGTTGAGGAGGTAGTGGGAGGTTTTAGCACCAGTTCATATATAATTGGGGGGTTTTGGACCTAGGGAGACATAGGAAGTAGTCTGGAATAACAGGTGTTATTCTCTTTGTTCCACCCCAGTCGAGGAGACAGACAAGACTCGATTGCCAGCCTTAATGTTCTTTTCATGTAGTATGTTCATGTATAAGAAATATTATTACAGTTTGAGTTATACCTCATTAAATCTGGTGGGTACAACAACTGCCTATTAGTCAACAGAAATATGAGAAATCAAATCAATTCCTTTATAACATACATAGCTAAATAAACTGGGTATTTGCCCAAAATATTAGATCTTTATTAGTTGGATGTTTTTGCTTAATCTTAGAATCACAGGTTTGGCAGGGACCCTGAGAGCCCCCTGCACAAAGACAGGAAAAATGTTCCTACATCCTCAGCAGTGAAGCACTGAGGGGCTCAAACAAGCCCCTTCAAAATCTAGTAGATCAGAACTTTACTTGGGGAAACCAAAAGGTTGTGTTTGGCAGCACAATTTGCATGAGCTACCCTCAAGGCCCAGTCGGGGGACAGGGAGAGGTACTTAGCAGGGCCTCCATTTCAAAGAAGCTTTGCAAGAGAAAGGAAGGTGATAACCTGCAGCCTACGGACTGGGTGATAACTGCTGGTAATGGAAGTGCCTGGAGAGTCTTTTAAGCAGGGAATTAAGGCTTCCAAAGGCAGAACAGCCCAGCATGAAGAGGCAAGAAGACACCTCCATAAGAACCCTGTTCCTGTGTTGACTGAATCAGAATCGTAGAGAAGTCGGGCTATAACAGAACTCCACAGGATATCCCAACCCAAGTCATCCCAGATGAATCCATCATATAAAGTTAACTCTACACAAGACTGTCATGTCAAAGTGGGACAAAGCACACGTCCAGCTATAAGATCCCAGGATAAAATTCTTTGTGTCAGAGTAAACCATCGCCTGCACGTAGCTGAGCCTTTTGTCCCTGAGACAACTGGGGCGAGTCCAAGGGAATTATCATTCCAACCCCCACGACTCTCCCGGCCTGGTTTGATGCAGGTCAAAATTGGGGACAATTGGCCCCAGATTAAATCAGTTGGCCATGAACACCGTGTGGCCCCAATGCCCTGCGCAGCGGCCTGAGCCCCAGCCCTTCCTCGTCACTCTCCCCAGCGCGCCCACCCCGGGGGCCGAAGGCAGCTTCGCTTTTCGCCCCCTCCCTCCCTCCCGTCCCCTCCCGCTTCTCGCGAGGTTTGGGGCGGCGGCGCCTGTTACAGCGGCCGTGCCGGGGCCATGGCCGCCCTGCGGAGCCTCCTGCGCTGGCGCCGCTGGGGCGCCGCGGAGCGCGCCCGGCCTCTGTGTGCGGGCGAAGGGCCGGGCCCGGGGCGCTGGCGCGGGGAGCTGGGCGCGGCGGCGGCGGGAGGCGCGCTCGCCTGCTACCTGGGCTACCGGCTGTACGAGCGGCGGCAGCAGCCCGCGCCGCCCCGCCGCGTCCCGCAGCGCCCCGCAGACGCGCTCCGGCCCGGGGGACTGCTGCCTGGGCCCGTGGCGGCCGCGGCCGGGCACACGGTAGGTGCATGCGCCGCCCCGAACGGAGGGGAGCCGCGTTCCCGGCGGCTTGCTGCTGCCCCGCTCCTGCACAGGTGCATCTGCAGCCGGCCTCTGCCTGGCAGGCACCCACCTGCCAGGGGAGCCTGGGCCTGGCCCCTGCGGCAAGGCCTGTGGGGCTCAAGCCACAGCCGGTTTCACTGGCACAGCATGGGCCGTAGGGCCCTAAGGCTTGGGGAGCACCCTGCGGTGCCCTGCCTGGTAAGGGCCAGGGGTAATTTGTGCCCAGTGGGCAAACACGCTCAGCCAATCCCAACCCACTTGTGTTTTTAGCCTCATTTTCCCCGCTGTGAGAGCCTAACTCGGCCCACTGGCTGATGGGTCAGTTTTGATCCAAGTGAATCCTCAAAGATCTGAGCAAGTGCCCACACTTTTCTTCCACCCAGGCACTGTTTTGACTGAAAGATTTTTTGTGCTGGAGATTGTAATATGGTGCATAGGAAGGCCACGGGTGTTTTGTGGCTGCATTGAGCAGGCCCTTGGTGATGTTCTACCCATACGTTTAATGGCTAAGTGTACGGTAATGTCAAGTGCAGCATACTTGATTTGTGTGCATACCATGGCAGTACTGTTTTGGCAGGTATGCCACAAATCAGCTGTGTGTGCGCCCCAAAGACCACTCCTATCCCTTTCCCCCACCCAGTCTGCTGCTCTGCTGTCTGCTTTCTGCCCTGATAAATTTCTCAACTGCATCACACCATGTATCACAGTATTTGTTATTGCTTCATTTGCAATGGATTTCATGCTGTTAAGTTCATAAACTGCATCAGCATGTAGCATCTTTCATCCGCACCCTCTTGTTTCTAACTGCATGCTAACTCTCAACTCTTAACTTTCAGGTCATCCCTTTAACCGCCTCAGAAACAGTGAAGGGAAAGCTGCTGTTGAAGGACTGTCAGTCTCACAGCTGCTGTCTGCCCTCATTTTCAATGTTTTTCTAATATCAGCCCAGACAATGACTCCTAGAAACCCTGAAAATGCCAGGAGTTAGGAGCTTGACAGTTTTAGGGCTGATAATACCACAGCACTGACACTCTTATAAACCAGTGGGAGCCAACTTTCTTAACAAGCGTGCCACAAATTAGCCCTGCACCTTTCCTGAGTGCCACTCCTATCCCTTCCCAAAATCTAATCTGTTGTTTGGCTTTCTGCTCCCTGCTTTGTTCTCTCTGCCCAGCTGCTGCTCTGTTTTCTCCTCCATGCCTTGTGCTCGCTGCCTGATCTTATGCTCTGCTTTCTGTTTCCTGTCCTATCTGACACCACACTGCCTGTCCTGTCCCTAGTCTGCCACATGCCACACACAGAGGGCTTCCCATGCCATTTGTGGCACCTGTGCCAGAAGTCGGCATCTCTTGCTGTACAGGGTGCTCCTTAAGTAGACAGTAGTCAAAGCTACAGTATTAGCAGCCCTGACACATACCAGTACCCTCATTTTCAAGGACTCCAGTACCTGTCCTTGACCGCTAGAAGCCTAGAAAGTGAAGAAAACGCTAAGTCATTTTCAGGGCTAATAATGTGCTGACATCCCTGCGTACTTAATGGGTTTTGATTGTTTATATTAAGATAAAGTCATTCTCCAAGTAAGCGCACGTTATTTGCAGTCCTCAGGTTACACGCTTAAATGGAGTATGCTATAGTTGAATCCAGAAGCATAATGTCCTATGATATGGAAAAAATGCTACACAGCAATACGTTTGCTGTATCTAATGTAGTGAAGGGCTGTCTGTCTGTAATGATCTTGGAGCACTCTGATTGGTTACTAAAACAACCAATCAGAGTGCTCCAAGAGCATTCCAGACAAGAGGCGGTATGGCAGAGTGCCTCCAGGATGGCAGGAACGGAGGGGACAAAGTGGGGGAGCTGGCCTCGCCACCTGCCTCCGGCCCTGTTCCCTGGAGGCGGCAGCAGCACGGGGTGCTGGCTGAGGGGGATGCTGGGGTAAGCCCCTGCCCCCCTCCAGCTTCTGGGAGGTAGCAGTGCTCCCCTTCTGCCTTCTGGCAATTGGCTAGTAATGACATAAAGACATAATGCTGTTTAAAGACATTATACTGTGATTTTAAAATACAAAACTTAATCAGTAAACATGATTAAGCATCAAACCATGTTATACACCAAGACCTCATGAAAATCAGTGGTGCAAGTGGCCTGATTATTTTGCACAAAGGCCCACTATTTATTCAGTTATGTATCTTATAAAATAATTGATTTGCTTTTTCATATTATTTTGATTAATAGGCAGTTGTACCCACCAGATTTAATGAGGTATAACTCAGACTGTAATAATATTTCTTATACACAAAGATACTATATTAAAAGAACATTAAGGGTGGCAATTGAGTCTTGTTTGGCTCCTCAGCTGGGGTGGAACAGAGAGAATTTATATAGAATTTAATTGCCAAACTCTAAGCAGGAGGTAGAGGTAAAGGACACCTGGTTCTGATGAAGGACTTTAATTATCAGGACATCTGCTGGGAGAGAAACACAGCTGTGAAGAAGCATCCAGCAAATTCTTTGAGTCTGTTGGGTATAATTTTTTTGTACAGATGATCAATTAGGAAGAAAGATCTACTCAACTTGCTGCTCACAAACAGGGAAGGATTGGTTGAGAATGTGAAAGTGGAAGGTAGCTTGGGTGACGGTGACCATGAGGTGATAGAGTTCAAGATCCTAACAGGAGGAAGGAAAGAGCAGCAGAATAAGGACACTGGGCCTCAGAAAGGCAGACTGTAACAAACTCAGGGAATTGTGAGCAGAAGCAAGCCTGAGGGAAGATGAAAAGAGTCCAGGAGAGCTCACTGTACTTTAAGGAGGCCCTTTTAAGAGTGTAGGAACAAGCTACCCAGATGCACCAGAAGAAGAGGCATAATAGCAGTGTAACAGGAGGCCAACCTGGCTAAACAGAAATCTCTTCAATGAGTTGAAATTCACAAAGGAATCCTACAAAAAGTAGAAAATTGGTCATAGTACTAGGAAAGAGCATAGGAGTATCTCACAGGCATGCAGGTAAAAAATTAGGAAAGCCAAGGCACAATTTGAGATGCAACTGGCAAGGGACATAAAAGGCAATTAAAGGGATTCTACAAATATGTCAAAAGTAAGGGGAAGACCAAAGAAACCATGGATTCCCTACAGTATGCAGAAGGGAACCTAGTTCCAAATGACGCAGAGAAGGCTTAGGTACTGAATGCCTCTCACCTCAGTCTTCACAAATAGGGGCTGCTATCAAATGACAAGTGCAGTTGACAGTGAAGATACAGAGGACAAACAGCCTAGAGTAGTAAAAGAACAAATTAGATTCATAGATGTTAGGATCAGAAGGGACCTCAGTAGATCATCGAGTCTGACCTGCTGGACAGGCAGGAAAGAGTGCTGGGTCTAGATGACCCCAGCTAGATGCATATCCAGCCTCCTCTTGAAGACCCCCAGAGTAGGGGAGAGTACCCGGCTCGGAGGATCAGAGGGATTAGGCAGAGCATTAGGGATCAGAGAAGATAGATACTTTTAAATCAGCAGGACCAGATACAGAATGCACCCAAGGATATGGAAGGAATTGCCTGAGGTAATTTTAGAGCCATTAGCTATCCTCTTTGAGAACTCATGGAGATTAGGTGAGATCCTGGATGATTGAAAAAGGGCAAATATAGTGCCCATCTTTAAGAAAGGGAACAAGGGGGACTTGGAGTAGGTCCTGAAGGAATCTACTGTGAAGCACCCAGTGGTAGTGCGGCTGTTGGGGGATTCATCAAGAGCAAGTCATGTCTGACCACCTGATTTCCTTCTGTGATAAGGTAACAGACTCTGTGGATGGAAGGAGAGCAGTGGATATGATATATCTTGACTTGATATCAGGGCATCTGACACTGTCTGCTATGACATTCCCATTAGCAAACTAAGGAAATACAGACTAGGCAGAAGTACTAAGGTTAGATAGCTACATAAGTGCCTGGATCATCATACTCAATGAGTAATCATCAATGGCTCAATATTTAGTGGGAGGAGGTATCAAGTTGCATTCTCTAGGTGTCTCTCCTGGGTCCAGTATTGTTTAGTATCTTCATTAATGATTTGGATGATGGGATCAGTGCACACTTAGGAATTTTTTTGATGACACCAAGTTGTGTGGAGTTGTAGACACTCTGTAGCAGGGATGGACAAAATATGGCCTGCGGGCCAGATTCGGCCCACGAGGCCATTCTGTCCAGTCTGTGGGGCCCCTAAAAAATTTACAAAATTAATATTTATCTGCCCTTGGTTCCTGTAAAAAATGACAGGAACCAAGGACAGTAGGACCCAGGAGAAGTCCAGCAGGCTCCCACAACAGCAGGGGCCACCTTGCCCTGTGCCCACAGCCAGGAGCCCAAGTGGGGCTTCTGGCCTGGGACCACATGGCTGCCCTGGTGCCAGAACCACAGGTAAAGGGGAAAGATGGAGGAAGTGCAGGGGATGACCCCAGAAAGGGAAGGAGCCCAGGGAAAAGCAGCCCCTCCCCCATGCCATGCCCAATGTGCAGCTGCTCGCAGCTGCCTGGAGCTGCCTTTGCCTGCTCCGGACAGCCCTGTGGGCTGCGAGCAGCTGCAGCACAGGGTGTCAAACATGGGACCGGGGAGGGGCCGTTCCCCCCCCCCCGCCACCACTCAGCTTTTCCCTGGGCTCCTTCCCAATGCAGAGGAATGCAAGGGAGAAAAGCAGCCCCTCTCCCATGCCATGCCCAATGTGCAGCTGCTGGTAGCCTGCCAGGAGCTGCCCGTGCCTGCTCTGGACAGTCCTGTGGGCTGCGAGCAGCTGCAGCACAGGGCATCAAGCATGGGACTGGGGAGTGTCCCGTGTCATTCCCCCCCCGCGCTCAGCTTTTCCCTGGGCTCCTTCCCAGTGCAGAGGAACGCATGGCCTGGGACATCATGGGTGCCCTGGTGCCAGAGCCACAGATAAAGGGGGAAGGTGGAGGAATTATTAGGGGCCTGGGAAACAAGACTTAGAAGGAAAGGCTAGCGTTATTTAGTTTGGAGAAGAGAAGACTGAGTTGGAAAATTTGAATTGGAAAATTTGATAACAGTCTTCAAGTACTCAAGGATGATTATAGAGAGGATAGAGATGGATTTTTCTCTGTGGCAATAGGGGACAGATCTAGGAGCAGTGGCACAAATTGCAGGTAAGGACGTTTAGGTTGGAGATTAGGAGGAGCTTTTTGACTCCGAGGGTGGTCAGGCATTGGAACCAGCTACCTAGAGACGCTGTGGAATCTCCATCCTTGAAAATGTTCAGAAGCAGGTTGGACAGACACTTGGCTGGGATGGGTTAGTTGGAGATGATCCTGCCTTGAGCCGAGGCTGGACTAGATGACCTCATGAGGTATCTCCTAGCCTTACTTTCCTGTGATCCTGTTTTTTATATATAATTTTATTCACAACAATAGAAAAAAATAAAATCCCTCATGTTAGGGTGACTTATCTTCCAAAGTTTAAGTCTCTAGTCCAAAGCATGAAATTGCTAAAACTTCTAAAGATACATGTTTGCCCCTGCTAAAATTATTTTTCACTAGTATTTTTGTTGGACGTAGCTGAGACATTTTTTTGCTGAAACTTAAAAACCTGATCTGGGACATGTACCTGTAATGTAAAATTTCAGCAAAAATGGTCACGATCAGTAAATTTATAAGTAACTGTATACTGGGTCTTTTAATAGAAATATTGGGAAGCATTAATTAGGGACACCGTTACCAGCTTCACCAAGATTATGTTGACTTATTTTCATATCTGAATTGGTTGAGCTGATTTCATATAGTGACCATTGTTTCTTTGCAGATAACTAAGCATTTAATGTGTGAGTCGTTTGATGTCACCTACCACAGGATTATAAATTAGTAGAAATTGTGGAAAAAACTTCTGTTCCTGCCTGATTGTTACAGTTGTTGTATGATACAATTTTTGAGAGCTAGACAAGTTGGAAGAGTCCTTCTGTTCAGGAGCTCCACCATCTGGACATCAGAACTCTGATGCCACTGACATCAAGCAGCCTGGCCCATCTTGATTGACCATCCTCTTAACTTCATGCCAGATGAACCCATTGACATCTTGCCCCACCATTCCCTGATTCTCACAGCCAACTCCATATTCCTGACAACCATCTCTCTCCATTCCAGCTGACTGTCCTCCTGGTACTACTGATGAGCATCCCCTAACAACTGTTCGTGATAAATCCATTCTACAGTTATGAGGTGTCCTATGCATGACTTAATCTTGGTCATGCCTTCTTATCATAGAATCAGAGAAGTAGGGTTGGAAGGGACCTTGTAGATCTTCAAGTCCGACCCCCTGCCTGGGCAGGAGGGAAACTGGGCTCAAATGACCCCAGCCAGGTAGGCATCAAGCCGCTTCTTAAAGACTTATTCCTTGTTATCCCAGGAGGCGCTAGGGGAAACAAGGTCTCCCCCAAACCTTTCTAGTCCCCCCTAGTGAGTTTATAGATGGCCACTAGGTCCCCCCTCAGCCTTCTCTTGTGAAGGCTGAACAGCTTCAGGTCCCGTAGCCTTTCATTGCAGGGTCTGACCTGCTGTCTGCGGATCTTGTGGGTGGCCCTCCTCTGGACCCTCTCAATGTTGTCCACATCCCTCTTGAAGTGGAGTGCCCAGAACTGGACACAGTACTCCAGCTGTGGCCTGACCACTGTCACATAGAGGGGAGGATCACCTCCTTGGCCCTCCTTGAGATGCACCTGTGGATGCACCATAAGGTCTGGTTAGCCCTGCTGACCGTGACCTCGCATTGTCAGCCCATGTTCATCTTGGAGTCAGTAATGACTCCAAGATCCCGTTCTGCCTCCATGCTCTCAAAAAGGGAGTTTCCCATCTTATAAGTGTGCTACTGGTTCCTACTGCCCAAGTGCAGCACCCTGCACTTGTCAGTATTGAAATGCATCTTGTTTTTCTAAGCCCACCCCTGCAACCTATCCAGGTGTTGCTTCAGTCTTTCCCTTCCTATTAGTGTGCCCACCTCTCCACAAATTTTGGTATCATCAGCAAATTTAAACAGGTTGCTTTTCACCCCATCATCCAAATTGCTGATAAAGAAATTGAACAGTGCGGGCCCAAGGACCAAGCCCTGGGGGACTCCATTGCCCACTTCCCCCCTGATCGAATATGACCCATCCACCACCACCCTCTGAGTAGGACCCTTCAGCCAATTTGCAATCCATATGACTATAGGCATCAATGCCACAGTCACCTAGTTTTTTAATGAGGATGGGGTATCAAAGGCCTTGCTGAAGTCCAGAAAGACTACATCCACAGCGACACCTGCATCCAATGCTTTTGTGATCTGATCATAAAAGGCAATCAGGTTGGTCTGACACAGATGTGCTCCTTGATGATCTTCTCAAATAGTTTCCCAGGATTGAGGTAAGACTGACAGGCCTATAGCTGCTCGGGTCCTCCCTTTTTTAAAGATGGGGACCACATTGGCTATCTTCCAATCATCTGGCACCTGGCCCGAGCACCATGAGCACTAGTAAGGCCGTGCTAAGGGCCCTGCAATAACCCCTGCTAGCTCCCTCAACATCCTGGGGTGGAGAGCATCTGGACCTGCTGATTTCTTCATGGTCTATGGCCAGGTACTAATGAAAGTAATTTGCCAGCTCATCCCTAACAAAAGCACCATGATGGTTATTGAGTCCTAGGGGCTTGCATTCCTAAACACAGAAATTTTGCTGCACAGGCCTCCAGAAAGTCATCCCTCTTCTCCTTAAAGCTGTTGTGCACAATGTAGGGCGAGAGAACCATTTAGGGCAGGTAGTATTCAGTGGCCTCCAGACGCATCACCAGTGCCATCTACTATGGCTTGAGGTGCCCAGAAGCACATTTAACAAACGTGATAGTCGCCCAGCTGGTAGTTGACATTTCCTTTCTTGCATCCAGGTGCTCCATATAAAGCTTCATGAGATGGGGAGGCACAGGTATCTCCTATACCTTGATGTTAGTATGCCAGTGGGTAAACTCCTCCTGTGTCACTTGGAGTACCAGGCCAGAGTTTCTAAAAACTGGCATTGTGAACCTTGCTCAGCTGGTGGTAACTTGTAAACCATCTCTCGTGGTTTACGACATCCTGCAGCATGATGGAAAAGAAGATTTTGCAGTTTTACATACTCCAAGTTGTAGCAGGCAGGGCACAGAATGGTGATGTACATGCCAACAATGATGATGGTCTTGACCATTCAGAAAGCCCATGTCAACACAGTCAGCAATAACCTTCTATGGTTGGTGAGGTTGAGGCACCATAGTGCCAGGACCTTCTGGATGATGCTTCATGTTGTGCTGGATGTGGACTTCCCCGAGTTGAGATGGTTGGCTAGTGGTCAAAGGCAATTAAGGATTGCCAGTTTCCAGATGGCATTGGGTGTTTAGTTCTCTTTGGTGCACCTGTACCCTTATACTGGTGGCTTGCTGCTTAAGTGATAGGGTCAGTTGGCACAAATCTCCATGAAGGTGGCACAGCTCACCCAAAAGTTCTGTTTCCACTGCTTACTGTCCTATGTCGCCCAGATTACACACTCCTAAAAGTTGCTGCTCATCTTCCTGACTCAGAAGCATTAGTATATGGTTTGCAGGGGGTCCCAGAGAAGGGCACAAAGGGGTGCAGAGCAGGTAGCACATCTTGAGGAGGTGTCTTCCTAAGGCTTCAGTTATGGTGCACTATGCTGTTGGGAATGGTGGGGCTGGTACGTGAGCTGGAAGAAGCATGCCAAGATAGACCATGGCTGTGCCTTGATCAACATAGAAGGAACTGCATCTTCTGGCACTGTTCAGCCAAGAACTGCAGGGCAAGAAGATGTTAGGCATCCTTTCCAGACACCCTGAAGTGGCAGTGCTGCTCTTGTAACTGAGGAGCTTTTCCTGGGTGAAACTGACCAGGCATTGGGTGCAGCGAACATCCAATACAAGGTGTGTGCATCTGTGGGGAGAGACAGCTCATGGACTCTCTTGTGCTCAGCAGCCCTGAAGAACCTCTGGAGACTTGGGCCCAAAAGGTATAGTGGAGTCTCTGGCCCCCCAGCTGTAGAACACCACTTGCGCATAATAGATACTTCTTGGATTTCAGCTACGTTATGAAGATCAGTACCCTCTATGGAATTTCTTAATCTTCTCAGACTTTGTCTCTTGTTTGCAGTTGGAATCCCTTTCCTAGGTTCTCGCAGTTCTCTTGATCCTACAAAGAACCATGACTAGAAGTATACCTCTTTCTCAATACAGACCTTACATTTTGAATGTATCTTGCATACTGTCTCTTTTGCATCATATGATTATATGAAGTCTATGGTTATATATGCTGTGGTCATTTGGCATTCAGTTCATGGCCTCATAATTTTTATGGTCCAAGTACTTGAACACTAGCACGTTTCTTATGCTAGGTTGGGAAACAACATGTATCTCCTACATGTCAACTGTCACAGGTCCCTGAATTTGATTAGCAGGATGTCAGAAGAGGAGATCAGAAACTACCAAATAAAAATGAAAATATGCTGGAACAACAAAATATCCTTGTGTTCTTTTGGCTTTTCATATTCTAGCAGATGAAGCAATGTTTTTCAGCAATCAGTAGTTGATTTATAAGGTTTTTCAAAATCTTAAGAGCATGGCAGAGACCTTGGAAAGATCTTTAAGAACAGTCATATAAATTAGATGAATTTCTGCATCTAGTATTACAAAGTCATGGAAATATACAATCTTTGGACTGCTCCTGCCTCCCTGTTGGCAACCTCTGAACCAAACTAGCAATGTATAGATATCAGGTTCTTTCAAAATAATTAAAATATTTTTATAATTGTCTTGCCCTGTGTTCCTTGTTCATCTTGAATAGTTGACATAGCCTGGTCCTGAACTTGCAAAATCTCTCTCAAAAGATAAGGATCCAAAGAAACTTTATTTTAAAGGAAAATTTGCTCTTCAGTTACTTTTCAAGTTAGGAAAGTGAACTGTTTGTCTGGGTGATGGGACTTGGAGCAGGAGTAGAAGTTTAGGTTGGATGTTAGGAAGAGCTAAAGATTAAAGATTGAGGTGATGGAATATTCCCCCCGGAAAGTTTTTAGGAAAAGGTTAGACCAGGGGTGGGCAAGTATTTGGGTTAGAGGGCTGGGTGAGCCATTGAGGGCTGAGGAGGGAGGGGTAAGGTAGAGGCAGGGAAATGCCTGTTGAACCTGTTTCCTGTCCAACCTACCAGCCACGGCTGGGAACCAGAGGCAGGAGGATTGCTTCCCATGCTGCTCCACTGTGCTCCAGCCAAAGCCAAGCTGGGCTGCACAACATGCAGACTTCTCCACTCCTCCACCCCCTGCATCCACCTCGTCTTGCCCCGCTTCCTGTTCATGCTGCCACTGTGCAGTCCTGGCACTATGGCCTCTGGCAGCCTTCACGTGGGATAGGGTGCAATGAAGCCTAACAAGTAGCTATCCCACCCACCCACCGCAAAGAGCCACTGCTGTCACCATGCCCCACTGGGAAAGTCAGGGGCAGCTGCCCCAGGCCAAGCTTCACCCCATGGCCAGCACAGACTAGTGGTGCTGTGGGAGCAGCAGCTCATAATGGTGGGCAGGTGGGCAGGACAGCTACTCAGCGCACTGCATTACATCCCATCCTGTGCAGGCCTGACTGCCAGTAGCCATAGTGCTAGGACTTCACAGCTGCAGCATCAATAGGAAACCAGGCAGGGGAGTAGGGGTATGGATGCAGGGGGGTGAGGGAGTCTGTGTGTTGTATGGTCTGGCTTGGCCCTGGCTGCAGAAGAGCAGAGCAGCACAGGGGGCAGCCCTCCCTCCTTTGGCTCCCAGACAGGAGGGAGGGGTCGGATAGGATCAATTGATGGACCAGATATGGCCCATGGACTGTATTTTCGCATCCCTGGGTTAGACAAACACTTGCGTAGGATGATGTAGCAGTGATGTGGGTTTTCCAGAAATTTTTTAATTGGAAAATTTTCCAGTGCCCTAAGTAGAGTGTGATCTAATTTAGCATGTTTATTTGACTTATATTTAGTAAACAAAACTTAAAGAGTGCCCCCATGTTAATTTTATGTCCTAATAGCTACAAGTATTTGAACTGAAATATTTGATTAGGAAAACAATTAAATACAGCATGCTTAATGTGGTTTAAATGTTAAAAATTCAAAGCTTTATGTAGAAAGAAATTGTTTTAGTTGGAATACTTGCAAAAATTAAAGACAATATACTATTGCATGTACTACCCTTACAATGTTTGTTTAAATTTAAAAAAAAAATTAAGGCACTGAAAATTGTTGACATGCTAATTTTACCACGCCCAAAGAATTGTGCATTATATGCCATGGTTGTTCACTCATTTACTTCAACAGAGTTTAACTCTTCTTCTACTGGAGTCATTGCTGCACCTCCACTTTCACTGTCACTATCTATAAAATCATTCGCACTACTTATTAGTTCCATTTCAAAATCAAACTGAGGCAAATCTGATTTGTAGCTATTTGAACCACATTCTCTTTTGCTAAAGGACGGTTTTACCAATGAGTCTATGGGGAAGGGCAACATTCATCACAGTGCATCTCCTTCTTTTATTGTGCCTCTGCCTGATTCTTCAGAAGCAAAAGATTTTGAGAAATGGAAACAAGCTTAGTGGTGCATTCATTTGTTAGTCTATTCTTCTTTTTTGTCTTGATTGAGCTGAAAGCCTTCCAGTTCTGTTCACAAGAAGCTGCTGTTGGTGGAATTCATAAGATCCTTAAAGCAATCCTGGACAACAGTCAGATGTTACAGTAGCCCTTCCACCATGTGAGAGGAGACATAGTCTCTGCTGCCTGCCAAATGATGTCTTTGCTCCAAAGTTTTCTTTTGCACGGTACTCAGCAATGTCTGTCATCATGGCTCTTTTGTCGATGTTGGGTACACTCTTAGCTACTTCCATAATTGTATCGAGAGCAGTAGATAATTCATCTTCTGATAAATGCTGTCCTGTGTTGAGGATCCAAAAGATTTGCTTCCAAATGAACTGGATGAAAGCAAAACTCAGATCTCTTAGTAAACATTTATTTTACCTCTACGACTTTTTTTGGATAGAGGTGAAGAAGGCAAAAGATCAATTAGATTTTCATTCTGTTGTCTGAATATCTCTGGAATATTTGAAAGGCTTGGTGCATCTCCTTCAGGTTCCTTGATAGCCACTGAAACTGGTAGGAGCAAATTGAGTACTCCTTGAACTCGAATTCAGAACACGCTGTTGTCGAGAATCTGCTTCTGAATGTTCACGGGAATAATCTGGGATACTGTGTTTGTATTGAAGCACACTGCAAACAGTTCTTTGTGTGCAACAAACTATATAAACACTTTGTAGCGGAGCCCCATCTAGTTTCTCCTGGCAGTAAAGGTGCCCTTTCCTTCCCCTGCTTCTTTTCCTGTAATTTCTTCAAAATCTGATTAGCAACATGATGATTGTTGAATACTTTCACAGTCTCTGTGTAGTTTGCCAATATTGTCTTCGTTGTATTCGCCAATTAGATGAATTCATAATTTGATTTTTGGTTTGGATTATTATGTGAGTGTATTTACCCTCCTGTTTAGAAGTCAATAAAACATATATGTACTCTCTCACATGCTTCCTAGGTATAATCACCTGAAAAACATTAATTACAACTTTGAAACTGCCAAGCTTACCTAATATGGTACTGGCATCCAGTCATTGTTACTAATGAATTTTATGAAACAATGAATTTTTAGAAATGGAAAATTTCCCATGGAGAAATTTTCTGGAAAATTTCCTGCCTCGTATCCCTGTGGTTTAGACAGAGATCATTCTGCCTTGAGCAGGTGATTAGATTCGATGACCTCCTGACTTCCCTCCTCACCTCATTTTTCTGTTACTCTATAATTATGGTAGCACTAGAGTGGAGTAGCTCAAACTTTTTCTTATTGCATACCACCTTCCAGATTTACCGGTTGCCCATGTACCCCTAAAAACATGCATTTTATATTTTAACCCCTTGCATGCCAATTATATTATACTGAAAATTAAGTCTGCCATACACAATTTCTCCCACATACTCCCAGAGATGTCTTACGTACCACAGTTTGGGAACCCCAGTGTTAGCAATGTTATGGCTCCAGTGGTCCAGGAATTATGCAAGAGGTAAAGATTTCTTAGTGTGATATCTTATTGGACCAACCGTATAGTTGGAATAGAATTCAGTGAGTTTCATCAAGTCTGAGCAACAAAACCTTATGCTTATGTTATTGACTATGTTGTGCTGGCTTTTACAGACAACAGTCAGTTAGGGTATGACTTCTGACCTTGCTTATCTATTTTTCTGGAGTGTGGCTGTTCGGAGTTTTCTCTTGGCTTTGGTAACTTGATTCTAGAGCTCTGACTTGGTCCGTACCTTTGACTGTTCCTGGAATTACCTCTTTCTTTGGGTACCTGGGGCTCCACTTCTGGATTCTTCCTTTCCCCAGTGGCCTAACCACTGTGTCTGGCTGCCTATGACTTTACTAATAGGTTCTTACAACTACTTTTTTAATATCAATACAAACTTAAATATTCTTAGAGTATGTGTCACTGTGTCAATAGAGTATGTTGTCAGTCCTTTGAAAATTAGTGCCCCTTTCTGTCATCATATGAAGTCATAAAGTTTTTCTGTTGAATTTGTTACAGATATCTGTTGAGCCTGCCTTCCCCCCATCTTCTCCAGCCTATTTTCCCAACAATATTTCAGAATCAAGGTGATTCAAGGTAGCTCTCATGATTCGATTTCTGTTTCCTTTTTAAGAATCCTCAACGATACAGGCCTTGAAGTACAAAAGGCCTCCAGGAAGATTGAGACTACTCTGCCCTCAGAGTCTTCAAAGAGAAAAACAAAGATGGGTAAGCATTCAAGGCTCCTATAGACATTGCTATTAAAACAAATATTGGTCTCATGCACAAGGTGCATACACACACATAGTAGGATGAATATAGACTACCTCTTGTACTGCTGTAGGGTAAATAGCTCTTCTACAAGAGTTCTAAATAAATTATTTAATGCTAATGTTTTTATTTTTTTAGAATAGATATCGTTAAAGCTAGATGCCGATTTCACGAGGATGTCACATATAAGAGTCTGCTATGAACAGGACCTTTTTCACAATATTTTAAGTACATTACAGCTTGTTATGCTTATAAATATTTTTTATAGAACAGTGTCTTTCACTCACAGTTAAGAGGGAGCAAGTAATGGCTTTTGGCTGCACAACATTTTAGTAGTCTTTGCTAGAAATATAACTTTTCCAAGCATCAAAATAGTTTTGTCTACTTTGGGATTTTCCCACAACTAAGAATTTGATGTTTAACCTTTTGGCCACCCAGCATGAAGACAAAATTATACTACTTTTATCTACGTGGAAGCGTATTAAATAAGCCTGAAGCCAAATATAAACCAAGGAAGCTAAGTACAGCACTGCTTTGAAACCCTTTTAATTTTAATAATTTTCACAAAATCTCATTGATTGTAGACAGATTACTTTTCAAGAAGAATTTCAAAGAAACCTACTTTTTAAAACTATATTGTTAAAAGATTAATTTATTATAACATAATGCATATTTGACTGCAAGCAAAAGATACTTCCTAGTAGCAAAATAGTAGCATCTTTACGTGAAAGCACATACCAGTCTCCTCTTTCTTTATGTCAGTTGAAAAAGTAAAAGGTATACTGACGTGATATAGAGCAGCATAGCAGTTCCATACCCCATGTCAAAATGGCATATGATAGTGTATTTTTTTTCTTGCCTTATATAAATAGAATGTAATCCATTTCATGTTATCCCTGTAGATGTTTTTAGGGTGCTGAAAGTTAAAGTATTGTTCTGGGTTTAGATAATTGATTGTTTCAGGTTACCTCTCTAGAGCTTTATCAGCTTGTAGGCATCAGTTTTCCTAATTTTCAAACAGCAAATCCTTTATCTGGCATTTAACCTTGTCTCCATGGGAAAACTAGATCTTTTGCCACAAAGTGAAACTTTTGAATTACTGATCTAATGTAACATGAAACTAGCACTTGGCATTGAACCTTTCCTTTGTGTTGCATATAGGAAGGATAATGATGTCATTTATTACCTGAACAACCTCTTTCCATTCAATTTGAGCTGTATTATTTAAATGCTACTTGGAAATGTATTGAAAATTTACAAATACAGGAGGAGTTATTTTTTTAATGTCAGAGTATAAAATGGTATCCTGGTTTACAATATTTTAAAGACGGTACGGAGTTGTTTTATTGACCCACCTGTTTACTGAAACCAAATAGTTCTCATTATAACGAGCTCAGTGATATAAAGGGCTGAGCATCCCTCTTTACTCAGAGGGACAGATAAGAGCCCTAAAGAGAGAAACCTCGAGTTAAACCAGCTTGGATAAAATTATAGACTTTTTTTCATGAGAACAGTTTTGTTCAAGGTTCTGAAACATGTCTAGTTTATCTTTCTTGTTTGGTGATAAACAAACTCCAGGAAAGGAATGTGTTTTGGATGAATCAAGGGTTTTATAGGGGAGAACAGAATATGAATATGGCCTCCAAAATTTTGGCATTTTTACTGGAATTTAGGAACAAAGAGATATGAACAGTCTACATAAAATAACTGCCATCACACTCCCAAAGCATTTACAAATTTGCTCAGCTTCGGATATGAATACCAGATACAATTCAAGTGAGAAATACAGGCAACCCCACTTAACAGTGTTTTGCTTAGTGCTATTTCACTATAATGGTCATTTTAAATTGATAACTGATTTCACTTAGCACACAGCAAGTTTCATTATAACGCTGTGTCCAGTGGCGGGCTTTCACCCCCAAACTTCGACCCTTTTTGGGGTAGAGGCTTATCTTTATCGTTCTATATTTTTTGTCAATCTCCGGTGCTCATCGCCTTGTCTGAGTGGTTTTCTCTTTTTTTCTTTCTTACTCTATCTTCTGCACCAAGACAGTTGTAGCACCTTGGCTAGCGGGCCAGAGTCCGCCGCAATGTCTTGCGGAACAATACTTTAAGACCATACGTCCATGATCTCTCCTGCCACGACTTGTTGTTACGGGAGAAAATAGAATGCTGGGGTGTGTGGGTTTTGACGCTTTCACTCTTGAAATCTGTCTTGGTGTAGTAAGGGCTCCACCAACCCCTACGTCCTTGCCTATTCCACTGGGTGTTAATTCAGTAGTCTCAACAATCTGCCTCCGAGCAGTACAGATGTGCTGTGGGTCTCTAGGTCTGGCTAATCAATAGCCCCGATAGGCTCGGTTGTACTTCATTTGGCTTGGAGCCTTGCACAGACCTGCTATTAATCCTAGCCAGTTCTTTTCCTGGCCTATTATCCTGATAGTTGCAAACGCAGTATCTATCTGGGATGACTTCCCTCTCACTCTAACGAAAAAGAGAACAAAAACAAGCTGGCACTTCTCCTGCCCTAATATTCCCAACTTTATGGTACCCTTTTTCTTCATACCTGCCATTAGGGTCTTTACGGTACCTTCTAACTGTCCCCCCCAGCAGTTTCAGTTTCTCTCTGGGCATTTCCTTCAGGGTTCATTCCCCTAGCAGCTCCCTCCACTTCTGCTTCTCTTAAACCCAATTTCCATTGCATTCTCAGTGCCTTTGGCTATCCTCGCCGTTGCTCTGCTTGACTCAGCCACTTCTGGTTTCTGGTGTTCCCTTTTTGCCTGCCCTGGGTCTCCTTCTATCCTAGAGTTCCAGCTGACTCCCCCTCCCTTCCTGAAACAGCGGGTGAGGAAAGAGCCCTGCAATGTTCTTTGCAATTTAGTGGGACCAATTTACTTCTCTGGGGCTCTTCTCTTTCCTCATGCATTTGCAGTTGCCATCTTGGGTCATTAAAAACAATTGCAGTCGCCATCTTGGGTCATCAGATGCTTGCAATTTTGCTTAATGCTTGGTTTTTCAGGAACCAATTAAAAGCGCTAAAAGAGGGTTGCCTGTAGTGAGTTTTATTTACTATGGGATAATTGCAGCTGCACAACAGTTACTGTAAAAACTAAACCAGGGCAACTTACCCCTGTTTCATTTGTTACCATTTCATTACCATGGGATAATGGCAGGCACGGGAACAGTTATTGCATTTCAGCTGTTCTATGGTAAGTTCTAAACCCTTGTCCACATCCCAACATGCAAATAGTTTATATACAAGAATCAGTTCTCTTACTCCTGAAATGCAGATATCTGTAGGTCAAAAAGGCACTAGCTGCTTAACAGCAAATGCAGCAATATTACACAATAAAATTGTCTATCTAAAAATAATACGAAAAGGGATGCTTTCAGGATTGGTTGATGTTAAATAAGATAACAATGACAGGTGTTAGATCAACAGAACAAAGGTATCTGTTGATCTAAGATGCCAGTAGATGATGAGACCAGCAATAATGTTAAAACCACTATTTTTAGAGCAGACACACCAAATGCTATATTTCTAGAAACAGTTTTCAGGAACCTGGAATGTTCTTCAGCTCCTAACATACCTGTTTAGTAAGAAACATCATAATCATTATGGACATATTTTAGTTTTCATAAAAATAACTTGATCTTGAGACTTTTGTAAGACTTATTCGAGAAAGCTGCTAATGTTTCAGTCTTTTTTGGCATTCAGGATATGTTTGTAAGGCATGCTTAATTAGGAGGCAAACATATCTAAGGCAAGATAGTGTCCCTTTGAAAAGATGTTGCCACTATATATTATTCAGGGTTTTTTTAAATCCCTGTTATTGTTAACTAGACACTAGAATTAATTCTCTCTGGGGGATCATTTGATACTCTTGGTTTTCTTACACGTGTTGAAAATAAATAATCCACTTTAAAAGTCATTTTAATGAATCTTTTTATGCAAAAGACCAAAGGGATCATATTTAACATTTCAAGGTTGTCATGAGAATATGAGGGATATCTGTTCGTGTGTATAGATATCCCTCATAAAATTCCTGTGTACCATACA
The DNA here is from genome assembly GCA_030014935.1 of Caiman crocodilus. Taxonomy (NCBI): domain Eukaryota; kingdom Metazoa; phylum Chordata; order Crocodylia; family Alligatoridae; genus Caiman; species Caiman crocodilus. The sequence goes on from JAGPOW010001338.1 coordinate 57,232,309, forward strand.
CATTTTTAAAAAATGATTTCTTTTGCATCCTTTGAAATATGCACATTTTCATTAATATTTATACATTTAAAATGTTCATTTTATACAGTTAAAAGTTTTTAAATGTTATATATTCTTGCTTCTTGAAAATACCTTACTTTATTATGAAGTAGCAATATCCTTTGTAGCTATGGCTGAAACTTTATAAAACTAATTTTTGTGTCCCAAAACAAAATTTCACTTACAAAAGGAATTGCTCGGAAAATTTATATATCACATTTCATGCCAGGTTAGGATATTTCTTTAGACTTTGGAAGAATATGAGAAAACACTCTAAAGTTCAGAAAATTTTTGTTACTGATTTTTTGGAAATGTTTTCTGTTTTCTCTTTGCTTCATTTTGTCTGAAAAATATTTGTGCCTTCAATCTTGATCTTTCCTTCTGTTGGTTGTTCAAGAGCTATCACCTTCATTGTGAATAAATATAGCTTAGAATTTGGGGAGACTCTTAGGAGCTCTATAATAGCCAGGCTCTATAATAGCAAGATCATCTTGTAGAATCTGTATGACTTTTGTAAGGTGGAAACAGATGACACCTTTGTGCTGCTATAAAAATGTGGCACTTGTGGCACAAAGGCAAAGCACCTATAACTTATAAAAGTTATAGCTCTACCTTTTGTTGCACCACAAATGCCTAAAGTATGTGGCATAAGTAGTATTAATTTGTGAGGTAAGTAGTATCAATTTGTGCTACTTTATTGCAACAGACATCAGTTAGATTTATGGTGGGAGAGTGTGGCCAGCCTATAGTTGCCTGTGCTCTAGCCACCCCAGGCAGGCACTCCCGGTGCTTCAGGGGCTCAGTCCTGCTTGCCCTGGGAATTCCCATTCCTAAGGCAGGCAGTACTGGACTCTCAAGCCCTAGGAGCACCTGTCTGGGTTCCCCTATTAGGGTTTTCCAGATGCCCCTCAAGACTGTGTTGCAGCCCTGTTTGCCCCAGGTGCAGTTTCTGGGGCGTATCTTCGTAAGCAGGAAAAGCTAGAGTTTCCCCACCTGAAGTGACATGGCCCTGCAATCTCCAGGTCATCTCAGCTGAGGTTTCCCTGCTTACAGACATGAGCACTAGAGATTCCCATGTTGTGTCTTTGTAAGTGGGGAACACATCACTCATTCAAATCAACAAGCAGGGCAGTGGGCTACATGTGTTTCAACAGTGAAGTGGATCAGCTGTGCCAGGACATATTCGTAGCACACAGCTGATCTGCTTCATTTGGCAACATCTATTTCTAGCCTTAGGTAGTCAGATAGTGCCTTGCCAAAAGCAGGGATAAAAAGAGGAGTTACAGTTAAGATTACTTTCTGTTCCTCGCTAAACTTTCCCAGTCTGAAATAGGTTCAGGAGTTCAGAATCAATGTAGGCTGTATAGAACAGTTAGAGAACCACCCATCTGCGTTCTTACTTACAAGACATTTTGTAATTGGAGGACTTCAGGTGTTCTCAGCTGAAACAAACCAAGCTTTGGTTTTATTCACCATCTTTTCTTATTTCTTTTTGAATCAGGCTGAAGAAACCCAAGATAAAACATTATGTTAAATTGTATACAGCATCAGGATAGGGAAATACTCAGGAGAGTGCATCATGAAGTGATGCTTTTTCACCTTATTTTTTTTTTCTGCTACCTTTGGCTATGGTCAAAATTTTGCCTTTATAAATTTGTTTCCATATTTATATAAAGTTAAGTATTTTAAAATGTCAAGCTGCATTCTTTCTCTGCTGATCCAGGGAAGGACTGATATAGAAGGTTTGGGGCATGTGGAGTGGGTAATTGGAGTGACAACATCAGAAAGGTAATGAACTGGACCTTGAGGATTTGGCAAGTGGTACATGGAGCCCTTGGGTCTTAAAACTGGGGGGTAAAGTTTAGAATAAGCATGTTTTTTAAGAGATAAGAGACTATTGGCAGGATATAGAGGGTGTATGAAGCGAATAGTTTACACTCTGCTGGTATATATGGCTTGTGGCACAGGGGAGCACAGGAAAATTGAAAACGATTAATTTTTCTGGATAGAAAGCTATAGATACTATAAAGTTTTTTGAATCTGCTTAAACCTATAGATACTTTGAAGTTTTGAATGTGATTAAAATTCTTCCCCTCCCACATCTACTATTTTATTTTCCATCTTAGTATAACTCTTCTCTTTCTCAGACCCTCAAACTAGCGTAAGTCTCTTATGGACTTGCTTCAGATTTAAGGAGAGAGTCCTGTTTTGATGTGGTCTGTCAAAGAAGAGCTCCCTGGCTGTCCTTATACACCAAAACTATTTAATTCTTTAGAAGTCTTAAAAATGGAAATTTAGAAATAAAAAACTTCTTTAGAAATAGTTCTGTTTGAAAATGTATTTCACTGTTATCCATCAACTGCTCTAAAAAGTACTAAAGATGCATATCTCTCAAAAGTTCCATACTTTTTAAAATAGAAGAGATGGGAGAAATTCCAACTGGCTAGATCCTTTAACCATTCATTACCAGATTTTTAGGATTTTAATTTTTATAAATATGGGAAAAGAATTGGGGATATTATTGAGGTTCCACTGGTGTGTCTATATGAGATGTTTATTTTACAGTTGATTAATTTACTGCACAGTATACATCTCAGCATCTACATATGTTCCCCACTTAGGGCACACACAACTAGTAAACTCTGCAGCAGGGTAGTACTTGTAAAATACAAGTACTGCCCTGTTGCGGAGCTTTTTCATGCGTAGCATCTCATATGTAGATGCTGCTCTTGCTGACAGGGAACCTAGGGCTTTAGCCTGCTAACCCAGGGCTGCTCCAGCTGGGCAACACGTGGTGTGGAGGGGCTGGATGAGGCATGAGGGTGCTTTTGTACAGGGCTAACAAGCAGGCATCCCTTGCAGTGAAGCATCTTGATGCCTCAGCCAGCCCTTCTGCACCATGTGGAGCCCAATCAGAGCAGCCCTGGCTGGCAGGTTGAATCCCCAGGTTCCTTGCCAGCCTGGGCTACTCCAACTAGGCTCCACATGCTGCACAGAAATAAACTCCAGAACAATATGTTCCAGAGCTTTTTGCTCCAGGGCACATGTTCAAATGGCATCCTGGGAGCAAAAAACTCCAGAGCAATATGCTACAAAATTTGCGTGCATTAATTACACCTGTAGATGTACCCCCTGAAACGTATTTTAACCTTAGCCCCCATTTAAACAGTTTCTTATTTGTGAATAGAGGTGTTTAGTTGTGGGGTTTTTAAGCTGAAAGAGAATTGTTGTGGGTAGCAGTTAGATTTTGTTTGGTTCTGTTTTGGAAAATCATATTAAGCAAAGTAGGTCAGCAGGTGTGCTTATACAGGTAAACCAGACTTAACCTGCTGTTCATAAAATTAAGATAATACTGCTAATTGCAGATTCGTGACAGTGTGCTTGAAGGAAATGGCTATGTCCAGATTTGAAAAGGCACAGAGCTTCAGTGTGATACAAGATCATTGTAATTAGTAGACAAGATTGCCAAGAGGATTAGTAAACAGAAGTCTAAAAAAATCTCTTTTCTTTTGTTTGTCAAAGAGATGTACTTTCATGAAAGTTTTTGAAGATAGGTGATAATTACTAAGAGATTTGGTTTGGGTAAGCTCTAAGGACTTCAAATAGAAATTGGAATCTTTCTGAATCTTACTCCCTGCCTCTCCAGCACTAGTGTCTCTAACAGTTCAGACTTCAGAAATTGCTTAGGTTTATGGAGCTTGTTAGATGGGTCCATCTGGTTTGTTATTAATGATGATTCAGTAAAACTTAATTCATTCCTGAACCTAAAATATCAAAGGTCAAAATGTGTGCAAGAGAAATCAGGAGTAAATTATCATGTAATTATCTTTCCTCAACAGTGTTAACTGTGTCATGATCTTCTAAAGAGGCTGAGGAATATTTGATTTATAGGGAATATTGGGAAAAGGTTCCCTTAAATTAATTTTTGAAGAAGTTTGTGTGGAGGCTGTATTTGAGGACCAGTAGCATAACTGGGGGCAGAACCAGGGCACCAGCCCTAGGGGCTAAGTTGGGAAGAGAAGGGTGCAAAAATAGCAGCTACTGTACTGTCAGCCTGGCTGATGATGACAGTGCAACAACTGTCACTGACCCAGGGCACAGAAGTTCTGACATATCTGACTGTTGAGGACCTGCATGTATTTTTTTTGTAAAAAGAAAATGCTTCACTCATTTTTAGTATTTAAAGTGTAGCTGGGCACGGTGCATGGCCACCACTTGTGGAGATCGCGGCAGGGCGCGGAGCATGCCTGCCATCGGTGGAGATCGTGGCGGGGCACTGAGCCTGCCTGCCGCTGGAGAGGGTCACAGCAGGGCATTAAGCCTGCCTGCCGCTGGTGAGGATCGTGCCAGGGCACTGAGCCTGCGTGCCGCTGGTGAAGGTCGTGGCAGGGCACTGGGGGTGCCTGCCCCTTTAAGGGCCTGGAGCTGGCAGCCTCCAGGTGCCTGATGAGGGCAGCCATGTTGAGACTAAGGCTGCCTATATAAACAAGGCAGTTTGGCTG